>OZ020254.1:12907738-13408617 GCA_963971285.1 Astropecten irregularis | reverse complement strand
TGCCTTCAACCCGGGTTGAAGTCAACCCTACTCCGGGTCAGGGTTGAGATTTTTCGCCCCGGGTTGAAACTTTCGCCCCGGGTTGAAAAGTGCAGTGTGAATTGAATCGGGTTGAGTTCGCCCCCGGTCTGAAGCTGGGTTCGCGAGAGTCAAGTGTGAAACGACGCTGGGTTGAACGCGGGGTTGAAAAATCAAATTTCAACCCAGGGCGGGAATTGAGTTCGCCCCGGGTTGAAAGTTTGCAGTGTGAATTAGACCTTTTCACACTGCAAGGAATTTTAACAGCTTTCTAGAACAATAAATGTAACAGTACAAAGCATTGCAGGTTTAAAGGGCGGCTGCAGTGCTTATTTTAGTCAGGTTATTTTATTGCCTTCATACAGAGAATATACTGACAAATAATGAATGGCAAGTCTTATTTTGGTTTCAAACCAGCATTTGGTTTCCTTTTGAACGGCTTTGCAAAATGGGGGATTTTCATGCATACTCATGTAGGGAACCAACAGCCAAAATATAATGAAAAAACATAAACAAATGAAGAGGCAAACATGACCCCCAGAAATGGTTTATCAAAAACAATTCACCACCAGTTGAGTGAAAGGAACATATTCAGCACGAAAAAAAACATTGAGGGGGAAAGTTTTGTCAGAAAACCTATAAAACAACCGGAACTTTTTGTGCACAAATCAATTGAGTTACTGCTCTCAGTTCCCCAGATTTTCATGCATACTCATGTAGGGAACCAACAGCCAAAATATAATGAAAAAACATAAACAAATGAAGAGGCAAACATGACCCCCAGAAATGGTTTATCAAAAAAATTTCACCACCAGTTGAGTGAAAGGAACATATTCAGCACGAAAAAAAACATTGAGGGGGAAAGTTTTGTCAGAAAACCTATAAAACAACCGGATTTGTGCACAAATCAATTGAGTTACTGCTCTCAGTTCCCCAGATGACATAACAGTTTTGCTCATGAATATGGAAATGCTAATTAGCATACAAACTGAAAAACCTGTTTTTAACCTGTTTTTTGATTGGCACATGTTAAGGCCATAATATTCGCATTGCAGTGACCCTTTAATAGCCAAGGCTCAATTAAGGCAACCGTTAATTTTACCTTTGTTTTAAAATGTTCACGTGTAGAGAGAAAACGTTTAGAATAATGCTCCTAAGTATGATTGTTATCTGGTCAATGTAAATTACCAACTAGGGGCCAATTTTATAGAGCTGCTTAAGCAACAAAAAAATGCTTAAGCATGAAAAGTCTTCCTTGATCAAACAGGATTGCCAACCTAATTTTCATGTGATGTTTACTGCTTTTGACTTGTATTCGGTCATTGTTTACTGAGCATATAACATTCACAAGGAGTTTTGGCTAGCATACTGATTTTATTTACCAAGGTTTTGGGTGCTTAAGCAAATTTCTATGAAATTGGCCCCTGGGCAGTGTATGGATGTACGAATTATACACTAAGCTTCTTGAAACCATGCAAAGCGATTGGCGTGTTTCTGCAATGTATGAAAAGGCTACAAATGCTTACTGTGGTACACCAGTGCTTCCCTAGAACAATTGCATAGCAGAAAGTATTTTATTCGGTTGATTATTTATGGGTTAATGAACATTAATTAATTTTGTTGTTAATTATTATATGCATGCTAATTCATCTTGTTCACTCGACTTTGCGATGTCATTTACATCATATTTGAAAACCATTCCAGTTCCTGGTCTGAATGACTCTTATTGAAATCATTTCCCAATCACAGTGGTTAAGGCGTGTAACCCATCTGGGAAGTATTATGTATATGCGTTCACCAATTTCACTTGCAAGTGTATGATCATAATCATGGAATAAAATGTCATCAATATATGACTCGTACATGAGAGTAACAAAAACAAAGTGTCCAGCATCTTTTTGTTATGTTATGTGTTTATCCCAGAAACTGTTTTTCGCACAAACAAAGCATGACTGTTCCAAGTTTGAATAATAAGATGGAAGGTAACAAACTTATACAACTTCTCGTGACTATGAGAAAAGCTTAAAGATACTATCATACTTTGGTAAGAAACCAAAATAGAAATGTTCACAGATTTACGTATAACTTACAGGGTATGAAGATGGTGATGGTAGAAACATACCATTAAAATTGTTCCTCCTGAAATGGTGTTTTTTCCAGAAATTAGTAAAACAACGACCGAAAATCTTTTTGATCTTTTAAAAGATCAAAAATAGACGAGAAAAGACTTAAGAAATACTGTGGCTGTTTTTCACTGTTTTCTCAAATAGTGGACACCGTATGGGACTGAAATTTTCACAGATGACTGTTACTGTATCTGTCTATAGATATCTTTAATTTGCACATGAATATGTATTTCTTTGATAAAAACCAAAGTATGATGATACTACCTTTAAAAACCAGGACAAATATCAAATGGTCAACAGATAATCGAAATGCTGCACCTGCACATCCATAGAAGTAGGAATTCCATAACACTATGGGACATACAATAATTGAATGATGTAAGGTGGTACATGGACTACCGTTCATCAGATAACATTAATGACACACTCTGCTTTGTTTTTGATTTCACGAGTTGTCATGTTCTGCCTTTGTGTGTACGATTCTTCATGTATTACCTCACATCCTCAGGCAGCTGTGCATAAAGACACATATAGATCAGCGCAGACATCCAAGTACTTTCAATCTCATAACTTGACAACGGATGAAAACTAACGTGTAGATGGCGCAAGCTACGGACAAATCACGCACAAACCGCCCGTCGTCGAGAATTGTTTTCCGAATATTTTTGTCAAGGAGCAGAAATCGTGTTCTGTACGACTTTCATTGTCTAGTATGGCACGCCAAAGCGGAATTTATTCAACCCTACGGAAACTCTGGCAACATAAAAAAATATATCAACATTTTGTAAAACATGTCAACATTTCCAATAAATAGTTGTCAACATTGTTACAATATGCTTTAACCCGCAAAAAAATATATATCAACACTTTGTAAAAATACATCTCAATATTTCCAAAAAAAACATATCAACATTTCCAAAAAAATATGTCAACATTTCCAAAAAAACTATCAACATTTCCAAAAAAATATGTCAACATTTCCCCAAAAAAACATTTCAACATTTCCAAAAAATAGTTGTCAATATTGTTACAAAATATACTTCAACCCGCATAAAAATATATATATCAACATTTACGTAAAAATACATGTCAACATTCACCTAAAAACACATGTCAACATTTCGTCCGAAAATGTGTGCAGCCCTGCACCTAAAAACACGTGTCAACATTTCGCTAAATAATGTGTGCAACCCTGCACCTAAAAACACTTGCAACATTTCGTCCAAAAAATGTGTGCAACCTTTGACCCTGCACGCTGAAAAATATATGGCAACATTCACGTGACCGCTGCCACGGACGGAGTACGTCCATGCATGAAGTCTCTTCCTAGCTCCATGGCCCATGCCTCCCTAGGGGTGCACCCAAGTAAATAGTGCCAAAATCCGTCCGCCGAGCTCAGGAATAAAAGTTAAGCACTTAATTTATTTTAATAAGAGAGTTGTGAGAGCTATGAAAATGAAGGATTGAAGAAATATGGCACTGGACCTCCTGCCTGGACTCTGGGCTTCCATTTGTGACCATTTTTGATGCAATTGGGTGAGAAAGTGGGTCTATGATTTCAGCCGCTTTGCAGATGGATGTATTTTTTTTAAATGGCTTCTTTGACGGGAGTGATCCATACCTTGTTTTAGGGGTGGTCAGCTGAGAATGAGTAGGCCTTTATCTAAAAAATTCAATGGTCACCCTACCATAAAATGAAAAGAAAATGAAAGGTGACTGAACTGAACTGACTAAAACTCCTCTGACTAATTCCCACGACACAAAAACTCCGAATGCTCCTGGCTCTTATCTTATCTTACATAATTACTCTATACACAAGGACCATGGGAAAGAAGGAGGGACATTACACAAAGTCACTGAACCAAGGGATAACATGAAAACAGGACAGGAAACAAGGATTAAACAAAAGGGTCATAAAACTAAACACTGAAAGGCATGAGAAAACTCAACAACACTGAATCCCTATACATGTAGAAACAATCGAGAAACAGGGCAAATAAAAATAAAGCAATTCCTTAAAACTAGTCTTCATGGCCAAAGCAAAATAAGTTTACACTACAGCAACAACAAAATATAAGTTTATGATCTCTGGTAAAACAGCCCAGTCCAAAAAGTCCATGCTAAACCGTGGTCATAAAATCTTCAATAACTTACACAAGTGAAACAAAAGGCTGCAGGGCTCTTTGAAACTAAATCTGACCTCTTTTCTATGTACACACAATAATGGTTAAAATCAAATCAAAAATATATCTTTAAATGTCCTGTCCTACACTTTCAATTAATAACTCATCGTATATGTAAAATGTTAAAGGTGGCATTTTTCTAAAACAATCGGCCTTCGAGTCGTGCCATGTGTTTCCTTGTTAATTATTATTCATACGACTGACATAAATATGCATATTACATGTGATTGGCTGAAATCGGACCAATGGCAATTTTGGTCTGCAGAAAAAAAGAATCACAACGGGGTGCCTGCTGCCCTAGGGCTGCATGGCGTGCGCGTGGATGTTGCCATATATTTTTCAGCGTGCAGGGTCAAAGGTTGCACACATTTTTGGACGAAATGTTGCAAGTGTTTTAGGTGCAGGGTTGCAGACATGGATTTTTACAAAATGTTGATATATATCTTTATGCGGGTTGCAGTATATTTTGTAACAATGTTGACAACTATTTTTTTGAAATGTTGATATTTTGGGGGGAAATGTTGACATGTTTTTTGTGTGGAAATGTTGACATTTTTTTGGGAAATGTTGACATGTTTCTTTGGAAATGTTGACATGTTTTTTGAAATGTTGATATGTTTTTTGGGAAATGTTGACATGTATTTTTACAAATTGTTGACATGTATTTTTATGCGGGTTGAAGCATATTGCAACAATGTTGACAACTGTTTTTTGGTAATGTTGACATGTTTTACAAAATGTTGATATATTTTTTTTATGTTGCCGAAGTTTCCGTAAGGTTGAATAAATTCCGCTTTGGCGTGCCATAGTCTAGTCCTAGTTTTTCCTCAGACAATATTCCTTCTTTGATGTACCGTATACTACGATTAAACAATTCTGGCAGCTTTTTGTCTTAAAGCCCATACAACTTAATGCTTTGTTTTCATCGCTCCAAGACCGGCGAGTTGGAATGACGTCACTCCGCGCTGATCTATAGCTGTCGATTTTGCCTGGAACTAATAACGCTAGTGCCCGGATCTCAACTGGAGGAAGTTACGTCATGATAAATAGCAAGCAAATAGCGAATCACTCTGACGAAATAATTATACAGTTATCTCCTAAAGTAATTCATGCTTTGAAGAAGGGAATCCCTCACAAAATGCGCCATGTTTAATCTAGTTGACAGCAACCAAGAAATCGTATTATAGAAACGGATCAGACAGGCTAGGTGCCGCCTACACGTCAACATATAGGCCTATCCATTATGCACCTGGCATCGAAAGAGGGCGCTATAACAAGGGGTCCTCTTGCGGAACGCTAAGGGTGCACCACACTAATAGCTCAAAAACCAATGCGCCGAGCTGATTATCATAATGTGTGTACCCTCAAATGTTTTTAAAATATGCAATTTGGGGGGTCGTGCAATTAAAATATTGTGTAATTAGGACGGGTTATCACAACCTGGGGGTTCAGTGCTTCAGCCTGTTGTGGAGACTTGAGAAATTTTGGCTTAAAATGTGGAACTACATTGTTTTGAACATGGTAGGTTGCTTCATGAAAACCGGCTGCAAGTTGGTTTGGGAAAATTGACATTTTGGGGGTGTTTTTTTCTTGGGGCAATTAGCAAAAAATCCAATCGGTTACCCATCCAACAATCCAAAAATTGAAAGGAATCAGGTAGATGAGGGTTCAAGCTTTGTTTTGCATTATTGCACCCAACACTGAGAGACTCCTGGATGGGATTTTTTTAACTGTGAAGTTAAGGTATTTTACACTAAAGTCAATGGGAGTTTATTTAGTGTGGTGCACCCCTAAGGTTGCACCCAAGTAAATAAACTCCCATAGACAACAGTGTTAAATCCTAATACTCCAAAAATCATTTAAAACTGTCACAGGTGTTCAAGTTGCACAGGAAAATGATGATGAACATGTCACCTTTCATGTTATTTTCATTTCATTGTGGGTTGACCATTGAATGTTTCAGATATACTCATTCTCAGCTGACCACCCCTAACACAGGTATGGATCACTCCAGTCAAAGAAGTCATTTTCAAAAAACATCCCTCTGCAAAGCGGCTGAAATAGACACACTTTCTCACAATTGCATCCCAAATGGTCACAAATGGAAGCCCAGAGTCCAGGCAGGAGGTCCAGTGCCCTATTTCTTCAATCCTTCATTTTCATAGCTCTCACAACTCTCTTATTTAAAATATATTGAGTGCTTAACTTTTATTCATGAGCTCGGTGGACGGATTTTGGGACTATTTACTTGGGTGCACCTCTAAGTGTTCATGCAGTGTATTTTCAGTCAGGCTATTTCATTGTCTTCATACAGAGAATATACTGACAGATAATGAATAATACCAAGTCTTATTTTGGTTTCAAACCAGCATTTGGTTTTCATTTGAATGGCTTTACAAAATGGGGGATTTTCATGCATGCTCATGTGGAGAACCAACAAAAAAAAAACATTTAAAAATGAAGAGGCAAACCTGCTCCACAGAAATGGTTTGCAAAAAAATTACACCACCAGTTGAGTGAAAAGAAAATATTCAACACAATAAAACATGTCCTTTGAGGTCTACCAGAAAACCTATTAAACAACCCCAACTTTTTGGCACAAATCAATTGGGTTACTGCTTTCAGTTTCCCCAGATGACATCACAGTTTTGCTCTTGAATATGGAAATTCTAATCAGCATACAAAAAAACTGTTGTTAAACCTGAAACAGTGTGAGGAATTGGGTAAAATCACAGGCCCCATAAAACAGTTGCTTTTTGGCACATGTTAGTTCAAGCCATAATATTCCTACTGCAGAGACCCTTTACACTAAGTAGTGTCCCATTGACTTTAGTGTAAAATACCTCAACTTCACAGTTCAAAATATCTCATCATCAAATATATCTTCAAAACTATATGATTAATCAGTACGCAGATTGCGCCCTCTACACGTACACATGGATTGGGCAGGAACCGCTAACCTTTCTTTAGCATTTTGTGTTCTCGTTAGGTGTGGCATTTGAGTGCGGCGTGGAATAGGAGTGAGCTTGTTGCTTTTCAACAACATCAGCTACATCAGGGCCTAGTCTGATCAGTGACTATTTTTTTTGTCAACTTCTGGTCGATTGTGCATGGTATAGTACCTTGTATGAAGAGGTTACCATGGCCAAGCAAAATCCAATATATGCCTAACGCCAATGGTTGACAAAAATATGAATTATGGTTCGTTGATCATGGCGAACTTGCCTGAGCGATCAGATCCGGACTTATCAACAGACTTTTATGAAGCTTTCACACTATCTCCTTTTCGATCCGTGTTGAAACCAATCCGGATCCACCCCGGTTCAGCCCGGCAAGTTTTTGAACCGGATCGAAGAGATGCAACGTTCACACTACGTTTTTGATGAGCCGGGTTATAACACGGATCACGGCCAACTGATGCAGCTTGGAACCTGGTTGAGATTTTCAACCTTGGTCCCTGCAAACATTTCGGAGTTGGAACCGGATTGAACCCCGAGATTTCGGTAATCACTTTTCACAACCCGGGTAGGATGGCCTAACCGGAATCAACCCTGTGGTAATGACCAGGGTTGAAAATTTCATCCCGGTTCCATCTGCATTTTTCGTCGTGATCCGTGTTGTATGAACCGGTCTATCATAAACAACGCAATGTGAACGTTGCGTCTCATCTACCCGTTTCTAAAAAAAACTTGCCGGGCTGAACCGAAGCGGATCCGGGTTGGTTTCAATACGGATTGAAAAGGAAAGAGTGTGAAAAAAGGCATTTAGGCCGTCCTGACCGAGATGGCTCGGGGTTGAAACTTTTAAACTGTGAAAAGGGTTCAGTTCCATCTGGTTCCAACCCCGAGATTTTTGTCAGCGTGAAAAGCTATTCCTTAACCCGGTCGGGCTTGTCACAAACTAAACAGAATGAGGAAACATAAAGAATTTTTTGACAATTTGCCATGCTATTAATGATCTTTCTACTTCCATGTTACAATCATCCTCTTCCTAGAACACCACAGAACAAGCCTTTTTATCCCAGCCCATAAATTTATCCCCTCTAGTCTAAAAGCCATCAAACGATAAGACAACGACTCTAGCACTATAGAGACGTGGGTCGTGACCTCACATATGACCTGACGTGCTATCAGCCCATCATTTTTAATATCGTCTTGTCATAACAATGGCAACCACTAATTCCCTCCGGTTCTCGTGGATAGAAGAGATGAGAAATTCCACATTGCCTGTAAACTGTGAGCACGTTAACTTTCCAAGATGGAAGCCTTCATTTAAAGAGGCTTTACTGGCATGTGTCGTGGGTGAAGAATTGTGTTGGCGGATCCAACTCTCAGATTTGGAGTGTGAGTTGTGAACCATGGGCTTTTACGAAACCATGGGGTCTAATTTCACAGAGCTGCTTAAGCACATTAATTTGCTTAAAGGTACAGTACAGGATCGGTAACATACCCAAACGGAAATGTTCACAGATTTACGTCTAACTTTAAATACAAGGTATGAAGATGGTGTTGGTAGAAACATAGTGTTATAATATTTCCGCCTGAAATGGAATATTTATCCAGAAATTAGTAAAACAAAGACCGAAAACAGATTTGATCTTGGGATAAAAAGCAGCTGTATATGAAATTGGCCCCAAGCTTGAGGCTATAGGCCCACAAAACGATATGAAGGGATTGGGCCACAAAACGAAGCCGAAGGAAGGCTCCAGCTTCAAAATGTATCTCAAGCCCTTCATTTCATTGAGGAAACAAAATGGCGGGTTTAGCAAACAAAATGAATCCATTTCATCCTCATTACGTAAAGGCCCAATGGTTGAAACTCCCACTTGCCGTTATTAGGCATTTGACCTCCGCATGCTAAGGTCACAGTGTGTCAAAATCCTGCACAGCTGTGTTGAAGGCTACGATTGTCTTATTAATTGTCCTAGGTTGCAACACACAGAGGAAGAAGCACTCATAATAATGGTTCCTCAGAAGAAATCGTTATGGCTATCATCTCAGTTCAGATGTTCTAAAATCTCTATTGTATGTATTTATACAACTTTCATTTTAGAATCTGCAACATCACACTTACAGTTGTTAATCATTTTGGTACCGTATTGCTGACTGTGAAAATAGACCTTATTCACGGTGCATCTATCCATCCTACATTCGAAGCAATGCAATCAAACCATGGAGGTACCGAGGCAAACCGAGCCTTGGATTCAAAATAGACTGGCACCCGTTTTCTGTTTTGAACTTGTGTTATCTTTTTCACAGGGTATATACAAGGAAGGTGGCAAGACGTAGTTTGTTAGGCCGTGTCCCAATACAGGGGTTTACACCTTGGCGGCCATCTTAGATTTTGGTCGCAACTTCAAAACGAGGCACTTCCACGCATGCGCACTTTTCGAAGTGTAAACCTGTCCATTGTTTACACTTCGCCGGTTTTGATGGCGACTTCAAAACGAGGCACTATCACGCATGCGCACTTTTCGAAGTGTAAACCCGTGTATTCTCTGGCTGCGACCGCAAATAACACACATGTCTAAATGGCTGCAGCAGGCGCGGTTCTACGGGGGGGCTAGGGCGGGCTGTAGCCCCCCAAAAATTTTGTCTAGCCCCCCCCCCCCCCCCCCCCCCAAAAAAAATGCAAGTGAAAAAAAAAATCTTGAAAATACTGGATTTTTTCAGTTATTAAGCGCCAATTACATAAAAAACGCGTTGTGTGGGCTATAATGTGCATGTTTTTCGGCCCCTAATAAGACATAGCAGAAGCGAGTGTTAGAAGAACCAAAAATATTGGGTCTTCTAGCCCCCCAAAAAAATAATGGCTCTTCGAGCCCCCCCCCCCATAATTTTGACTCTAGAACCGCGCCTGGGCTGCAGTCACTGGCTACTGGCTGTCATAGGTACATGTGTAATTTGCAGCCGCAGCCAGAGAATTGGGACACGGCCTAAATTCCCAAAAGCCAAACTGCGGAACAATATTGCTGAAGTGAAAAACGGCAACACTATCTAACAGATATGTGTTTTGCCTTTCCAAATATCCACGAAAACATCTTTAATGCCCCAAAAACCTCTTAGCGGTAGGGCCGAGTAGCTAGCTATCAAGGACCGCTACACCAACCTGCCAGCCATCAACTTTCTCCCCGTGGCTTATCTCGTGGCGATACGGTGACTCGGTAAATCCCGAGTAGGACCCCGGCCCCACCAATGCTCTCGCTGATAGACGTTTATGGGTTGGGAATGTTCACTTTCCTCGATAAACTTCGAAGGAATAGGGCGAGGGGGGCCAAACTTCAACTCTACCCGGTTGCACTCTGGGTTTAACCTCAACTTCGCTGTTTATTTGATTAAAGGAATTGGTTAACTGCCATGATGGATCCTGGTTTGTTTTAAATAAATTCCCTTCTTTTTAACAAAAAAGGGTTTGGGATGTCTACATTGGAATAAAAACAAATCACAGCAAATCCAAATGTCCTTTCGGTAATCTCGTATAAACATTGTCAAGCATTTGAGTATATTTTGGGTTGGTTGACATTCATGTTATCGTTGTTTTCAAGAATAATTTTTGCTCCAGAATAAGTGCCAACTAACTTAAAAAAAAAAACATTCTGAATAATGCAATTCTGATGAAGTTTACTGTCATCTGTGGTTCAGTAGATTTTATTTGTCATTATACAGGGTGTCCCAGAGAAAAACGCAACACTGTGTCGGGACCCATTATGTTAAAATTATACTGTTTATCACTACAAGATTCAGATATGTGATAGAACAATGTCTTGGTTATCACCATGTAGAATTTAAGCATATTGGGGCTGAAATTGGCGAAAATATGACCAATATATTGAAAGATTACTCCTTAAAAACAAATTTGCAAGGATAACACGCATAGTGGTCAATACACACATAATGTGTATATGAAAGAAAGATGAAAATCGGGTTTTGAGGTTGGGTAATTCAATCTTAGTTTTTTCACTCAATTTCAGTCAAATTTGGCTCAAATTGTACATGGTGATAGCCAACTTACTTAGTTGTATCACATATCTGAATCTTGAAGTGATAAACATTTAAATTTTTATATAATAGTTATCAACACAAGTGTTGCGGGTTTTTTTGGGGGGACGCCCTGTATACTTTTGCAAATATGCAAATTAAATCAATCTTTTCTAATACTCTGGTGACAGTTTGGTTAGCGAACAGTGGTCGATTTCATGAAGCCCTACGATCGATCGTAACTTGGGTTACGAAGGATTATGGATCATACAAGTGACAGTAAGTTACGATGAGTACCCTGAATGTATTAGTATGGAAACACTTCCCTGTCTGGCTCCTCTAAATATTTAAAATAATGGAAATTTTATTTGTCTTCATAAATGCATTTTAATATTTGAAGTCTCCTGAAAACTTAATTCAATGTTCAATCACAAATTGCAAATTGTTTCTGATGCAGTAGGCCTACTGGTAGTTTAGGTAATGTATTTTCCATATTTTGGACAAAATTCTCATTAATGTTTATTGTCTATAATTATAGGCTGACCAATGTTTATGTATTATTTGGGTTTGTATGGGGTGTTCATATATCTTTAGATATATTCGCATATATACAACATTCGCATGTTAAAGAGACCATAATTTGCAAAGATGTGCGTCAGTTTTGCTGAATTTGGTACTTAAACAGAAACGAAGGTCTTAAACTTCCTTACAGATGTTGTTTCGTGTACCGTTTTACGCAATACGGCCAAAATAATCTTGCCCCCTTTGAATCCTTCATGGTTACATCATGCTTTCGAAATGCTACCAAATCGTTCAGACGAAATCTTGATTTCCTTGAAAATCCCAGCATCTGATGAACCAAGATTTCCCATGGTGACTGTTTGCACTGTTTACGAACTGTTGAGTCCATTTAGTCTTTCTCAGTATTGTGTCAATCTCCTGTTTCGGTTTAGCTGGGTCTATTGTTTGAAGATGAACTGAAAAATGAAACGAAAAAACTCCTTTAAACATTGTATAAGACCTAATTGTATTCACTATAAATATCGTTCATGTTTCAAACTGAAACACGATTTGTTTTATGACATTATGTAGTTGCGAAAGACGTCTGTGTGGTAGATTGCATGTTCATTTATGAAAGGACAATTTGTGCTTTACTTTGCTGTCCGTTATTCTTAGCCGCACTTGAGTAGTTGGTCACATAATGGGATACTTTGGAGAATCAACAGCGTACGCACTTGCACAAGTACAACAGCGCAGGCGCAAAACAAAGCGCGCATGCTCACAATTGCGTGCGCGTGCGCTGTTGACTTGACTTTTGATTCTCCAAAGTCTCCCATTTTGTTTTTAAAAGAGGTGACAGGGCTTGTCAGAGAAATATTTGCTTGTGGTATCAGTTGGTCATAATCTGCACGGGGAACGTAACCGAGGTTTTGGGTCGTGACCCCTTTAACAAAACTCCACATCACACAATGGTCGATCGCCATATACACATGCATGAGTGGCAGGTCAAATCATCAGTTTGCTGGGGACATCAGCTCCGAAATAAATAACAGAATTCCTCCCAAACAGGGCCATTAATAGCGGCATAATCGATGCTATGGCATGCCATCCTGTCCAGGAAGTTTACTCCATCGAGGAAGTCCAGCTGCCAGAGTCGGAGGAAGAGATATGGGGTCCGCCATGGCCCTGATTGAACCCATGGTCCAACCGACCAATTAGGAGGGGTGAGAGAACGGGACACATCTCCAATCTTTTTCTTGGTCTAGGCCTAACTTTTTTTAGTACAAGCAAACAAGGTGGAGACTGGTGGTGGTGGTGGGTATAGTTTGGAGGCGTCAATGTGGCATCCAGTGTGTAGTCTACCGCGAACTCGCCGAGGACAATTTGTGTCAGGACTGACGCGACTGACTCCCTCCCAATGAATCCTTAAAATGCACCCTGAGGCACGCTGGCTCTGAATCGTCGCCTGTCCACCCCCCCAACCCCTCCCACATCATTCCGATCCACTTTGCGAGTTTCATCCCACGTGTTTTACTTTCTCTTCTTTTGTATTTGTTCGCAACAAGTGTCGTATATACCACTGACCCGCTCTGCACTTTTAATAAAGGCATTATTATCGTGACCGTCAGACGTGGGTAGTCGGCAGCGGACTGGCAGCAACCTGAAACAAGACAGTAGAAAGGGAGGACGTTGACGTTGCCTTATCGGTTAACAGTGCCAGCCGATTTCTTCAGAGACAGGAGAAATCCTGCCAGACGTGAGGACAGAGGTCTTGAGCGACTGCAAGGGGAGCCTGTACCGATGTATTTGATCGAGTCATTAGCACAATTGCCTGGTCTGTTGCTGCTGCACGGCAGCCAGTGCTAAAAACCCCTCGGTCTAAACATTTACTTAACTTAAGTAAATGAACGGCCGTTATAGCTAAACAATGCTGACAGTGAATGGCTCCAAGTTAAGTGCAGCGATACTCGGAGCCTAATTGATTGAATGGTCTGGTCTGTCAACGCTGGTTCTTTCATGGTACTTGTGGCCAATCACCTCAGCCGTTGGCTCAGCGCACGGGCAGGACGAGAGGGATGTTAGACACTTGACTGGTAGACACTCCAAGGCGGCCTCAAACTCCTATAAGTCCATCACTCACTCGCCCTGGCTTCTACCTAATGGTTCCTCCCCAGACGCTAATGCCCATGTATTACAGTACTATCAGTGGATACTATCCAGCCGGCATGATGGCCAGTTGCAAGTGATAAGAACACCAAACACCAAACACCAAAAAGGGAGGCAAACTAGATTGGCAAGTAAAGGAGACTCCAAAATGTTAACGCGGAAATGTGGAGCGTTTACTCTGCCAGAGACAATGCAGGAGACGGGGATGATGACCGGGTACCACAGCTACCCTCAGTCGGTGAGCTACCATTCCTCCGTGGCCGCTCAGGCCGGCTCCTCGACCCCTTTCTCGGTCAAAGACATCCTGTGCCTCGCCGCTGCCCAGCAGCACCACCGGTACTCCACACAACCCCCACCGCCAGCACCACCGCCGCCACTAGGAGCACCGGCTATGCAGACCTACCAGGACCACAATCTTTTCCCCATGAACGATGAGGCTTTCATGATGGAGAGCGCCACCTTCCAGTGCGACATCACCGCCTCGGCCTGTTCCGTCAGCTCTCCTGAAGAGGGCCGATCCTCCTGCTCTTATCCAACCTCCATGGGCTACCAGGACCTGATCCCCGGTGCCTCCACTTCTCCACTCGATCAAAAACCTCAAGTCATCCCACCTCATCAAAGTAAGTACTCCCTATTTCATTAACACAGCGGCTAGTCCCCAATTCCTTGTTCAACACTTGAGCACCAGCACTTTACATTGATTAGGGTCACTTGAGCACTGCACTCCTCTTTGCGGCACTGGATGTCCACAGATATTGAAGTGCTTGCCAAGCAGGGCACAGTTTACAACAATTTCAACAGTGTACCTTTAAACTAGAGGTGGATTTTCACTTTTCGTTCAATAATAGTCCTACAAAGAGGGCCTACATATGACTTGCTAGGAGAGAGTCTATGTGCAATATTGGCTTTGGCAAGTATATGATCGCTTGGCGCTCAAGTATACGATTGCTGGGCGCTCAAGTATGATGCGCTTGGCGCTCAAGTGGGGGCGGTTTTAAAGAGGCCTCCTGAAGATTGATAAATAAATAGTGGAGCAAGACGCACGATGGGTATAACGCACAGAGCAGTAGAAGTGGCTTTACCCTTACGGGATTGAGTACAGGGACCAATTTCATAGAGCTGCTTAAGCACAACATTTGCTTAAGCATGAAAAGTCTTCCTTGATCAAACAGGATTACAATTTTCTTGTGAAGTTTACTGCTTTTGACTTGGATTCGGCCATTGCTTGGTGAGCATAACATTCACAAGGCAAGGGGTTTTGGCTGGCAAACTGATTTTATTTACCAAGGTTTTGGTGCTGAAGCAATTATTTGTGCTTATTTAAGCAGCCCTATGAATTTGTCCCCATACAGTTTAGTGACAACCATTCTTCAGTTACGAACGAGCCACAGAAAAACTGAAATAAATCTCCATAGAAATGGTTGACTCTTTTTGCATTTAAATCTTAACTCCTTCAGTACATGAAGTGCAGAAATAGTTCATATTTATTATCGTATTGCTTCCCTGTCTTGCAACGTCTTTATACAGTATTACTTATGGGGCTGATTTCACGAAACACTAAGAATAGTAAGATTTATCTTAAGATGAATTGTCAGTATCACCATAATATCTATTGTGACATCACATTTTGCTTAAGATTGATTCACGTTTAAGATTAGTCTTAGTGTTTCGTGAAATGGACCCCTGATCGACTAAATCAAAACATCATCCAAACTAAATTGTAAAGAAAACTGTCTTTGTGGCATTTTAAGGATCATGTGAAATGAAGAATTCGGCATTTGTTTAACCTTTCACTTTTTGATTTTGTTCTCAAGTTTTTGGTTTTACCCTCAAGTTTCTTGTTTTACTAAAGTTATAAATTCGGGATAGTTTCGGATTCATGTTCGAAGGTGTATAATCAGATTTGTCTGCTTTTTGGTTTGTTTCAGTCACATCAATGTCTTGCCATGAAGTCAGTCGGTCGGTCGACCAAAAGAGGGTTCATCCCCCGAGCCACCATCACCAAGTAGGAGGAGCGGGTTGCGGGGACAAGCAGCCCACCAAGTCCCGTCAGCGTCGCAAGCCTCGCGTGCTATTCTCCCAGGCTCAGGTCTACGAGTTGGAGCGTCGCTTCAAGCAGCAGCGCTACCTGTCGGCCCCGGAGAGAGACCAGCTAGCTACCCTGCTCAAGCTCACCCCGACCCAGGTCAAGATCTGGTTCCAGAACCGTCGCTATAAGAGCAAACGGCAGAGGCAGGACAAGAGCCTGGAGCTAGCGGCGGGAGGCCAGTTCCCACCCCGAAGGGTGGCCGTGCCAGTGCTGGTCCGCGACGGTAAGCCGTGTATAGGGGGTCTAGGGGCTGCTACCTCCCCCAGTCACGCCGTGCCGCAGCCCCCTCCTCCACCACCCTACGGCTTCACGGCCTGCGCCGGCGGCTACAGCACCGGTGCCAACTCGGTCGGCTCGACCGGCCGGTATGTCAATTCAGCGTGTTCGTACGCCGGTAGTCTGGCATCCGGATCAGTGGGCCCACACGTGAACAGTACCAGTGTCTACACCCAGCCTTCAATACAGCAAGCAGTCAGAACGTGGTGAAACTGCCAATAGAGTCACGATCCAGAACTTTACAACTTTTAGTGATTGATGACTCTAAAACTTAGACTACAGAAATAGTCTAGAGATTGCAAATCTTCTCAAAATTGGATAAGACATCATTGAATACAGTGGACATCCCCAGTGGTGATGTGAAGGGATTGTGACAAGCACCATGTAGTTTCTTGTTAGGCTTGAGGTAACGCACAGTGCTTATATGAATCCCTTAGAGGTTGTGTGGTTTTCAAGAGACCCTTTGCTCCAGGAACTTGATTGTTGAACTTGAACCAGCAACCATCCCCGTTCTTCCATAATATACACCTATGTTATTCTGCGCGGTACTGCATTATTGGCGTTGAAACCGCACGCACTTGTCGTACTGTTTATATTATCCATAAATAACAACATTCTTAGAGTAAACGTAATAATATTAAATTATTAAAATGCAAGGAAAGGAGGTTTTTTCCTCAAAGAGAAACTTAAAAAGGTAGTATCATACTTTGGTTTTTGCAAAGAAATGCAGATTCATGGGCACAAATATCAAGGAAGATACAGTAACAGTTACCTGTGAAATTCTCAGTCCCATACAGTGGCCACTTTTTGAAGAAATGCCCTCATTATTTCTTAAATTTTTTCACCGTTATTTTTGATCTTTTAAAGCTCAAAATTTATTTTTAGTCACTGGTTTTACTCTTTTCTGGATAAATACAGCATTTCAGGCGGAAACATTTTAACGGTATGTTTCTACCATCATCATCTTTATACCCTGTAAGTGATAGGTAAATCTGTTAAGATTTCTGTTTCGGTATGCTACCAAAGTATGATACTATACCTTTAATAATGAAGATAATCTGGTTTATAACTCGTGAGTATTTTTGTAATGAAGTTTAGTACTCTTCAAATTATTAAGTGTCATTAAATGCCACTATTTTTAGCTTTAAATTTTTAGAACATCTGGAATGATATAAAATATCACCATGGAAACTGCATGATGTTCCCTTTTCTGCCTTCAAAGTCCAGAAAACGGTACACCCATCAGTGGTTGAACATTAACCAGGTTCCCACGCTTTGACTATCTATGCACGCTCGCTGGTAAACTTGGCAGCACAATATTAAAGTTACTTTATCATAAAGTACTTTGCTAAAGTTGATAGAACATAATTGTTGATAGAACATTTTTCATGGAAAAAACAAACCTGTAACCGTTTTCTGGTCAATAGAAACAGTAGAAAATAGCCCAAAAATCCGTTGCAATTATTGTTACGCGAAATTGTAATGTAATTGTGATTGTGTCTTTTGTGAGGTTTTGATCTCGGAGATCCAAACTATTTTTTGGTATTTTGTTTTTTTTTATCATTTCTTAAAACATACAGCTTTCCGGTAGAAAAATTACCAGGCGTATCTTTATACCCGGTAAGGTATACATAAATCTGTTTTGGTTTCCTAGCAGAATATGATAGTACCTTTAACCATTGGTACCATGACAGTGTTTTGTTTTTAAACAATCAAGCTATTTGTCCATTGTGACAATTAAAACTACAGTAGTTTGAGAATTGAGAGACAATTAGTATATTGCGTTTAGACCTTGTTGATGCCATGAAAGTACACTCTATAATGCGAAATCAGTATATTTAACGTTTCCTACAGTTTTCAATGCGAAACGGATCAAGCATTTGAAAGTTCCTAACCTGCATGGTTTTGATTACAGTCTGCTTCCACAAGGATTGGTTTGCAATTGGCCGGCCTTAATCAGTAATTGATGTCTTTTTTTGATGATATGACTTTTTTTTAACTTTAAAGGTAGTATCATACTTTGGTTTTTGTCAAAGAAATACAGATTCGTGGGCAAAAATATCAAGGAAGATACAATAAAGGTAATCTGTGAAAATTTCAGTCCCATACGTTGCCCACTTTTTGAGAAAACAGCGAAAACGGCCACTGGTATTTCTTAAGTCTTTTCTCTTTTATTTTGGTCTTTTAAAAGATCAAAAAGATTTTTGGTCGTTGTTTTACTACTTTCTGGATAAATACATCATTTCAGGCGGACTAAATTTAACGGTATGTTTCTACCACCACCATCTTCATACCCTGTAAGTTATACATAAATCTGTGAACATTTCTGTTTTGGTTTCTTACCAAAGTATGATACTAACTTTAATCAGTAATTGATGATATGACTTTTTTTTTACTTTGAGGGACATTGAAATAAATTAATGCAAAATAAAACTCATACAAATTACAAAATCATGCTGTTACAATCTTTGCTTATGGTATTACCCTTTTGACTGTTTGGCACCTAGGAAATTTTGAATGATGAACTGAGGCCAATTTCATGAAGCTGCTTGAGCACCAAAATCCTTGGTAAATAAAATCACTTTGCCAGCGAAATACTAATCAAAAGCAGTAAATATCACATGAACATTTGGTGGTTATCCTGTTTGATCAAGGAAGACTTGCTCAGCAAATGTTGAAATTGGCCAAATTTTTCAAGTTTGTCTTTGCTTATAGCTTTGCAAATACCTGGCATTTTCTGACACTATACAGGGTGTCCCAGAAAAAACGAAACCGAGATTTGTCAGTGTTTAATCCTATTTTAATTTCATTTTTGAATAATAAATGACACATATCTGGAAAGCTTATTTCCTCAGCTTTCATTTGATACCATTCATATGAGCCATACTTCACGCATGAGTGAGTAAAGACAATATGAAGCAAGGTTATCAAAAAGTAATTTGCACAACGATATTTTTATTTTAAAGAATCAATCACATTTCTAGAAACTACATTTTCTGGCCTTTCAAATGATGCCTCAGTCAAGGAAAATGAGCAAGGGATGACAGAGATATCTGCCTTTAAATATGGATTGAATTTTTATTGTTGTTGTTGTTGATTTTTTTTTCAAATCCTTTTTCACACCTAACCGATTTTTCCCATGAAAGTATGCGGAGATTGAATAAACTTGTTATGATTAATCACACAATCTTGATTAATAAATGATACATCTAGAAAGCTTAGTTCACCTCTTCAATTACATACCTCTCATGAGATTCATACTTCACGCTTATGTGAATAAAAAGAATAGAAAAGAAAGACTTAGTGAATAAATCCGAGCTAGAAAGAAGGGTTTTCAGGGTTTTCAACACGTTCTTAATGGACATAATGGATCCGCATCCAATCATGCAAAATCGGTCAGGTATAAACGAAGGATTTGAAAAACATGAATTTTCAATCCATTTTAAAGGCAGATATCTCTGTCATCCCTTGCTCATTTTTCTTGACTGAGGCATCATTTGAAAGGCCAGGAAATGTAGTTTCTAGAAATGTGATTATTTAAAAAAAATAAAAATATCGTTGTGCAAATTACTTTTGGATAGCCTTGCTTCATATTGTCTTTACTCACTCATGCGTGCAGTATGGATCATATGAATGGTACCAAATGAAAGCTGAGGAAATAAGCTTTCCAGATATGTATCATTTTTTAATCAAAAGTGAAATTAAATAAGGACTAAACACTGACGAATCTCGGTTTCGTTTTTTCTGGGACACCCTGTATTGTTTCTCGGATTTACATTTTTCTCAATGCCTCCTTCAAGATCAATAATCATACGTTTTATTCCCAGCCAATTATAATTATGGTAGAATCACTGGTCATCTGGGTTGTCCAGTGACCTTCAGGTTTTGAAATTACTCCCCTCCGAAACCGTGCGCATGGCTTCCCTCCTAGAACATGGCCCCTGTCTCCTAAAAAGACATCTCCCATGTTGTCTTAAAGGTAGTATCATACATTGGTTTTTGTCAAAGAAATACAGATTCATGGGCATAAATATCAAGGACGATACAATAAAAGTCATCTGTGAAAATTTCAGCCCCATCACCCATACGGTGCCAACTTTTTGAGAAAACAGTGAAAAACGGCCACAGTATTTCTGAAGTCTTTTCTCTTTTATTTTTGATCTTTTAAAAGATCGAAAATATTTTCGGTCGTTGTTTTACTAATTTCTGGATAAATACACCATTTCAAGCGGAAAAATGTTAATGGTATGCTTCTACCACCACCATCTTTATACTCAGTAAATTATACGTAAATATGTGAACATTTCTGTTTTGGTTTCTTACCAAAGTATGATACTACCTTTAAATTCTTCCATGTTGACTTAACGAAGTGTAAATCTGAGGAACACATTATTCTACACTTATGCTTTAGGGTAATCAGAATGCACTCGAGCCACGGGGCTTTTTCTAATAAGTTCTACCAGTCAGACCTAATCTATATAGGAATGATACCAACCACTGCACGAAGTCTTGAGCCTGTATCAAATTGTAGTCAGGGTAAGCTGTGAAGAGGAATTGAGGGCGGGCTTTGCATGACATGAAATCACTATAAATTGGCGGGAAAGTCGTACTGAAAATTCAAAATGTGATATACCAGCTTTCATAAAACGAACTTTTATTTTAATTTATTGTGTTACACTTGGGAATCTACCTCCATTTTGTGGGTTGAAATGCAGGACAATTACTAAAATTGGATTGGATAGGAATAAGTCTGTTCACTGGAATGCAGCAATCAGACGACAATTTTGCCGCCATTTTGGTGATGTCATTTTATTCAAGAAGCTAATGAAAAAGATATTGTCCTGATGTCCTTCGAAACATACTAAACTGCATCACCTTATCACTCTTTATGAAGACATGTGGGGTCGATTTCACCAAGCTCATCGTAACTTACTATCAACTGTAAGACTTATGATGCATTGAAGCCCGTGAGATACGATGGGTTATCCTTCGTACCTCGAGTTACGATTGATCGTATGCCTTCGTGAAATCAACTCCAGCACTGACAGTGTCAGGGTCAGATGGTCCGAAAACTTTCAATGAATTAAATCTTTGCCTGACGTACAATGTCAGTATAGTATAACGTGTGTATCTACTATCTTCCACTGTATAGGAGTGCCTTTTGCCACAGACATCAACCCAAGTTTTCCTTATACTAGAAAGGTATAGTTTGCCCCTTTAACCCAGGCAATCATAACTTTCCGTTCTGTACCATAGTCCCCCATCTTCTTCTCCGAAGCCCTGATATATCACATTGTTTGTCCTGCTGATCTCGTGAAAACATTGGGCGAGGATTCGTGGCTTAACATGATGCAAGTTGCATTCAGTGTGAAGTTTACGATGATAACATTGTCCAGAACTACCACTTTTTGTTAAAAGCTCGGCGAATATAAAGTAATACTCTATCATTTTGGCGAGGTTACTGAACTCTCGGCCAGTTGATTGAAATGACTGGTGCCATTATACCCCGTGTAGTATGTATTTGTTTTTGAAGGCAACATTTTAGTCGACTCAGATACACTATATACAATTCGCCTCTTGCTCTTGTTTTAACCGACAGAGGAACATAGTGCCACTAGTGTCCTTAAAATTAATATCATACTTTGAGTTTTGACAAAGAAATGTAGATTCATGGGCAAAAATATCAAGGAAGATACAGTAACAGTCATCTGTGAAAATTTCAGTCCCATGCGGTGCCCACTTTTTGAGAAAACAGTGAATAACGGCCATAGTATTTCTTAAGTCTTTTCTCTTTTATTTTTTATCTTTAAAAGATCAAAAAATCATTTTGGTCACTGGTTTTACTCTTTTTTGGATAGATACAGCATTTCAAGGCAGAAATATTTTAACGGTATATTTCTACCATCACCATCTTTATACCCTGTAAGTTATATAAAAAATCTGTGCAGATTACTGTTTCGGTATACTACCGAAGTATAATATACCTTTAAATGATTTAAAATTAACCAGTCAGTTTCCCTTGTGGTTATTTGATGATTATGATTTGAAAAAAAAACGTATCCTCTTTGAGTGACCCCCCATGTACTGTTTCTCAGGTTGCAGCATTGCTAATGCTGCGCGTATCTTCAATGATCCTTGTGATATGGCGGTATGTGAGTGGTTTCATGGCTTCTGACTGCCAAACGAACAAAGATGGTTGACTATTTAGGGACACCACCAACATAGGGTTGGATAGCTCCTTTGGTAAGAGCACTGGTACGGTATTCCGGAGGTCGCTGGTTTGAATCACACTCCAGTCAATGTTTCACTTTTCAATTCGTTGCATCCTTGGACAAGACGCTTTGGCACATATTGCTCCTCTTCACCCAATAGGTGTAAATGGGTACCTGAGAGGGTAGAGATGGCTTTGTGCTTAATTAGCCTCTGTGCACCTTTAAGTTATGGTAGCACAGGGCTATTCAGGGAGTTGAGATGGTTTGTAAATTATGGCCCGATTACCAGGGATAATAATAACATTTGCAATGCGCAGTAGAGTATATTCATATAAATTGGTAGCCGCGCGATATAAATGTCCTATATATTATCATTATTATCATAGAGAATCCATCGAAAATGTCCACTTCATGTCAAATGTAGACTTCCGTACAACTGGTGCTACATGTAGTAACATACGGTACATTTCTAGCACATTAGTTCGCCGATGCCTGTAAGGATTGACACATTGGTATAGGTATTTCAAGGACATATTCTAGGCCGTGTCCTTAAGAGTTTCTCGAGGTGAATTCAGCTGAAATGATGTCCTCTGCACCCCACTGTCAAGACTGCATGTCTTCACTGGTTCAAATACGAAACACATTTTGTTTGTTTGGGTCATGCTTGAATGATTAGTCTTGAGCAATTAGACACGTCAAAGGATATATGACAACTTGACAAGTGTGACTGTGTTGTGCATGTGCAGGTGGTCGGAGTTCGGTTCCCGTGCAGTCCCCCCAACAAAGTAGATTATGTATGTCCCATACGTGGAGAAAATGTACATCGGTTGTGTATAATACTTCCCCATACATTGCCAAGTCTCTCCATTATTTTGACGCACGAGTTTATAATACTCACGAAGCTCTACGATCGCTCATGACTCGACTTACGAAGGATAGCCCATTGTATCCTACGACTTCTAGGTAGGGCTACAATGTATCGTAGGTCCTACGATTGAGTGATAAGTTACGATGAGTTTATAGGGACTTTGACCGTATACAAAATAAGGATGTGGTTGTATACAAGGATGCGGTTAGAGAAGACCATGGAGCTAGGAAGAGAACGCATTATCCCTTGATTTTCATACAGAAAAGCCACGGTACGTTTAAAGACATAAATTACTGTAGAACTAATGCACGAACTGTTTGAACATTTTGTTTAGGCCTATAAATAATTAAACAGAAAAAGTTCTGGATTTTTCACCTTTTTTCCATATTTTCATTTGTAGAAGAGTGGTGTTTACTTTCGGATACCGCAGTTTACATTAGTTGTGGAATCGGTTTTCGTTAGTGTGGATTTCGAAACATTGTAATTGAAAAATGTTGACCTCTAATGATTGTTAGGAATAACTTATGGGCAGATTTCTAGGCTTAGCCCCTTTATGCTGTATGAAATGTAAAAGAGAAAAAAATACCACTCGTTCAAAATCGAGTTGTCCTTCATATGGCTCACTCCAAACGATGCAAACTTCACTCTAAAAGAGTGGAAGACAATTCGAAAAAGAGTTGTCCCTCATATGGCTCTTAAAAGAGCGGCTTTACACTCTTTTCAAAAACCACCATGAAACGAACCGGACAGAAATTGTGCCGCCTTCCGTCTCGCGAGCAAGAAGCCTGACGGACCAACGACCGGGCCAGCAAGCCTACAACAAGGAGGAAGGAACCCAGCCTGGGCCCGGGCACTGACGGGCAGACACCGGCTAGTCGAACGCCTCGGTTTATTTGTCTTGAGCGCCTGCCTATGGATCCTAATTGAGCCACAACGTCAGCGCTCCGTATAAACACTGGACCCCGGCGGAAGAAAATTAATAGCTTCCCGGTGACCCCTAAGAATGGCTCAGGAGGAAGAACTGCTATAACCCGGAGATTCAGTCTGAATGAAGAATGTCACTACGTTTGTCATCGCATTTATATGTCCGTATATATTTGTTTTCCTCTACACTATGCTGCTATGGCTGCTGATGAAACGCCGAAGTACATTGTACACACCGTGCATTTTATACCGCAGCGGTATGACACCGAGCTAGAGACGTCAGGTTGTTTAGGTTAAAAGGAATGTTTGGCTTTTTGACAGGTGGGTTATTTTCCCCAAAAAACCGATCAGGCAAGCTGAAGCCATTATATTTATACCTACCCCCTGGTTGAATTTATCACCTTTCCATGAATTTTGGATTTTCTCCGTCATTATACACATGCGCTAAAAATACGTTATCAAAGAAGACCCCAAACTAGTTCAGATCGGAAAATCACAGCGAGCGCGGGTGAGACGGCCGGCCTGCGAGTTACGGGTATGAAGGTCCTTCAGATGCGGTGAGAAATCAGTGCGACTTTGATACAATAACAGAAAATGCATGTACACTCTCTTCTGAGGACGGCCAGAGTGAGCCTATCATGGAGGAAACCTCCATGGGCCTATAAACTGACCGAAACATCGAGCCTTCTTATTTACCGGTTCTTCTCAGAACCACAACTCTCCAATTGCGATTTTACGACCAAAACTTAAAAGACAATTTTGCAGACTGCATCATGTTAATTATGCATTATGCTGCCATTCTGACGCTGGAAGTCCGCTCCAGATATCCAATGACATTGCTGCGTTTTCCTTCCGTTTAAACATAATATTCACGATAAAAAAATATGATCCAATAAAAAGTTATATTATTGCTGAGAGTCTTGCAAATCGGGTTTCCGGGAACGACTTTATGCTATAAAAAAATGGCTAGTTAATTTTAAGTCACTGAAAACTGTAAACAAAGAAACTTTTACTGCCGGAGCGGGATTCGAACCAGCAAACTCCGGAATACCGCATCCTCCAACCTCTATCTTCTTCTGCTCAAAAAATGGTTTCCGCCCTGACCATGGTGCATGGGATCATACGGGATAAAGTCAGCTGACGGGGCATTGATTTGTACAAAATGACATCACGGTCACGGTATGAAGGCGTGTGGAACCAACCGGGTTTGGCAGAGATACCTCAAGACTGAAGAAGTTTTCCGTGCAAATTTCACAAAATCACAAATCATTCAACTTGAATTAAGATCCCCGATCAGAAGAATTTGAGAAGTTATAATTGTTATGCCTTGCTAGTCACGGCTGGAATAAAATAATCCTACTTGCACTTTCTTTGTTTTCCATATTCGCAAGTAGTCACAGAAAAAATGTTCGTATTCCTCCTAGCTTTATAGAGCTATCATGGTTTATCTCCATGTCGAGCAGTTGTACGGGGTAAGGCCGTGTCATGCACCGTGTCCTCGCCGCACTCACCGGCTGCTCCTGGTGCCCTCCATCCCCTTCCTCAGTCCCATGATGCCGGTACGACGCTGACTAGTTCCACTTTCATAGCAGTCTTGTACACGGCATACAGAAACTTGGACAAAAATGCCTTGATGATCGTAACTTACAGGTACTATCATACGTTGGTACAAAAACAGACATCTTCATAGCTTATACGGTATAAAGATTGTGGTGGTAGAAACATGCCGCTAAAATTGTTCTGTCTGAAATGATGTATTTATCCAGAAAAGAGTAAAATCATTTACCTAAAACATGCAGTTTTGATCTCAGGGAGATAACAATTTATGTGAAAAGATTTGAAAATAACGTGAGCGTTTTTCCACTGTTTTCTCAAACTAGTGGGCAACGTATGAGACTGGAAATTTTCACAGATGACTGTAACTGTAGTTTCTTGATATTGTTGCCAATGAAAATGGCTTTTCTGTGACAAAAACCAAAGTATGATATTACATTTAACTTAGTAGAAGACCCGTATTGCAATACGGGCAGGGCGCCAATATATTGGCGCCCTGCCCCCAACAGGGGCGGCATCTTTGACCACACCCTGCCTTTGTCTGTTCTTTCTTCCCGCAAAGTATACTTCGACATTACTCCAACTTCTCCGACAAGTTCATCAACAGTTTATAAAGTTCCAAAGTTTATCATGGAAAAATGATAAACTTCTATTATGACTAAAGTTGATTTTAAGATAAATATTTGCGCGCCGGGAGGCAACTCAGACAAGCACTTCTTTATAATTTTAAATGATAGCGCGCCATCAATTTAACCAAATGTGGATCAGTAACAAAAGCTGTTTAAAAGAAACACAAGTACATGCTATGCTTGTACAGTATAGTTACCGAATAGCTAAGGGTTTACAGAAAACTATAAACGGGTGGGAAGCCCTGTGTGTTTATTGTGTTTGGCGTGGCCATCACGAGAGCAATCTGTTAAACACACAATCTATTCCTAAATTACGCCAAATGCGCCGATACTGTAAATTATTTGATCAATGTGAGGGCGCACGTGTCGGTGGTTTGGAGTGGTGTGTATGTGTTCATATCCGCATATAGCTACATTAACTACAAGCGGCTAATATAAATACATGGCATTTCTGCTTGCAACAACATCTCGCAAATTGCTCGGGTGGGGATATTACTAGGTGCTGATTTATACCGTGTAGATGATGTTTATACTACAACATGGATTCATTTTAGGTTTATTGGGACGAGCAAGAAGCAGAGACATTAATTATGTACACACAATGTTCTGGCATTATAACAATCCATCTTACGCGATGCAGACAAATTGAGTACACGAGATGTCAAAACATAAATCGTTATTGGTTAAATTTCATATCACATACAGATAGATAGACGGGGCCGCCGTCAGTTCAGAAACTAGAGCCTGGTAGCTTAATACACTTAATGCATGATTTATGTCAACTTATTGTAGGCCTGCATTCAATTAACACAAAAAGGAGATGATGTAGAAATACGAATAGGAAAGTTTTGTTGAGTTAAGTGGGGTGCTGTGGCCTAGTGGTCCGCGTGTAGTAATCAAGATCTTGTGGTCAATCTACAGATTGTGGGCTCGAATCCAGCCGTGGTTTAATGGTGCTTGCGTCCTTGGGAAAGATGCTTTGTCACATATTGCTCCTCTTCACCCAGGTGTAAATGGGTACCTTTGGGTATAGACATGGCTTTGTGGTTTGATTAGCCCTTGTCCGCTTACAGCAGCCGGGGGTTATACACGCCCAGGGAGTTGAGATGGTTTCAGGAATGTAAATTATGGACCGATGACCAGGGTTAATAATGTGTACAACGCATAGAGAATATTTGATTAATAGGCCTATGCGTTATATATAAGTAGATATTATACAAGTGCATTTGAGAAAGATCCTGCTAGGATCCTAACGCGTCAGGCCCTCCTAACTCCAAGCATTTGATATATTTCAGGTCATTTTGACTCATGAGCAGTTTGCAGCAGTTTATTACTTGTATTAGATATAATAACAAATGGGGTATTAGGGAGACACGTTAGCATCTAAAAGTGGACATTAGGGAGACATCGGGACTTAGGGAGACTTTTCTATGTCTCCCTAAGGTACCAGCTACATTTTAAAGACATATTGTTACTGTCCATATTTTTAGAAGACAGAGAATGCTCTCAATATGAACATAGGCCTATGTCAATTTCAAGTTCATTGGTTTGGAGGATGTTTGGAAATAGGTAAGAGTGCCTGAACTTATGGGAACTTCTCCTTATAGCTAAGGTCCCACCCTCGGTTATCTATTATTACAAGTATTATTATGTAGGTCATATGCCTATAGCACAATGATCCAAGACACAATCTGGCATATTGTAGCATAAACGGTTAATGTCGAGTTACTCCTCTGACCACTCATATAAAATCTTCTAAGGTAGCCTATGTATTCTACATCAATGTGAAGATACAACCCAAAGAGTTTTGGCATTTATGTTTTCCCGCACTTCGCAAATGTTTCGGTACGGTAATGGTGTAATATAGGCACAATCACCGGAACATCGACCGAATATTGCCCGAACGCTGCCCCGATAACGGCGTCATTTTGCCCCGCTACTATTTACGTTACACCCGCATTCCTTCGTCTCTTATCGATGTCAGAAAGACGTCAAAATGACGAAGAGTGGGGAGGGGTCGTCTTTGTCTTATCTACCCTTCTATATACTGCCGTCTGCAACCCCCATTAGGTACGGATCAATTTTGGCCGTGATATTTAAACAAATTTTCTGATAAAGGGAAAATGCCACCCTGTAAGTGCGACAGATAGGCGACCGAGTAGTCTAGATCAGGAAAGGTTTAAGAAATCGCGAATTTTAAAGTTGTATGCTTTTTACCGAATTGGGTGGGTAAAATAATAAATACTATGGTCTCAGTTTCAGGAACACATTTAAAAGTCCTAAATCTCCCTGTTTCTTTCTTGGAATTGCGATCGTAACTAAGTAACACACATTTGCATCAAAAACAAATGTTGCGATGTTCTATACAAACTAATTGGTTATAAAGAGAGTTACTGACGAAAAGCCATCAAAATTTGTCCGACATCAAACAAAACGAAATCTGAAGCAAGGTTTTACACTTTTAAGCTGTAACGATATTCATAGCGAAAGTGGTTGCAATATTCATCTATTTAAAGGTAATATCATACTTTGGTTTTTCTCAAAGAAATTCAGATTCATGGGCAATAAATATCAAGACAGATACAGCAACAGCCATCTGTGAAAATTTCAGTCCCATACGGTACCCACTTTTTGAGAAAACAGTGAAAAACAGCCGCGTATTTCTTAAGTCTTTTCTCTTTTATTTTTAATCTTTTAAAAGATCAAAAAGATTTTCGGTCGTTGTTTTACTAATTTCTGGATAAATACACCATTTCAGGCGGAAACATTTTAGCAGTATGTTCATCTTCATACCCTGATAGGTTATAGGTAAATCTGTGAACATTTTTGTTTTGGTTTCTTACCAAAGTATGATACTACCTTTAAATCAATCGATGTTACAACGTTGAGAGACGTTTCAACTTTCAGAAAATGTCCTCATCTTTTTTAAGTTCATTTTTCATTTGGGGGTTTAGAGTTGATGCATTTATTTGGGTATAATTTCAATCGATTTATATTACATGTAGGCCTAGTTCGCTTTTATTTGTTTCAAACATCAAGTTATAAACTATACAAGTAATAAACTGCTGCACGGCAGCTAAATCAGCCAAAATAATGTTTTTAAATAAAAATGCTTGGAGTAAGGAGGGCCTTACGTCAGTTCGATCCTAGCAGGATCTTTCTCTAACTAGGCTCGAGACGTCAGGCCCTTCTAGTCCAAGCAAGTTATCAATTTATTTGTGTTCTACCTCCATGTTCAATGCAAGTAGCACAGTAGACTACTAAACTTGGAACTGCAATTTAGGAACTTAACTTTAGATAAAAATCTTCCAAGATTCACAAAGTCGTCATAGTATTCCAGTGAATATTGTACCATGAAAAACAAATCACATAACGTGATAACAAAGAATTTCACAAAATAATTCTTATAATCTTCCGAATAATATTTCTCTATCCGTTGATTGAGATTTTGTTTGCGAAAGTTCACTAAATGACGAGAAAGATTTAGGAACCTTTCAAAAATTTTCAAAAAAAACAACATTGTAGGTACAAATAAAATTGTGTCTTGTTTATGAAAACTAGTACACTGTAAATACATTTTCACTGTGGCCGCAAAATGTGGCAAAAGTGCCAGCAGTAGTACAACTACGTTTTGGAGAAAGTTCTCAACTCAGCTGCCCTGTATGTATCAATGCTTTTGTTGGCTTCGTACACATTTTTTGTTTGAGAAGTGACAATACACGTCAATCAGCATTAAACAGTCGTGGCCTTTCTCTTGCATACATGTAACTTGTCTTATACTTGTTTGCTTGTTGTCTATACCCTATTAACTGAACAAAAGTTCATTTGATTATAACTTGTATAAACCACCGGATGTCCTTTTCCTTTCTTGAGACACATTTTGAGGAACATATCGTTCCCCAACCCCCTTTTCATAATGAAAACAAAAGCCGTAGCGTCAACTTTGAATCTTTGGTGGCAAACAGTGGTGGCGACACAGTGGCGATCAGACCGGGCTGATGGAGACGACAAACCCCGGTGGTGGGGTGTTAGACAACGGGGCCCCACCGTGACCCTACACGGCCTCACGGTGTTTACAGAAGCTGACCCGGGGCGGTCGACTCGCGTTAGTTACCAGGGCCGCATTTGAACACACCAAAAGTCTCGAGAATCTTAAAGGAAAAGAGACGACTTAACTCTCACCTCCACCCTTCATTGCTTCATGTTGTTCGAATCCCGCTCCAGTTAATTTCTCTTTGATCACTTTTCAATAATGTTTTTTCATTAGGCAAAGTGTGGTGAAAGTCAGGCCCTCATATTGGTCCCAGGGGTCGATTTCACCCAAACTCATCGTAACTTAATATCAATCGTAGGACTTAAGATGCATTGCAGCTCTAGAAGTCGAATGATACGATGGGTTATCCATCGTATCTCGAGTTACAATCGATCGTAAGGCTAATTTCAATGGCATACAATATGTAGACTTTTTATTCGTTACGTCACGGCGATGTCTGAAAGCACTCATTTTGACGTCATCGGCAAATGCTGCCCTCATCGGTGAACTCAGGTCAGTATAGTCACATTCGTCCGTTTCCACTTTAAAGGTAATATCATACTTTGGTTTTTGTCAAAGAAAAACAGACCCATAGGCAAAAATATAAAGAAAGGTACAGCACCTGTCATGTGTGAACATTTCAGTTCCTACGTTTGAGTAAATCTTTTCACTATTAAGGGAAACTGACTTAAATTAAAGACTCTTCTATTTTTGATCTTTGAAAGATCAAAAATAATTGTGGTCATTGGTTTTACTCTTTTCTGGATAAATTACATGCAGCATTTCAGGCAGAACGGCATGTTTCTACCATCACCATCTTTATACCCAGTAGGTTATATGTAAATCTGTGGATATTTCTCTTTCTGTATGCTACCAAAGTATGATACTACCTTTAAAGGTAGTATCATACTTTGGTTTTTGTCAAGAAATACAGATTCATGGGCAAAAATATCAAGCAATATACAGCAAAAGTCATCTGTGAAAATTTCAGTCTCGTACGGTGCCCACTGTTTGAGAAAACAGTGAAAAACAGCCACAGTATTTCTTAAGTCTTGTCTCTTTTATTTTTGATCTTTTAAAAGATCAAAAAGATTTTCGGTCGTTGTTTTACTAATTTCTGCATAAATACACAATTTCAGTCGGAAAAAATTTTAACGGTAGGTTTCTGCCAGCATCATCTCCATACCCTGAAAGTTATACGTAAATCTGTGAACATTTCTGTTTTGGTCTCTTACCAAAGTATGATACTACCTTTAACGATCGGAGTTCGTGTACATTAATAGACATTCCTTGGTTGGGAAACCCGAGAAGGCGATTGACAAGGCAAAAATAAACCCCAATAATTTATACCCTTCTGAAGAACCCATGACACCTCTCAGTTTTTACTTGAACCAAACAGAGGATGTAGAACACGTTTGTTAAGTGCACAATGATGCATGAGACGCCGCAAGGTGGCCAGCCGGTTATGCTTTCTCCGTTTAACTGAAAGAGGGCGCTATTGCCTTTATTTGACTTGTTGATTTCGTGTGCGTTGCACGTTGCAGACGAAAGTGCATTCTACAAAAAAATAAAAAATAATACAATTATTGCCTGAGAATTGCACCCACAACTCTCTAGGATTAATCATAGTAAAAAAGGGGGACAAGGAAATTGAAACGGTGACACGCTGATGAAAAGAGCTACTTTTCCCAACTCAAAATCACTCAGGTTAGTTGATATGATTATAACAAAATTACATTTATATTCAGTTTTTTAGCGCATAAAATAACATAACAATAAACAGAAGAACAAACATATTACAAAAACGATGCTGAATCTACTTATGAAACTTATTATTCAGCCAAAAATTATTGCTCAATGAGAAATGGAGGATCGCATGCAAATGAAGTGTCCATTATTTTTCATCGCTTCGACAACTTAATGTAATTATTTCAACAATGGTTCACTCACAAATCATCCGCCAGAAAAGGTTCTGGCGCATCATTCGATTCTATTAGATTCGATTCCACTGTAGTCGATTCCACCCTATTCGATTTAATTCATATGTACATGTAATAATTGTGAATGTATTCCATGTTATTTATCGACTGCAATTTTATGTGTTTTGATAGGGTTGAACCAATGGAAGATTTCACTTAACTCATCTTAACTTACTGTCAATCGTAGGACTTATGATTGCATTGCATCCCTACATAGGATACGATGGGTTATCCTTCATAACCCGAGTTACGATCGATTGTAGGGCTTCGAGAAATCGACCCCGGATCACACAACTCAGACTGCATCGTTGACCACATTTTGCAACAGGTTGAATTCAATCCACTTTCATCAAATAACCACAAGGGAAACTGATTTTAAAGTCATTGAAAAGTAAAAACGAACAAATATAAATTGACTATTAGGGATAGCTCAATTGGTAGAGCGCCTGTACGGTATTCAGGAGGTCGCCGGTTCGAATCCCGCCGCCAGTCAATTTCTCTTTGTTCACTTTTCAATAATATTATTTCATTAGGCAAAGTGTGGTGGCAGCTAGGCCCTCATATTGGTTCCATGGGTCGAGTCACCCAAACTCATCGTAACTTACTATCAATCGTAGGACTTAAAAGATACATTGCAGCCCCACACAGAAGTCGAATGATACGATGGGTAATCCTTCATATCTCGAGTTACGATCGATCGTAGGGCTTCGTGAAAGCGACCCAAGGTGGGATTCGAACCAGACGTAATTTGCTTCAGCATCCTCACATTGAGTCGTACAGTCTTTCCTGTATACATCCATCCGTCATAGTACAATCCCCTTACTGTCACCAGACACCAGCATCACCGGTCACCGTCCACTGTGCAATTTATCCCCACGAACAACAACAGGCTTTCTCTGCTGAATCACACCCGTATACCCCCATCAAGCACCGGGCATAATCTGTAAGACAGATTCGCCGTTTATTATTTTATCCCCTCGCGAAAACAAACTGTCACTCATTTTGTGAGATCGTGGAAAGGTAATTGGATGAAAATGATGGCAATGAATTCGCTGAAAGCTTGTGGATGGATGTGGGTTTATGTTATCAACGATAACACAAACCCTATATGTTTGTGAGTTAAAGGGGCAAGCTATGAAGCTGACCTCAATCAATTGGCCGAAATTGTTCTCCATCATTTGTTTTTGAATTAAAATGATGATTCGTTATTTCTTGACATTTTGCTCAGTTTTGAATTTCCTTTATTTTCCTTGCCATTCTTGTTTGCTGGATAAGAAGACTTCTCTCATATGCGCATAGTTGTAGTTATTTTGTTCGCTAATCTATTTTGCTTTAAAAATAGGGTTCGTGTAGTTGTCTTCAAGTTGTGGTCTAGTTCTGATGCAGTTCTTTCTCGCTGCCATTCGGTACACTGGTTAATATTCTTGCTCAACTGTAAATTTCTGAAGTGAAAGTGCGGTTGTATTAGCACATGGATGGAGCATGGAGTTAGAAATATCTATTTCTACCTCCATGGATGGAGGTACCTCCATGATTATCCTATACGAGGTGATTCTGCTATAATGGTGTTTATAGTGCGGTGCTGTGGTGCAATGCTGCCTTGCTGCAGTAGTGCCTATGTGGTCACTGCAGTGCAGCTGCAGTGAGAATGCACAGTGCACCGCAGTTGCAGTGTTGCTGTAGATCTGCTGATGGTTCCGATCTGCTGTCATGATAGCCATGGTGCTGCTAGAGTGCCATTGTGGCGAGCTGCAGTTGTGTTGGTATGTTAGGTTCAATAGGTTGTCTTCTGATGTTACCGATATCATTGCATTATGCGTTCTACTCTACCCCATCACTGCCTTAGAAGTACGCCCTCAAGTTTAACATTTGTCCAATCCAGTGATGTCGTTCTTGTTCCGTCTGCATGAAAACAATCTTCCAAACTACAAGAGACGGAATTTGTCTAACTCTTCCGTAATAATCATCCAATAACCACAAGGGAAACTGACTGAATTTTAAGTTATTGAAAAGTGAACAAAGAAAAATTTACTGGAGCGGAATTTGAACCAGCGATCACCGGAACAGCGCCGGTACGGTATTCCGGAAATTGCTGCATGGTTCGAATCCCGCTCCAGTCAATTTGTCTTTGTTCTCTTTTCATTGACTTCCGTATTAATTAATGTAGCCCCACGTAACTACTAAAGGCTATGATCATGAGGGTATCGTTTTCCTTGATCAGTGTTCATTTTTCTGCTCTGAGCTCCTGGGCAAAATCAGGGGCTTACCCAGCGAACTTTTCTAACAGTAGGCCTATTTCATCCAATGAGATAATAAAACTAAAAATTAACTGCATCGCTGGTTTCCCTAATGCAAACTTCACCTTTAATGTTTCCGGAGATAAGGTGCTATTTGGACAGTCACTTTCAATAAACACATGCAATCAACGGCCATAAAGTCCCATGTAAGTCATTGCCCGTTTTGTTAATCTTACCTTGTCCATTAGTCATTGTCTCCGTGTATGTGTGTGACCATTTACTCCCTTCCGTACGGGATAACGTTCCCCCATAGTAATAATAGTCCAATTGATCCTTTAATTATTTAAACAACTCAGTCTGTTTGTTTAATCACTGATTGAAGAATAAGATGACGGAGGGAAGATAGAAAAAAAAAATAACCCTGATAAGTTTGGACTTCAATTAATTGCTGAGCAAAATAAAGATTACAATATAAACAATTACTGCGCGAAGATATCTCGTATGGGTCTCAGTGCTGAAACTAAAGTGACGTATTTTGTTCGCCATTATTGGAAGGTGGGACATTTAAAAAAGTTATTGAAGGTTGGTTTGGACTTGCCCAAAAGATTAGAAATACATGTCGTGTACTATACATAAGGGCTAAGCTAGCCAAATTTCTAACTTTGTATTTTACGTACATGTACATATCCGCCAATGCATCATACAGTGAAAATCCAAAAATATAAGCGATTTGTAAAATAACTGTCTTGGATTCACAATAACTACAAGTTGTAGGCAATAGTTGTTTTCATTATGATTATTGCATCATACTTTATCGATCTAAGGTACTATCATACTTTGGTAGGAAACCAACATGAGACATGTACACATGTTCACGTACGTATAAGTTGCAGGGTATAAAGATACAGAGCTGGTAGAAATATACCGTTAACATTTGTTCTGCCTGAAATGCGATATTTTCTAGAAATGAATAAAACGAAATACCGGAAACAGTTTTGATCTCTGAGATCAAAACCTCACTATAACAATTACCTCACAATTTTGCGTAAAAATTGCAGTGGTTTTTGCTGTTTTCTACTGTTTCCAGTGATCTATTGAGCTGAACAAATTCACAGGTTTGTTTTTATTACATGACAAATCAAATTATGAACAGACGGCAGATGTTCTGTCAATTTTATTAAAGTATATCATTCAGAAATACCAAATCAGTACCTAAAATAATGATACCCGAACGGCTTTCAATATTATAACCAATCATGTTCATTGTCTATGTTAAAATTCTAACTGTATTTGGCTCTGTGGATTTCTACACTCGTGAGTTTTGGTTTATCAGCCTTCCCCAGTGGTTTATCTGTTGAACGGCTTAGAAATGAGTAATAGCGCCCTCTGTCGTCGATCTACTTCTGTCTTCTGTTGGTGGGAAAAATTCCAAATAAATCATTGTCCTCAAGGGCATAGCCTGACACGTCGTGTACTTGAAGCTGAAGTTGGTATGGGAGATCTGATCCATTATTTGGGCATATGTCCCGGCCTGGCTCACCGTTAATTGTTTGTGTGCACGACGAATGTATACACAAGATTAGAGGACCTCCATCATTATGTTTGTGGATATAAGTCTAATGCGGCCCCCATGGGTCAAAACCCCTGCCGAATAGGAAAGCCCAGTCTCAGGTCTCTGTGTATGTTATGTGCACTTCCCTTCTCTCTCCGCGCCACGGCCTGCAACTTGGGCCGGGAAGACTCCCGGGGCGAACAACCAACCGAGCCCGGAATCGAGTCCTCCCTGCGGGGCGACTCTCCTCGGTGAAGTGGTAATACCATGCCCCGGCTATTAGAACCGTTTACCGGAATCAAGAGATAGTTGTCAAGACGGGAAATCTGATGAAAAGTAAGCACAAGTATTTGTTGACATATGGCCCGCCTGCAAATTACTTATCGCAGTGTGCGAGCTCCCTGGAGTAAGTAGTGGAGTCCCGCACCCGTCATGTAAAGGCTCGGACCCGGCGTGACAGCTCGCCGTGTTCGCTCCACCGGCCAATGGCGGTCCGTCTTACGGGCGGTCTCGGCAGCGAATCGCGGTGAGACACGCCTGGCGATTGGTGGCGCACATGGAACACCCAATGCAGTCGCCGGTCAATCTCATGTCAAGTTCGTGCAGCGCGGGGATGGACAGGAGACCCAGTCACCTTGTCAAAATAGCCCCGGACGAAAGGACCACCCAATCTGTTCTGGCAGGTTCCTCTGCTGTACATCAAACGTCTTCTAAAAAACACTACTCTCTCCCTGACTTCCAAAATAAAGACTCCCAAAAAACAAGGATTGGATGTCAGATAAAAGATCCCCGTTGGTTTACACGAACATTCCTAGCCAATAGTAAACACAATGCCAGCATTTTAGCCAGTCACTCTTGTTTTAAAGGGACAAAATATCTTAACCATGTTCACAAAACTTCAAATATATTCTCTGTGAAAATGCCCACATTCTGTTTTTCGATTTCTTGTCTGAATAAAATTAATTGGACTGTTTATTTGTTCTGGTCACCGCCATTAATACTATTCTCTCTCATTAACACTCAACTTTTTGGGAAATAGGGCCATTAATCACTGCATAACAGTCAACACACTGTGTTTTCTGACCGGAAAAGAAAATAATGTGGGTGAAACTTGACTTGTGAAAACACTGAGTCAAAAGTGAGTGGAATCTGTCGAAATGGACACGTTGTGGGGCTGCGGTGACTGAGTACAGGCTGCTGAGTCAATGACTCTTCACACAAACACGATGGGTGCGCCATCCTCTAAACCTACACTATTATACTGTGAGGACTTGAAAACAACTTTGCCACCACATGCAGGCATCTATGGGGGGTTTACGGAACGGAGGCTGAGGCTCAGGCTCAGGCTCTGTCATCCATACTGAAATAGGTTGTGGTTTTTCATTGAAGCCGAAGCTCTGTTTTCCTTTTCAAACCAGAGAATCTACTTCCGAACCGTCGCAGCCAAAAGCCTCCATTTTGATACCCGTTTTTTTTAATGGATTCACGAAATGAGCCTGAGCCTCCCGTTGTGTAGAACTGAACTTAAACGGAAATCGTGATGAATTTGTCTTCCTATAGAGCTGCTTAAGAACAAAAATTGCTTAAGCATGAACAGTCTTCCTTGATCACATTACCAACCTTTGAAACGGTGAACAAAGAAAAAAAGATTACCAACCAAATGTTCACGTGATGTTTACTGCTTTTGGCTTGTTTGCTGAGCTTAACATTCACAAGGAGTTTTGGCTGGCTTACTGATTTCATTTACCAAGGTTTTTGGTGCTTATGTAGCTCTATGAAATTGGCCTCAGTATGATAGGGTGGCGTCCAAATTCCAAATGTCACAATTCGTATTGCTTTTAAATATGATATGATGATTTTGATGGCCTATCTGAAGTGTTTTCAAATTTAGATTTGTAAATTAACTGCAGTTTTCACTTTTCACCAACTTGTACCCAAAGATGACGTCATCGGCTCATCGCCCTCAATTTACCATTTTACGGAGTAGTTTTATGTCCACGATCGACTTATATCACTCATCCGTTCGTTATGCATTGTCACTCGGACTTGTAAGCGGAAGTCATGTTTCGGGGGTACTTCTGCTTGCCAAAAGTTTATTTATGTCACAGCACGAGAAACTAATAAACAATGTTGTTTTTGCTTATGTTTGGTTCCGAAGACAAACCGGCAAAGGTTTTACCGTTTACAGCCCCACCTGAACCAAATCTTCTTCTTTTAAAGGTACCGTACAGGATTGGTAACATACCCAAACAGAAATGTTCACAGATTTACGTATTAGAACTTTCAGGATATGAAGATTGCTGGTAGAAACAAACCGTTAAAATATTTCCACCTGAAGTGGTGTATCTATCCAGAAATGAGTAAAACCATGGATTTCTCTATAGTAACACACAGACCGAACACAGTTTTGATCTCTGGGTATTATCAAAACCATTCTTCATGTTCTATAAGAAAAATTGAGTCGGGTTTTCGCTATATTCTCGGGACTCAGGTGTCCGATTGAGCTCAAATTTGCACAGGTTTATTATTTCATGTACATATTTGATCAAAGACAAAGTGTGAGTGCTGTTCTGTGACCTTTACCAATCATGTATTATACTTTTAAAGTTGAGGGGAAAGTTGTAATTATGAATGAACGTTTGGGCGTGACATTGAGTTGTACACTGTTCCTTATGCATCTTTTAAGACAAAACTGTCCTTGTGAGGAAAGTAAACGGCTGAAAGTGATCGTTGTTCTAGGTGCGGGGCAGAAACTGAGCTTGAATTGTCAGCCGTTATCAGCCGTACATATACGGCCTGGCATTCTGACAGATTGTGAGTGATAGGCAGGCTGGCTGGCTGGTCCCAATCTCCCTCCCTCTGGTCAAGTCAAGTTCCCTCCTCCACACGGGGGGAAAAAACCTCAGACGGAGTGTATGTGGTATGTGCACTGCCATATCAATTAGATTGAATTGCCACCACTTAGTCCTCAATTCAGACAATTGGATAAGGTGGGAGATAATCCGTCAGTAGGGAGCACCTTGGGGGCTATACCCTACCACTATGCACGGCCAGAGTGCACCCATCACTCGACGACAAGGTCTATCTGTCAACGTGTAGTTTATACCCAACCGTGATGTGTGGTTAAGGGATTGGTGTGTGGCTTCATTGTTTGGCAGAAAGTAAGAAGAGTGTGTGTGTGAGAGAGAAAAAAGTGCAGTTGCTAAACGACTCTCAGCCAATCAGCGGTCTGGTTTGTCTCTCCTCCCTCCCCACCGACCGCGAATACCACCGACACCGTGTACGTGCCCCTCCCTACCTACCGGGACTGAGCTGTCACTCTCCCTACTCAGACCCGTCAATTTGCCCGGTGATTAGCCGCTAGTGATTCGGTACTACTAGTGAGTAATGGCCATCGCGTGAAGCACCATTGGAGTTTTTCTCTTTCTTTTTTGTGTGAATTGAGCGAGCGACGGGGTAATAACAAGTGGGCCACGAGGAGTCATTATCAGGGGAGGTTTTACACGTACACCGGATCAGTCCTACCGTAGATACAGAGCCATACGCATCGGGGCTGTTTACTTTTCATTGTTTTCTTGCTGCAATTACAAGAATTTTTCTACCGTTAACCATACCCTCGTGGGACTTGGTCCAACACTGACTCTTGTTCTCAGTGCTGTTCAGGAGTAAACTACCGGCCCAGGGAGAGCTCAACAACCATGGTCGGCTCTGCAGTTGCCCGTAACGGGTCATCGCTCACGCCGTTCACGATCCTGGACATTCTCGGCGGTGGTGATGGGGGTCATCAACACGATAGCCATCCAACTCGGTCAAGCTCACCGGAAGAGCTGGCGAAGCCGTGCCGAGGATCAGGAGCGGAGCCAGCCGTGCAGTCCGTGGGGCTGAAGATGAGAACTGTCCCCGTGCCCGAGCGCCTAGACGCGCTGTTCCCTGCAGCGGCCGTGGTGCGGCGCACGGAGCACATGTCCTTCCAGCATGGTTTTCTTCACCACCATCACCACCACAGCAAGCCCCATCACCATCATCACCATCAAATCCTCAAGGCTGAACCGGCAGGATACCGGCATAAGGACAGTTTATTCGCCGAGGAGCTGACGGAGGATTTGAAACCTGTCTCCCTCGGCCACCATCACCATCGAGACGTTGCTACAAACTCATCTTGTGGAGAGGAAAATCTGCGTCCAGAATCGAGACTACATTCAGGTATGTTATCTACAGCAAATTAAAAAAGTAGTATTTTAAAAAGTAACTAGGCTAAACTCAAGGCGCCGAAAATAATACCCAGAAGACATTTGTATTTGTCGTAATTATATGTTCAGAGGTATAGTTAGTACAGGGGTCGATTTCACCAAGCCCTACGAACGATCGTAATTCGAGTTACGAAGGATAAACCATCATAGGGCTGCAATGCATCATAAGTCCTACGATTGTTGATAGCAAGTTACGATGAGTTTGGTGAAATCAACCCAAGGATTGGTAACATACTAAAACAGAAATGTTCACTGAGATTTACGTATGGTATAAAGATGGTACTGGTAGAAACATGCCGTTAAAATATGAAATAAAAAAATGAAATGGCGTATTTATCCAGAAATATTATTAGTAAAAGAAAGACCGGGTTGAAAAATTGAATCGGCTTTCTCGCTAATTTCTCGTGACTCCGATGTTCGATTGAGCTCAAATTTTCACATGTGTGTCATTTTATGTACATGTTTGATCGGACAGTGTGAGTACTGTTCTTTGACCTTTATCAATCATGTATTATACCTTTAAAAGAATTAAATATTGCTCCTCTTTCGATATTTTCATATTGCCGTGAATGCCGTCCAATTGAACCTTTGTTGACATTATTTTTGAAGAATTGTCTAAAAATGTTGAAAGTTGAGTAAGAATGGAATCAGTTCTCTGCTGTTGTGACAAGAGTAAAGCTCTGGGACAAAGTGTTGATGGACTGCAATGTATAAAATAATTTTTATAAAATGACGATAAAACACGGCTGGAACTAAAATCTAAAACGTACAAAGGACATTAGTCCATTATACAAACTAATTGTTGATCTGACGAACCGCGAAAGTGCTAAAGACTACCAGCCTGTTCCTTGAGAATCAATTACCGTTCGATTTTTTTTCAATTAGCACAAACACGAACGCAACAGGAGAATAAAAATCAATGTGGAACATTGCTACGGTCTTTTACCGTCAAAATACATGTAGTAAAATCATTTGCCCACCCATGGAAAGAAGTCGATTCACAACTGGGTCTTGTCATGGACCAAGTATCTGACATCCCACATCCGACTATTTTCTAGTTTTTACTGCCTCGCAAAAAAAAAACTAAACGTGGGTCCGTGTGGTTGGGCCCAAACTCAGTGGCTAGCCAGTCCAAGAAAACATACCATGCTAGGCTTGGCGCTGCCTTTCCGCTCACGGAACGGGACCACCAAGGGTTCGAGTTTGTTTAACGGTTAAGAGCGTGCTCACAATTCGACGGGGGACCCATCCGTTTTGATTACATCTCATGAGCAGGGAATTTTTTCTTCTTTCCTTTAAACTTCCAGATGATCGAGTTGAGGAACTTGAGGACGAAGATGAGAAGTCGGTTAACCAGTCGCCGGCCTCGACAACGTCTTCACAGAAGGAGGGACGCAAGAAGCGGTCCCGTGCAGCCTTCTCCCACGCCCAGGTCTTCGAGTTGGAGAGGCGCTTCGGTCATCAGCGCTATCTGTCCGGTCCGGAGCGGGCCGACCTGGCGGCCGCCTTGAAGCTGACGGAACAGCAGGTCAAGATCTGGTTCCAGAACCGGCGATACAAGACCAAGAGGAAGCAAATGGCAGCCGACATGATGTCGCCTCCCCCGGCCAAGAAGGTGGCCGTCAAGGTACTGTTCCGAGACCCCCACGTCCAGCCGGCCTTCTATCCATCACCGGACTCCGGCCTGCCTGGCTCACCAGCCGCTGCCGCCTATCACGGACTCATGAGTCAATTCGGATGCCACGCGTTCCCTCCCCTATGTGGTCACTCGCATTACCCCCTAAACGGCCTTCTCTACGGCCAGTAACTCTCTCCCTTGTCGTTGTTTCCACTTCAAAATCCCATTAAAATGGATCAGATGTAAATATAGATATCACGACTTATCCATAAAATGTCATATTATACAAAGTATTGAATGATCTATAATTATTATTGTTCCATATATTGATCATTAATTAATGGGATTTTTAGTTTCCAAAATAATAAAGAATCCCATACAAAAGAGGCTAATTTTCTTTCTTTTTTCGCACGTACAACTACGCACAGTTTCCTAAACATCTTGAATAGGTATTAAAAAAACGGCACCGGGCACTAGGAAAAAGAGGAAGGATTTGACAGAAAGAAAATCAACTGAAGAAGTCTTTTTCCTAACAATTATTTTTCGAAACTGAATATTTCACGTATAAATGTCTTATTCTCACGTGAATGTATGTTTTTGTGATATACAAATGTATACGTTCCCGTTCAAAATTCATGTTACAAATTTCTTCACACTCTCACAACCTTGAGTCGGAAAACCGAACGCAAAACGCAATTTTGTTTATAGGAGAAAGATAATAATATTCTCGTTATATGGTCTTTGATGAATGTATAAAATGAGACTTAATTGGACCAGTGTTCATATGAAAACCATCACGGTGCTTGATGTAGAAATGAACAGACTATCACCAGAGTTCTTGATCACAGACCAACGGTTAAACTTACCTAATGTTTGTCATGTGGGGGTAGCATAATGTGAAACTTCTGAGAGCTGTAGTAGAATCCAGAGTTAACACATGAAAACGGTCTTAAATTAGTTGGAATCATTATCAAAAATGCCGGTCACACAGTCTTTAGCACTGTAAACAAAATGCTAACTCATTTTTCCAAGTTCGCAACTCAACAACATTGTTGCATCTCGCCATACGGCGCTGATATAGGACAGGATAAACTGATACTCATTTCACAAATTATCCAAAGTTGAAAAGCTTCAAGGTTAAGTTTCTAATTCATGCACGACTCTCATGTGTGTTTAGGCTTGTAACGTGTGCAGTTTGCACCTTTGTCAAAATGTTATGACCAGACATTTAAGTTACAATGTACTGAGTGTCCTACTTTGGTAAATTAGAACAGCTGCGGTCTGTTCGTAATTTTCCATGAAATAGAAATAAACCTGTGAAATTTTCAGCTCAATTGATCATTGGAAATTGTAGAAAACGGCGAAAACCGTTGGAATTGTTACGCAAAATTATGAGGTAATTGTAATAATGAGGTTTTGATATCCGTGATCAAACTGTTTGCGGTATTTTTATTGTACTCATTTCTGGATAAATGCAGCATTTCAGGCGGAATTTTTTTAACGGTATGTTTGTACCAGGTCCATTTTTATACCCTGAAAGTTATAGGTAAATCTGTGAACATTTCTCTTGTGGTTTCCTATACCAAAATATGACAGTACCTTTAAGATTCGCGATCTGACAGAAATGTCATGGTTAGCCCATTTTTGTGCTAAGCAGGGCCGTGAAATAATTGACCCCTGTTTAGCTAATTGTTCCGGCGCCTTGCATATGCTGATTTGGTCTGGTAAAAGTTCCTTCTTAACACAAAAACTTATTCTGCCCTTAACAAATTCTTTGTGATACATTGAATTAATTACACAAGCTCTGTAAAAACAAATTGGCCGTCCAAACCAAACAAGAGAATCTAACATATCTTATGGAAAGTATTCATCCTTTGTCTATTAACGGTATATGTCATAATAATAATAATAATTGTAAAGAATGTATGTACATGTATATCAATTTAAGAAAATATTATGTATGGATAAAGTATGTGAATGTAGAAATATAAAGAATAACAATACCAATACGACTTTCATTTGTCTGATTTTATTTTTGTGTATATGGTTTTTCTTTTTGATGTGATTGGGTATGATATCATTACAGTCAATTTGCTAAGAGATTAGTTGCTTGCTGCGGTACGTTGTATAGCACTTCGAAAAATAAATATGCCTACCCTGTCGTGGGTAATTTATGAGCGGTTATTCTGAGCAGCGTGAGAGGAACTGGTGTACCGAGAAGAGGCAGATAATCACGGCCTGGTGATGTTATCCAGACACGGTCAACTTGAACCCAACACTTAACACTTCTCCGTTGGAATGGGTTATGTAGTTCGCTTGTTTTTGTGATATACGGGCTGCGGGGTATTTTACATTAAGGACTATAGGCTGGATTGGGAGGTATGTTTACTGTAAGACATCCGGACCCTCCGACGGGACACTTACAGAGCCCATCTTCAATCCAAACATTTACATCTGGATAACTCCACGGGATACTTTAAGTCAATTGAACAGTCCAAAGATAGTTAGGTTCTTCATAATAGGGGAGAATTGTCCATGTTTTTCGCTTGTTTTAGAATGTCCAGGGTGGACATAGACTTGGTGTAACTTGTTTTATGTTTCTCCATCCAAGAATTCGCAATACAGATCGGAAAGGAGTCATAATTGTAAGTGGTTTCAGTTGTTGTAAGTTAGGATGTTCGTATAACACGTCGTGCCTTCCGTCTCCGAAGTTGAGTGAATTTTGGTGGCCTAAATGCTTCAATTACCGGCGTGTGGGCGGATAAGTCGTCCGGGCAGATGGCCAGGCTGCCCGGTATACTTTTGGCCAATCCAAGTACCGTTTTACGGGTACATAAAGCTTCAATTTATTTCAATTTAAACCGATATTCGTTTAGCTCCTTAGGTTGCTTGCAAGTTACGTGTTAAGCATGATGTTTGACGGCTCGGCCGACACTCGCGCCCAAGACGTTGACGCTTTCGACGTGACTTATTTGTATTATAAAACATAAAGAATGGTTCAAGTTGATCTTACCCCGAGATCAAAACTGTTTTCGGTCTTTGTTTGACTAATTTCTGGATAATTACACCATTTCAGGCGGAAATATTTTAACGGTATGTTTCTACCACCACCATCTTCATACCCTGAAAGTTCAATAGGTAAATGTGTGAACATTTCTGTTTAGGTAAGTATTATTGTTACCAATCCTGTATACTGTACCTGTAGGCCCCTAACAAAGAAAATAAATCTAAAATTGTCTTATTCAAGGCACCAATGATCGAAAAAGCATACACCATACCGAGAAATCGATACAATGAACCGAAAAGCTTCCTCAGGAGTCTAAAAAAATTATACTCAAAATCATACGCGTGGTTTCATGGCTTCTGACTGCCAAACGAACAAAGATAATTGTAGGGACACCACCAACGTATAGGGCTGGATAGCTCAGTTGGTAAGAGCACCCGTACGGTATTCCGTGGTTAGCTGGTTCGAATCCGGATCCAATCAATCTTTCTTTGTTCACTTTTCAATGACTTGAAATGAGTCAGTTTCCCTTGTGGTTATTAGATGATTAAAATTAAGTTTACTTTTTTGGCGGATATGTTCAGAAATCAGGATTTTACAACGGTGTTTGTTTTTAAGAATATTCAAGAATACTCCCGAGTATTATATCAATTTTAGAGATATCAAAAAAAGAGATTTCAAGAAAGGTTCGGTGTGCATGTGCGGCATAGACGTTCTTCAAGGCGATCCTGACTTGGTTCACAAACGCTCCGTATTGAAAAGACAATAGCAAATCAATGTAAGTCACGATTGCCTTGACAGAAGGCTATGATATGGGTGTGGTTATACAATGTTTTCAGCCACAGCCTTGCAAATGGACCCACGCGTTCCCTTCCTATACTCTCAGAATCCGTGTGTTCACCGTGTGTGTTCTGATCTCTATTACCACATATCAAATTTGCATTGGTGCAATATGACAGCAATTCTGTTTGCCGTTTGTATTCTTGAGTGCGACCATATTCGGCAAATTAATTAACTTTCCCTTCCATTAACGAGAAGAACAAGGAGGGAACAAAGCCCCAGTGGTAATCATAACAATGAAACTGGCTAAGTGCAAATCACTTTAATTAATTTGTAGCTCTAATGGCCGGATTTGCATAAATAATTGGCGCGGCCTGCCATCGTATATAAGCAGTGAACAGAGAGTGATATAATAGTCGCCGCGTGCATAGGGTCTTGAATTGCCTAATTGAATTTGTGAGTGATAGTAATTGTAAAGGTTTTTATTTCTCACAGGAAGAGATCATACGTTCTTTGGGGTACCCCCTTCTCCCTCCTCTTCCCCATGCCGGCATGCACTGAGTGTTGTTTTAGCAGTTAGCCACAGCAAACACATTAGTGTGGTCAATATTTGCACCGCGCTTACGGTGTTGGCACACGGGTGAATAGCGCGCCATTTACCCCGGCGAGGTCCAGAGGACTAATCCCCGTTATCCCCCGGACTAACAAGAATACACCGGGTATGTGCTAGCTCCATATCGGTGCCAGACCTTTTCAGGTCTTGTGTGCACAAGAACTTTCTGCATTTTGGCACCAAGTCTTCTTTCTTTCTTTCTTTCTTTTTTTTACTCCAAGACTGCTTGTCGTTTTTTCAATCCATTCTTCCGAGGTATTGTCCGAAATCGAAGTCAGTTTGTCTTTCTGGGACTTACGAAGTACTTGCTAAGATGTGTGCACAAATACTTCTGGTTAAGTTGGTCGGCCTTCTCCAGTTAGATGCAAAAATGAATGTCCAGAATGCCAGACAAGAATCTACCGTGTCGACAAAGACCTATCCCTCCCAAAATCCGTCTCCTTTTCTGAAACAAAATCTCTCAGGCCCGCGTTCACCGATCAGCGTTCTCACAATTTCCGTAAAGGACCATAATGTCACTTAAATGTCACGTATAATGTGTGATAACACAAACACCTTTTATTTAAAAGCATACGGCCTAATGTCATAAAAGGCAATTAGCCTGAGTAATTCAAATACTTTTTTCTAATTTCCGACTTCTGCCACTGTCATTTTGATTTTTCTTTTTTGATGTAGAGACCCATCAAGGGAGTAAACACTCCCAGCATTGACTAGCAGCTTGAAACACTCCGTCTGCCACGTTCAGTGGTTGCTATGGTTTTCCTAACACTTTCGCTTCGGCAGGCCATTTTTGCCGCGGCGATGCGTTGTTGGGGTAACGACCTTTCACACACTGAGTCAACCAATATCATTCGGTAAGTATTTCACACACCACACACACACACACAAAATTAATGACTCCTTTCAGTGAAAACACTGTATGCACAGTTTCCCCATAACATACAGTGAGGGTGAGTCAAAAAGAACATGACCGGGATTGGTGGTGTTTTTCCTATCTTGAAGCAAATTATATTAAAAGTTCGGTAAAGCATATATTTAACAAGCATTCTCTCCTGCTTATTAGAAAAAAAAGAACTTGAAATAAATTGATCATTCCTATAAGAGGAGTTATGTCTATTCTAATGAAGGTACTCATTTTGCAAGCTGTCCATGGAATACTTGACAAAACCATTGTATAAAGTACGCATTTTAGCTGTGTACGTACAACAAAATTCCTTGATCATTTTGTTTCATTCTTTTTCTAATAGGCCTAAGCAGGAGAGAATGCTCGCTAAATATATGCTTTGCTGAACAAGCTAAGCGCGTAATTTCATTGTTTTTCTCAAGTATTCCATGGACAGCTTGCAAAACTAATACCTTCATTAAAACAGACAAGAATATATATAAGTCCTCTTGGGAATTACCAATTTGTTTCGTTCTTTGTTTCTGATAAGCAGGAGGGAATGGTTATTAAATAAAACTTTTGAGTGTCATTTGTTTCTTTTAAAAAGAAAACATCACCAATCCCGGTAAACTAAAGTTATTTTTAACTCACCCTATGCCGGGCATATATACATGTAATAAACACATTGAAGGAAAGTGTCCTTTGAAAATTCGCCAGCCTTCTACACATAGTCCATTCAAATAGATGCGCTATCGAGCAAACAATGTTGAAGGAATCAAACTGCATTTTGTATAGCCCTAAAAAGGACTCTTCAACTGAGACTGAGAGCCGTATTTTTTACTTCACCGAAGCAAACACTTGAGACTAGACTCAAGCATGCCCCTAGTACCCTTACTATCGCGACAGTCCGTGGGGCAAGTCATGTCTTGGCTATATATTGCAGCCACACACGTAGCACATCAAGACAGGTATGATAAGAGGACCCTTCTTTCAAATGTTGTTTATCATTATCAGGAGCTATAGTGGACAATTTACTGAAGAGTGGAGATGCCCAAACTCCGTAACAAACAAGGAGAATTTCGCGTCATGAAACTTTTCTTTTTTGAAACTTCTCTCCATTTTGGCACTTCATATTAATCACAGATAAGAACAGTGATACCGATTTGCATTGAATGAGTATATTTTCTTTTTCATTGATTTATCTGTTGCTGTCTTTAAACAGAAATGTTCTATCAACCTTTATGGGTCATAAAAAAACAAAGACAAGCATTAAATTCGACACCGGCATGTCACCGTAAATATACAACAGAGACCGACCACTTAAAATGTTGATTTGAAGTGATCTGCACGGGCGAGGCCCAAGTGGAATCGTGGTTGGCCTACAATCTCCCCAGGACTGGGGCTCTTCCCTCAGTACAAGGCTCTGGGTGGTCATCAGACCCTTTTGTCTCCGAGTGAAGTATTTGCTGGATCTTCAGGACCGAAGCCAACCGCTGTGATTTCAGATTTGGTATCTGACGGAGTCCGTGTCTGTGAGCTATCCCTCCCCCAGCCTGCCGCAGGGTCGGGATTTCACGAAGCCCTGCGATCGATCGTAACTCGAGTTACGAAGGATAACCCATCGTAGGGGGCCTATCCCACGTAGGGCTTCAATGCATCAAAAGTCCTGCGATTGATAGTAAGTTACGAAGACTTTGGTGAAACCGAACCCAGTTCTTCGACCATGGAGGAGGAGACCTACCCTCTTGTAACATTTAAGGCCTTTTCACACTACGAAAAATCTCCGGGTTGTACACGGGTCCGACACGTGTTGAAGTGACTGACCGTTTCACACTGCAAGATTTCAACACGGCGTCGACCCGTGTAGAGCGCTCGACACGTGTTGAAACCAACCCTGCTCGGGAGGTGGGTTGAGAGCTCTCGACCCGTGTTGAGAAGTCCGACACGTGTTGAAACCTGTAGTGTGAACGTCTGTGGGTTGAGTTCGATCCGTGTATTCGTAGCGGCCGAGTGGAGCTTCGCGGCGCTCATATTTGGTAATGGTTTGCATCCTTGTCAAAAAATTCCTCGCGATTTTTTGTTTGTATATTTCAATATTATATCTCAGGCTTGCTACAACTTGGAGGCCTATAAACTCCCACGCCGAACGTGTAAACAGAGTGAAAACTTCACGTGAACTCAATGGACCTGCAGAAATAGAGACCACGTGGGTTTCAATCTGTCACATGTATTGAGAATTTCGTAAAAAATCCCATTGCATATGTGGCGTACCGCGTGTGCCGAGTGCTTTTCATGGTCAAATTCTCCCTACGTGTAATTCTTGATACTGCTGTTGTTTACAGTTGTAAGGCCGCGTCTAAAATACTTGGCTGTGGCTTGATATTACACACATCTCTATGGCGGTAGCGGCTACAGCAACTTCTCATGAGTTGCATGCGACTTCGATCGGAGCTGAATGACCGAAGTTTCGTGCGCAAAGAACTATGATGGGGCGATTTCATGTACATGTACTAGGATAGTACATGTACCACATGGGAGTCGATCGAGTCGTACGCGTAGCCGTAGTGCTTCATTGGCAAGTGCGTAATTAACGTAATTCTAACACGAAACAAATAATAAATTGGAAGTCATAATCATATTGTTTTTATATTTTAAGGGCTGATTATTCATTATTATGTTGTTCGGGCAATTTGTCCGTGCATATTTGATTTTGTTCGGACAAACACAAAAAGTGCTCGGAAAATGTCCGATATCCGGCCGTAATTTCAGGCCTACTATGAGCAACACGAACATCGTCTGAAAATTACTGGCCGCCGCCATATTGGAGAGTGAAGGCCTAGCGTGCAGCAATGCCGCTGTATGGGGAATTTTCTTTTTGTATCCGTGTTGAAAAAGTGTAGTGTGAAACGATCGCGCAATACACGGGTCGAAACATTACACGTGTCGAGCCGGTGTTGCGCTGAGTAGTGTGAAAACGGAACGAATGTGACCCGTGTTGAAATTTTAAGAATTCAACACGGATCGGACCCGTGTAGATTTCAACACGGGTCGGACGTTCATAGTGTGAAAAGGCCTTTAGTGGTATATTTCCTTTCTCTCTCTCTTCATCCACTTTTCCAGCACCCCCCCCCCCCCTCCACCTCCACCTCCCCCCCCCCCCTTCCCTTCGGACCTTCGTCTGGGACCTATCTGGTTATTTTTCTTTGTGCCGGAGTCCCTAACTTTGCCTCTAAACAAATATAAACACATATATTATTAGGCGTTAAATTGTGTGGGACAGCTTGAAACGTGTGTGTATATACATAAGACACCTATAGTGTGGTGTGAATGGTTACCATGTGTATTAAACTTTAAAGATACTTGTCTTGTCGGAATTATTATTTGGGTCCAGCAGTTGGCCAGTACGTCCTCAAAAACTCATATCGCGAGTTCGCGACTTCCATTGATGTAGTTATAGTTGATGATAGCTAAGCTCTACGTTATATTTTTGCCCACAGAAAAAAAGGAACTGATACAAGTTACAGCAATACTGTATTGTGCAGCATATATTTCGCAGGTATTCTTGAGTTATAGGCCTATGAAACCGTGGCTGGTTATAACATGGTAGTAGGACCCGTTCCATGATTTAAATCGGGATTAGCGAGACCTGTCCTTTAACTTGACATGAGTGGACATTTTGACCACTTCTTGACAAACACGTTCTTAGGTCCGTGCAGGAGGAAGAAATAGATCTATTTCTTCCACCATTGGTCCGTGTAACGTTAAAGGTATTATCATGCTTTGGTTTTTGTCAAAGAAATACAGATTCATGGGCACCAAAATAATATCAAGGAAGATACAGTAACTGTCATCTGTGGAATTTCCTGTCCCATACGGTGCCCACCTTTTGAGAAAACAGTGAAAAACGCCCACGATATTTTTGTGATCTTTCACCATTATTTGATCTTCCGAAGAAGAAAGCAGAAGAATGTTATGGGTATGTTTGTACCATCACCATCTTTATACCCTGTAAGTTATAGGTTAATCTGTGAAGATTTCTGTTTCGGTATGCTACCAAAGTATGATAGTACCTTTAATTTATTGAAATGGCCGGAAGTTTTGACCACTTCTTGACAAACGTGTGCTAATTAATCCATAAAGGAGGTCTGTGTAATGTTAAGGGTGTGGTGATGCAATTATCTTTGAAGAGTTGTAACTGTTGAAAAACTGTGTACGGGGCACCCTATCATTGGACACCAATAGGCCATTGGGAGGAGTTTCTTATAAGTCTTCGATGAGTCTTATTTATTACTTAAGTATGATCGGTAAGTCTTATGATGATAGTGTGCTGGCAAGGTACAACTGCCCGCTTATTCTGAATTTGTTCAAAAAGAAGAAGACCTATTTCTCGACCAACAACTGATAATTATAAGGCGCTTTTACAGAAGTGTTGCAAATTGATTTCATTAAGTTCAATTAATAAAACATTCGAATTAAAGCGCACCTATGCCAAACTTCTATGTTATAAATATAGGCTAATATGTGTCCAATACAAGCACTGGACAATGATTCCCATCTTATCTAAACACCTGACACTATTTTTGAAAACAGGGTAGGACAAATCTGGTCGAAAGTACATAATATACATGCACGTCCACTCAACTAAACATTCGGTAATGCCCTGACTCGTAATATGTTACTGTAAAGGCGTAAGGTTATGGAATGAAAAATCGCCCTTCAATGGAAAGCCTGTTTTTAGCGTTCAACTTATGCTTTCCCGTGTCATCGTAAATCCCCCCTGTCCCCATCGGCTGTGACATTTCAGACCAGGCCGCTACCAGGCCGCTACCCCCTGCTATCAGTCATGTTCCTCCCTGGTAGACCAGCGCTCCTGCGGTCGCTCTCCTCCCGTGAAACAACAAGGTGGTACTTGACAACAAATTACTGTCTATCTCAGGCAATACCACCCTGAAAGCCCTAAGAGCCCCCCGTGCTTGATACAGTGTAAACCATGTCAGACTAATCAAGAGATTGCCTCACATCTCCAGGCGATGTGATGTACCCTACCATCAAATGCACCTCCTCGTGATGGGTGTGCCTTATCTCCCCGGCTCTCCCTCCACCACCCACCCCTCGCCCCTTTCTAGCCCTATCTCTATTTTGATTTCACTTACAGGAAGACCCTTCCAACACTTTATACGCTATTCCTGTGAAAAATACCACCATTAAACAGGGTATAATATAAACAGATATAGCACTAGTGGACACTTCAATGCGCTCTTATCTGGTAGAGAAAGTAGTATACTTCAAACTGTCGAGCATTAAAGAAATCTCCAGACCCACCATCCAACTATCCCCATCCATTGTTAAGTTGCCCTTGGTGTAAATATTTACACCTAGTGGTATTTCATGAAAACTCTTTAAACTGCCATGTCTTTTTTTCTGTTTTGGGGAGGCCGGTCCCAAGTCTTCCACACACGGTGTGGGATGGTCCTACCGTTCCCCTTCTTCCTTACGTAAACACGGTAGACCCTGCCTCGGCATACCTGAGCGACCGTACACCGTAAACATTTTGCCCGACTGACGGATGCCCGACGCTCCGGAGCATGAAGGCGTCTACACCTGGGGAACATACGTGACCCCCACTGGGTGCCATGGTGGATGGTAATCGTTGGAATAGGTCAAAGGCATAGCGTCAAGGCGTCAGAATCAATAAAGAGACAAGTTTTTCCCGCCCTCACCAAAAAAAGTTGGAAAGTTTTTTTTTGTCCAGACTCGCAAAAGACCGTCTTCGTGTATAGCTATCAAAATACTGACATGGTTAACAAAAATGTCATAATTGTCCTCAGTTATTATCTAAGAAGTGTCTATATTTCGGCAAAAATGTTGCCTAATTGTTGAAGTATTAAACAGCATTACGAACTGGTGCAAATCGGGAAACGGAAAGCGCCCTCAGCGTTGAATATTGAGTCAATCGCCCTCTATGTCCACTTCTACCGTGTCAGCTGCATGAAACCTGCTTGACCAAGTTCACTATAATCAAACGTATAAGGTAAATACATGTATATCTATATTGTTATGAAACTTGACCTGTCTTTCATTGTTTGAATGTGCTAAAAGATATTGTATGTAAAAAGAGGTATTTTAGACCCATAATTTAGCTGTAGCACCCACTTTTCTCGACGAAAAACCGTCTGCTACGTCACAAGCAGAACGCCACGCTGTGGTATACAGGTCACAAACCTGCCGACCCCGCGATTTTTTTGGGGGGGAGGGAGGGGCATACGATACTAACTTTTACTAACTTTTAGGTCAAAATTAAACACAGTTACATAAACGTTTAAATTATGCATTAAGCAATATTCTTAAAGCACTGTCATCCCTCTCCAAAATTTGATTACAGAGAACATTTAAACATCACCGTACTGAGCTCACACCGCATAACAAAATAACTATCCTGGTATCTTACCACCAGTTAGTGCAATTACCATAAAGCGATCGGAGTAAATCACAAATTAATGACGCTATTCCGACCATTTCATGATATCCACTGTTTTGGGAAATAACCTAACAACACGCATCTTAAAATCGCACCAAAGCTGAAACATCTGGGGACATAAAACGCGGGAAAACAAAGAATGATTAGAAATTTCTGTCACCATATGTTGCTGTGAAGCCACTCACATACTGTCAGACCATAGCCCATCTGGATGAAAGCAAACGAGTTCCACAAATTTACCGACAATCAATTTTTACAAAAACTAAACAATAATTATCACAGACGGTGTGGGGTACGTTGTTTCATTATGGCAGATCATACAGCATGCAGCACCATAAAAGAAAGAACCCCTTTGGCAAGGCCTGTATTGCACCAAAAATAAATAAGTCAATCAAATTTTATGATCGGGTAAGGTGAGATAATTGCCTTGTTTGGAATGTTGAACCGCGTTGGGCCTGACCTATATACCGGGACGCTCGTAGCTCTTCAACAGGAAGGCTACCCATGACCTTTGACCTTGCAGCTGCATCGTGGAGGAGCCCAATAATTGCCTTCATCTGCTTGGGAGGTGTGGTCCATTTAAGTTTGCCGAAAGAGATACGACTGTTGTCGGAAACAGAATGTTAACAATTAAAAACCTATTGAGTGCGGGGTTTGCATTTTGTGGCCTGACATTATCCTTTTAAACGATGGATCTTAACGATCGTAACTCGAGTTACGAAGGATAACCCATCGTAGTCCTACATATAGGGCTGCAATGCATCACAAGTCCTACGATTGATAGCAAGTTACGATGAGTTTGGTGAAATCGACCGCAGTGTGGTGACTGATGACCGTTGGCCCATCCCGCTATTATGAGGACAACGTTCATTTTCATGATTACAAATCTCTTAAAATTGTTATCCTTGAAAAGTGAACAGAGAAATAGCATTGACTCGAGCGGGAGTCGAACCTGCGACCCCCGGAATGCCGCACTGGTAGGCTATACCTACTACATGAGCTATCCAGCCCAATGGTGTTGTCGGTGTCCAAAACATTGTCAATTATCTTTGTTCGTTTGGCAGCCAGTAAAAAGTCTTTAAATTGCCTCAGGTTTCAAGAGATTAGACGGAAATTGCAGCTCTATCCATGTCATGTTGCTTGCATTCAATTCTCAAATTTAGGATAGTCCCCCTATAGGCCTTCCATCATTTGGCGGCTGACTCTTGGTGTGGTATATCGTCAAATAAGAGGACATACAGTCAAGCAGTCATAGTTATGACCACAACATCAAAAAATGTTCGCTGTGGAACATCCGATCAAGCTCCTTGCCCTCGCCCCTCGGTGAGTCGGTGATGGAATCATTACATGACATGCATGTCAACCCCTACCAGCCCTTCTCAATCAACACCCAGATACATATCATGTTTTGTCATCATTCACAGAATTTCTACCGTCAGAGCTGGTGGAAAATATTGTAAAAAAAAAAATCCTCCCGCGATTGAAAAAATAAGCAGCGGCGGACCTTTGTGCGCTCCCGGGTCCACGGTTAGAGTAAACGGCCGTGCATATGGCGTTCGAGCTGCTTGGTACAAACTTTTTTCTTGCAATCTTCGTGGTATGTTTTTTTTTTTTCGTTTAAAGGCAAAGGGCCTATACAATATTGTTAACAAACCAAAACAGAAATGTTCACATATTTATGATGTATAACTTACAAGGTATAAAGACGTTAATGGTACAAAAAACATACTGTTTTTGCCTGAAATACTGTATTTATCCAGAAAAAGAGCCAAACCAAACACATTTTGTTTACCTTGGAATGATCAAAAATGAGACAGCTATTCCAACATTTGGCGTAACAATTGCAACGGTTTTCGCTGTTTTTCTACTGTTTCCAATTATAAATTGAGCTGAAAATTTCTCAGGTTTGTTTTTATTCCATGACCAAACCGAATAATTAGGAGCTTACAGCTGCTCAGTCATCTTTAACAATGTTGTACATACCCTTTTAAGGTATAAAACATGATTGGCAAAGGTCAAAGAACCGTCACTCACACCTTTGTCTAATTAGTATATAAAATTTAAAAAAACTGTGAAAATTTGAGCTCAATCGGACATCTGAGTCAAGAGAAAATAGCGAAAACCCGACTCGATTTTTCTTATGAACCATAAAGAATGGGTTTGATCTTACCGCCGATATCAAAACTGTTTTCGGTCTTTGTTTTACTAATTGTAGGATGAGTGCATCATTTCAGGCGGAAATATTTTAACGGTATGTTTCTACCAGCACCATTCTTCATATCCGTGAAAGTTATGGGTAAATCTGTGAACATTTCTGTTTGGGTATGTTACCAATCCTGGACTGCACCTTTAAGCGTGATTGAGAAGGGGGGCTTGTGAGAAGACTGTTCATCTTGCGCCGGCCAGAGTTTAGTTTACACGCACCTCAAGTTAACCCCGGATCGGTTAAACAAGACCGAAGAAAAAGCGAAAGAAGGTGATGGGTGGGTGGGGAGGGGGTACCGGCGTCCATCACTCGTCAGCCGTGTAAATGTAGGTCTAAGTGACTCTTGCCAAGGCACAAGGACTAAACACCGAAGACACTTATGGAGGACTTGGCATTTAACACTTATTAAAACGGCCAAAGCTCCCCGAGTGCGAGTCTACAAGTACGCGTCAACGGGGCGAAAGACAAACAAGGGGAATCTTTGAATGCTTTTATTCGGGGTAGACCTACATCTTGCAACTATATGGAGGCCTGCAATAGATCGTAACTTGAGTTACGATGGACAACTCCTCGTATCCTAGGTAGGGCAGCAATGCATCATTTTGTCATTATACGATTGATGGTAAGTTACGATGAGTTTAGTGAAATCAACCCATAGGCCTACTACGATTGTATATCAATCGTAGGACTTATGATGATGCATTGCAGCCCTACTAAGGATACGATGGGTTATCCAGTTATCCTTCGTTACTAGAGTTACGACCGATCGTGGGGCTTCATGAAATCCTCCCCTGGGGTACATTATAGGCCCTACGATTGATATAGAAAGTTACGATGAGTTTGGTGAAATCGACCCCTACTATAAAGTAAACTTATGATGATGCATTGCAGCCCTACTAAAGATACGATGGGTTATCCAGTTAACCTTCGCCACTAGAGTTACGACCGATCGTGGGGCTTCGTGAAATCCTCCCCTGGGGTACATTATATGCCCTACGATCATAGTTACGATGAGTTTTGTGAAATCGACCCCATGTCCTCCAAATGACTAGGCCTATACATTTCCGGAGGTCTAGAGTAGAAGAAAAATGTGATAACACAACCATTGCAAGAAAGGCATTCGTAATATCCATCATATAAAAAGACTACTGGTACATTGTGATGTTCGTTGTATACATAAATATGAGAGTTATCCTTGTCATTAAATGGGTCTTTGTATTATTTGTGCAGAGTTCAGCTGGATTTATACAGTGCCTTCTTGGAAGCCGGCAATAAACCTGTTGTCAATTGTGACACATCGACTTTAGCACACCCCCTGCCTGCTCGCTATAATGTAAGGCTCTAGGGTTTTTACAGGTGTGCTTCGGTGGCAGTTTACAAAGATCCAAGGTGTTGAGAGTTGTGTTTAATTGTGTCAGAGCAGTTCGCTGTAGCGTAAACAAGCTCATAGTCCGGCCCAGAATGATTTTAATGACTACATTTTGCTTCAATGCATCCTGTCTTCTTATTTTTGTCTTCTTCTGGGTTGAGGGAGGCTGTGTGATATGCCTATACCACCCAGGTATATACATGTACATCCTCGGCCTCAGGCAGGATTGCTTACCGGGGCTTTGTTGCTCGTGGATGGAGGGCACAATGACCGGTGAGGCTCATCTCAGTCGGGGTTGTCCACCGGGGCTCGGACGAAGGACAAACGGTCCGAGCACAGCTGCACGGGATGACGGTGGGCCTGGGAGGACCAGGGAGTGTACATGCATTGTCAAGCTTCGCTGAATGACGGTAGGGGATCTTCCGCCCTATTGCGTCGCATTAGGCCGGGCAATTAGGCCCCATTATGGGCGAGTGTTATACCCAACACTTCAGATGAATCGCGAGTCATTAAACTCTCTGGCGGTTTCACACTTGCAATAAGCTGCGACCATTGAGAGCCCGAGACGGGTACTTTAGGCCCCCTTTTGTGCCAAGTGATGGCCCAATAACACGATAATGTCGATTCAACGATTGTTAATACCCCCTTTATTCGGGGGGACAATTTCTACCTGTGTCCCGTTAGGTTGTTTGCGGCTGACCGGACCATGTTGCGGTCTATTGGGAAACTTTTACATTGCTACTTTCAAATTTGGGGAGCAAAGAGCAAATGATCTTACCTACTTTTAAAATGACCAGATCCCAGTGCCAGACAATTATAGGAAAACACAATTGTTGAGAAATGAGAAATTCTCAACAGCCAAATAGAAAACAGTTTTTTCGAGTAAAACATGATCATCAACATGTTTCAGTGAGAACTCAAACTTTTAAAATTATTACGATCTCCCCTACAGCATTTAGGGAATTCAGCTGATGGTGTAATATCTCAACATTTAACCTATTTTAAAGTAAACGGAAACAAAATCAAATCTAATAGTGTAGTATTTGTTTTATCATTTTTTAAAGTTTCTGTGACTTTGTCCACCGTAAATAATACAAGGGGGGTTGCTAGCTGGGGGCCCTGGGGCTATGCGGTGGGCTCAAGCCTCTACCAATGCAGACTTCAGAAGTGCTCTTACTGCTTTATGTTCTGCTTCTTATCAATCTTAAGGAGGGGGCTATGTCCTCCCTAATGATACCTCATGGGACAGAGTTAAAGTGGGAACTCCGTGCAAGACCAAAGAGTCAAGTCAATGAGCGAGGGGGAGCTGTCACTCACAGGAGGAGTACCGGGGCTTTGTGACGCGATTCACGGCAGGATAATCACATCGATCTCCGCTCTCGAGAGCTGCGTCCTTTTGAAGACCATTCCGGTTTCCGGACCCGAGCTCTAAGGATAGGGGGTGTGGATTATTGGGCGTTAGCTTTGAAAACATTTACTGGGTCTATTGTTAGGGGGTGTTTGCTTCAAACACTTGAGGTGGTGGATTTCGGTGAAGGATGAGTGAAAATAAGGGGCAATTAAGAGTCAGATTGTCACACTGTCAATTTTGTGTTTTGGGGAAGAATCGTGTTCATTTGGGCAGGCCTATAGGACAAAGTGAATTACAAAATGTTGATAAGTTGAAATTCATGAATATTAATTATCAACGTCTATGAAGGGCTAGCCTAATTTGCATGTTAAGTTGAAATTGTTTCATAATAAGACCTTTAGGTTTTTATCGATTCTACTTAATCGAATATTACTTCAAAGGTGGATGGTGGGAAATCACAAGGCCGAAGAATCGCGATGAGGGGAACTTTTCAAAATTAAATTGGCTTTTTGGCATTTCGTCCATCATTGTAGGGCCTACGCAGGAAAATGTCTTGTGTTTAGCTAAGACTAACTTCATTGTCATGTTGTTGGTCAAAGAATATAGGCCTAAGGAAAAATATCTTCCAATTAACGCTTTTTCCGAAAAGATTCAAGTTTGATAAAGGCTGTTTCTCCAAGGGAAATATTCACACAAATGCCGGACATTCCATAGGTCTATGCCTATATTGGTTCAAATAATTCAATAATTACACAACTCCAAAAGACTAAGTAAGAAAAGCCTGAGCCGATGTTCTTAAACCCCTACGTTTTGCCTCTTTTCCATACAAATCTGACTACAGACATGAATGGGCTCTTCTAAAAAATAAACCAATAAATATCCAGCTTCGACTCCATATTTCGTTCCAAGTTATTCAGAACATCATTCGTCAGAACATCTTCACGAATAGGTTTATTTCACGAAGATTTTTGTATAAAAATTATAACAATCAGTTTGATTATAATTATAGTAGTCCTCCTAAAAGTTCCCCTTTATTTTTGTTTTTCTGTTCTTTGAGTGGTAATGGGAACTAAATGCAGGAGAATTGAAATAGGCTATTGTTTTTACAAAATTGCCAAGTCAGGACATGCATTCAACTATTTTATGTCGCATTACATGAACTTGCAATGAAAAGTGAACAAAGACCAATTGACATGGAGCGGGATTCGAACCATACAGCGACCCGTGTTACAGTACCGGCGCTCTTACCAACTTCAAGCTACCCAGCCCAATGTAGGTGGTGTCAATTATCTTTATTAGTGTGGCAGTCAGAAGCCTTGAATCCACTCACATACTGCCATATCCCAAGGATCATTTTATCGATACCCGCAGCAATGCTATGGTTATGTGATGAACATCATTAATAGTAAATTATTGATCTCTAATAATTTACCTGATTGGTTATTTGAGACAAGAAGATTAATAGTCTCGTCTACATTGTACATGATCAGTCCAGAGATTTGGTTCAAATTTCTCATCCGCGATCTCATAAATTTCGAGAGCATGTAGTCACCACGTGTCGTAGGCCTATACAGTTTATTTTGTATCTCAGCATCTTGAAATAAACCGCCCATCATTGATATACCGTTATGAGATCGTCCTGTATTGTTATAAGTTCAGACCACCCAGAATGTCTTGTTTTATGAAGTCAAGGGTGCCATAAGGGAAGTTACCTGTGAGGTGAACTTCCTTAAAGATGTTTACAGTCCTTGCTTCTCCTAATTTTGTTTTTCCTCAAGACCTAAAGGTAGTGGACTGGTATAATGGTCAAAACATCGCTGTTTAGTTTCGGTCGCTGCCAACAAAAAATACATTTATGAAATATTTCCCATTATTCGGGAAAACTGTTTTTGAAAACCTACTGAAGATCGTACCGGCTAAATCGTTGATTGAAGCAGTCGAAATTCAACATACATTCGGTATATTAAAATATTCGGGGGGAAATCAGCAATATCAGAAAAGAATGATACTGTTCATCAAATCGAAGTTGTTTTCTTGAAAACGTGGACATTTATAGGCCCTAAATGGAGATAAATGACATGTTATATTTAAGGGCGTTTACGAAACAGAGTTCCGGGCTCCGGTTCTATTTCGTGAATCCATTCTAAAATAACGGGTATCAAAATAGAGCGCTTTTGGCTGCGGTTCTGAAGTATACTGATTCTCTGGCGGGACAGCAGAGCTTCAGCTTCAATGAAAAACCACAACCTATATTTTCAGCAGTGGATGACAGAGCTGGAGCCTGAGCCTGAGCCTTCGTTTCGTAACCCAGTAAGTGTAGCCTCTGTTTCATACAAATATGAAAACTGAAATAAATGGGCTCAATTTCAAAATATAAACCAACAGGCCTATGATAAAAATCCATTTTCTATGGATGGAATAATAAAACGCAGCAATACGACTATGAAAATAATAATATAAGTTTAAATGATATGGTAAGAAATACAGATTCAAGGGCAAAAAATACCAAAACAGGTACAGTAACAGTCATCTGTGCAAATTTCAGTCCCATATTATGGTGCCCACTTTTTGAGAAAACAGTGAAAAACGGCCACAGTATTTCCTAAGTCTTTTCTCTTTTATTTTTCATCTTTTAAAAGATCAAAAAGATTTTCGGTCGTTGTTTTACTAATTGCTGGATAAATACAACATTTCAGGCGGAACAATTTTAACGGTATGTTTCTACCACCACCATCTTCATACCCTGTAAGTTATACGTAAATCTGTGAACAGTTCTGTTTTGGTTTCTTACCAAAGTATGATACTACCTTTACAGGCAAAACCGTGACACCAGTCAGGGTTCAATTTCAGAGCAACAGACACACCCATAATATGCAGGCAGACCCAGGACCAACTTGGTGCTCGGTAAGAACAACAAATAATCCGCAGACCCTCAACGGTAATGATGCTGACTGTGTCCCGAGCAAAAATATACAAGCGTTCATATTTTGTCAATCAAAAAACCCTGCCTCTATACGGAGGCCCATTTTGGCCACGGACTTGCCGGCCCTGAAATGAGGCGGGAAACTTGAAGTTAAAATTGTTGGGACTGTAATTGGGGCATGCGCACCAGAAACTCGAGCTAAGTTCCCGGTTCTTTAAAAAATAAATTTGATTTGCTGGAGGGTCAAACTAAATGTTTGAATGGTCGTTGTTGAGACTTTAGTATAGGCAAGTTCCGCTTTTAAATTCCCTGTATAATTTGTTCCCATAACTCTGCTTGAATTTCCGCTCCAACTTCAGTTCTTATTCTTACATCCCGTTCTCAGGTTTCTGGTCTAAGATATAAGATTTACTATTTCGAAGTTGCCGCCTCCGATTTTGATAAAGAAAGTGAGCCTTCTCGCTTTTACGAAAACTTACTACGAGGACGTGTATTTCCAGCAGGTCCGAGGGAGACGAAGCCCGGGCCGCCGGGAAAAAAGTTCCCTTGAAGAACCTTGCCAAAATGTCGTGTCATATGATGTCTGTTCATATTCTGGGAATATTTTGGTCCGATGGCTTACTGTTTATCAATAATGTCAGCCTCGATCTGAGACAAGATCATTTGTAAATGTTTTAATAATGGAAAAGGGCAACAGAATGTACCCTTTTCAAACAGTGGTAAATTTGTCATGGCGATTTTTACCGATCATTTTTTGAGTGTTGGTCATCGAGCCCGAAGACGTACCGAAACTGCTAGGCCTACATGAAAAAGTCCCCAAACAAAGCTCTGGGGCCAATTTCATATTGTGCTTAGCACAAACTTAAATCGCTAAGCATGACATTTCTGTCTTAGTAAAAACAGGATTAACAACAAAATTTCCGTGTGTTGTGTATCACTTGCAATTGCTCTTTGGCTGTTGTTCGCTGACCATGAATCAAATGGAATTTTCAATGGTGGTTTGTTCGGCAAGCAATTTTTGTGCTAAGCATTTTTTTGTGCTAAGCAGCTCTATGAAATTGGCCCCAGGACAATCCTTCCTTTCTCCTAGGGATACTATATCCTATGAGTAGTCTGGTTCCCTGCCCAAAGATTCCCTGACGACTCTTATTAAAACAATCTTTGAATAGACAGGGAATAGCCAGCGATTCTTGGTCTGGAAACCAGACTATAGACCGCTCCGACGGCACAGAATACCATCCGCCATTACTGCGGTGTCCCTGTCCGCCTTTTGTGTGTTACACGAATCCGGCTTGCGATTCGTGTAATTGGCCCTGCGGTGTTTAGGGGACATACACCCTGCAGTATAGAGTGCAGCGGAACGGAAATTCATTTGTTGCCACTTAGTGGGCATAAAAGATGGACGGGAACACCGCAGTAATGGCGGACGGTTTGTTGTGCCGTCGGATCGGTCTACGCTATGAACGTTTGTGCCCGAGCTGACGATAGAATGTCCTCAATGGAATTCCGTAGTGAAATGTTAGTGGACCGCTAATAGACAGGACTTCAATACCCTGCAGGCTATGGCAGGCAGCTCGAGTAGGTGGTATGATAAACACACGTGTATCACACACACGCAACGCATATACACACATTGCATTTTATGATTGACAAGCGACAATCACGAACGAGGGCTTGGAATGACGTTGTTTAGCGTCCCCGGCGTGGAATATTGGGGAAATACAGCCGCATGTTTGGAATGCTTAGGGGAAATATTTCAATATAATCATGTTGGTGCGCGAGATGATGGGGGGAAAATGTCACATGAGTAAGGCAGGATCAACATTTTTCTATGAAGGGTACCAGTGGTATGGGGGAGATGTGATATTAATTGTGATAGCATTTGCATAACGTTTTGTGGTAGTCACAGGCCTACATTAACTCAATTAACTTATTTCTCAATTCAGTATAATCATAATTATACCAATTTCAAAATACTGACCAAAATATGTTGGGAATCAATCAAAACTATCTTAAAAATAAAAGAGGTCGGTTACAGTGCAATTTTCGTGATCAACATGGACTTCTGTGTTTTTAACAAGATGACAGAGCAGCAAATACACTTTGTCTAATCCAGCATGTACATGAAAAACGAGCCTGCGGAAATGTGAGCCTCAAGTCGAGCATCTGAGTCCAGAACAATAACTAAAAAACGACTTAAGGTTTCTTATTATACATAAAGAAGGATTCATTGTTGATCATGCCAAGATCAAAAACGCTTTTGGTGTTTGGTTTTCTTTCTGGATAAATACGGCATTTCAGGCGGAAATATTTTTAATGATATGTTTCTACCACCAGCATCTTCATAGGCCTAAGTTATACGTAAATTTGTGAACATTTCTGTTTTGGCATTGTTACCAATGTTGTATAATTTATGCCCGAAAGGTGAGTTTATTTTTTCCGTCTGAAATGGTGTATTTATCAAAAAATGTGTAAAACAAGGACCGAAAATCCTTTTGATCTTTTAAAAGATCAAAAATAAAAGAGAAAAGACTAAAAAATACTGTGGCAGTTTTTCACTGTTTTCTCAAAAAGTGGGCACCAAATGGGACTGAAATGTTCACAGATGACTGTTAGTGTAACCCATGAATCTGTAATTCTTTGATAAAAACCAAACTGATACTACCTTTAAGACCTTTCAGTCTTCTATTTTTACCAGATTCAGCCGAAAACGCACATCTTTGCAAATATGCTCCCTTTAACATCGGCACTTACGGTGATTTTATACAATTATGTCACAAAATGTTGCTTTGAAGAGTAGACTAGTTAATTTAGGCTGAATAAGTTCAAGAAAGCTGAAAATGTCTGGTTTAGTAAAGGCATAGAGCAGGGAATTAGGTCTTTATTGTTATGTCGATGTGTCCCGATTCGCTGTCCAGAGCGAGGCCTTTTCACCATTCATGATCTGTCATAAAGAGGCATCTCGATGCCATCCATTTTCTTTGGTAGAGATTTGTAACGAGAATTTGGAATTCTGCGTACCGTTGAACCCCTACTGTGGGAGACCCCCTGTGTCCACTGTCCAGTGACTTTTCAAAACGAGGCTACACGTGTCACGATCTCAACACATTCGCCAAGCAATAATTTTCACACGGAAATATAATGGGAGTGCAAATGAAAACCTCATTATATGGGACGTTCAACCGCAAGTCTTGATTGACAGTCAGTTACACCTTATGGACAAAGGACAGCTATCCCATGATATCCCATGGATATAAGCACCCTGATAATGAACCCCACATCCCCAGGGGGATAAGCCTGGCAGGGAGGGGGAAAGGGGGAGATTACGACAGGATTAAGAGCCACTTGAGGACGTGTCGAGCAACAATCGCTGGCTAATGATGGGGCAAGGCATGTTTTGAAGTAGGCGTAGCTATACACGGAACCGGACAATTCCTAGGTGCAACTCACAATATCAACTGTATACTGGGACTGAAGAAGGGAGTTAAGCTCAGTACAGGGAAAAGCCTTGACAATCAGCCATGGATAAACCTGGCAATGATTTTAATGACAGGGATGACATGTTATTACTAGCCACTTGAAGTGTCCGTACGTATTGAGGAAGATAAGACCGAGAGTGATTCTCTAAACATTCTCCTGGCCTTGATTGACGGCCGTGCATTGGGTCCAGGCTGGGAAGGGCTGAAACGGTTGGACGGGCGGTATTGGACAGCAACATCGTCTGCACGGCAAGGCAAGAGCATGTCAGAGTGAAGTACGATATCGCCATCTCATACAAACAGCGCAAAGTTGAGAAGGGCTAAGGCAGCAAGGCTTGAGTGTAGGTGCTCTCACCAAAATAAAATTTACCTGGAAGTGAAAATGTATGACCTAAACCATAGATTGTAAGGTTCTCACAATCTTAAACTCATTCGGCAAATTAAATCGGTTTTCTTCTACACGTAGCCTATTCCTTCTTTAAAAAAAAAACCTTTTACCGAAAGAGTTTCGTCCCGTATCAGCGAATGATGTCAAAAAGAACTTCCAAGGTTATTTGCATAAACGATCTTCGTCCGTAAACATTAACATACAGAATCCGAATACATAAAGCTCTACAAAGAACTGCGCCCAACAACCGTTTGGTCAAGTTTTTACAATGGAAACGATCTGATGAGTGGTGGCGCTCTTTGGATTTAGTTTAACCTTCACACAAATTCTCGTCGCGCATTTGAATGATTATGTTTGTCAAGAGAACTCAAGACCTTATGTCCTAATCGGAATAAGTGGAGGAATGACTTAAAGGTAGTATCATACTTTGGTAAGAGACCAAAACAGAAAATGTTCACAGATTTACGTCAAATTACGTATAACTTACAGGGTATGAAGATGGTCGGTGGTGGTAGAAACATAGGCCCCTACTGTTAAAACGTTTCCGCCTGAAATGGTGTATTTATCCAGAAATTAGTAAACCAACGACCGAAAATCTTGTTGATCTTTTAAAAGATAAAAATGAAAGAGAAAACACTTAAGAAATACTGTGGCCATTTTTCGCCGTTTTCTCAAAAAGTGGGCAACGTATGGGACTGAAATTTTTACAGACTACTTTTACCGTGACTGTTTCTTCCTTGTAATTTTTGCCCACAAATCTGTATTTCTTTGACAAAAACCAACTACTACTCCCGCCGACTAGAAACGAAGCGCACGTATCGTAAAGGGCGCCCTCTTGTGGTGAAAACAAAAGTGCATTCTACGAAAAAAAGGTTATTTTTGGCGTCACCAAATTAATTGGTCATTTATACCCACAATTCTCATTCAAAACTGTCAGAACTTGGTTACCTACACAACTGTCATCAATATACTATGAACATCATAAATAATTCCAACTCAATTTTGAATACTGATTCATTCCGACTTCGTTCAAGACTTACTGTAAATTGTAAACACTAAAATGCACATTAAATTTCAGCTCAGTAAAAGCATTCACAGATTTATATATTTTTTTTTTCTGGTAAAAGCCATGTCCATTTCACTTTCATTCCATCGAACATAATACATGTATACAAAATCAGTGTGGCAGTTTTTGCACAGTATAAAACAGCAAAGATGAACATAATATCTATTCTATACTCACAAACAAATTATTACATTCCTTGTCTACAGTTTGCTCCTGTTTAGAGGCCTTTTTGAAACGGAGGCTCAGGCTCTGGCTCCGGAACCATTGAGTGAATCCATTCTAAAAAAAAACGGGTATCAAAAAAGAGACTTTTGGCTGCAGTTTTGAGGTACATGTACAATGTAGATGTTCTGGTTTGAAAAGGAAAACACAGCTTCAGCTTCAATGAAAATTCACAACCTATATTTTCAGCTTATGGATGACAGAGCTGGAGCCTGAGCCCTTGTTTCGTCTGTTTCGTAGTTTGTCTAAGTCAAATCAATTTAACAAACTTTCTTTTATAGCATCACTGAAGAAGACATTCTTGAGGGCGCTCTTTCTAATGGGGCTTGACTTTGTATTTTATCTTTCCTAACACCACAATCCAGTGGATATGTTGGGGCTTTTTTCCAAACCGCGGCTTCGGCTCTAGCTTCGGCTCTGTCATCCATATATGTATGCTGAAAATATAGGATGTGGTTTTTCATTGAAGCTGAAGCTCTGTTTTCTTTTTCAAACTGGAGAATCAACTTCCGAGCCCCAGCCAAAAGCCTCTATTTTGATACCTGTAACTTTAAAATGGATTCAAGAAATGGAGCAGGAGCCCTAGCCCAAGCCTAAGCCACAGCCTCCATTTTATAAACCCCCTTAATATCACTGGCCTGACAACATCCATGAACAAGACGGAAGACATTGAGTCAGAATACATCACATATAAAGCTCAGCAACACCAAGTACCAGTCACCAAGAACATACAATTATATGGAATTTTAGTTGGTAATCTGCACTACGGCTTCCAAAAGAGCAAGATCTCTCTTGCCCTACTAGGAAGTGTGTGTTTTCAACAGTCTCATGAAATGGGGCGTTCTACTGTGAAGGAAAAACCCAACATTCCATTGAGACAAGCAACCACTGTGTGCAGCTCAAAGCCATTACATCAACACACGGATCAGTCAGTATAGGCTACGGATTCCACAGGTCAAGGGGCGTAATACCTCTGTTTATCTTCCATTCTGCCTGATTTCAAGGTGCTCTCACAAGCATGCACATTAACTGCAGCACACACATTTTGCTTTACCAAGATATCCCACTGACCCAAAACCACATACATGTACTGTGCAGTGGCTGGCGACTGGATTTTCCTGCTTATTTTTTTCCTTTAAAGGTAGCATCATACTTTAATAGTAAGAGACCAAAACAGAAATGTTCACAGACTTACGTTTAACTTTCAGGGTATGAAGATGATGCTAGTAGAAACCTACTGTTAAATTATTCCACCTGAAATGGTGTATTTATCCAGAAATTAGTAAAACAACGACCAAAAACTTTTTTGATCTTTTAAAAGATCAAAAATAAAAGAGAAAAGACTTAAGAATACTGTGGCTGTTTTTCACTGTTTTCTCAAAAAGTGGGCACCGTAGGCCTACGGGACTGAAATTTTCACAGATGACTGTTGCTGTATCTGTCTTGATATTTTTGCCCATGAATCTGTATTACTTTGATAAAAACCAAAGTATGATATTACCTTTAAAGGCATAATACAGGGTTTGTAAAGGTGACAGAACAGCTGCAGACTGTTCATAATTTGAATTGTTCATGGAATGAAAACAAACCTGTGAAATTTTCAGCTCATATATCATCATCGAAAACTGTAGAAAACAGTGAAAAATGCTCACAGAATTTTCAAATCCATTCACAGGAGTCTTGAACTCACCCCGAGATCAAAACTGTTTTCGGTCGTTGTTTTACTAATTTCTGGATAAATACTGCATTTCAGTCGGAAATATTTTAACGGTATGTTTGTACCGGCACTATCTTCATATCCTGAAAGTTATACATAAATCTGTGAACATTTCTGTTTGGGTATGGTACCAATTCTGTACTATACCTTTAAACAGAAAAATTCGGTTGACAACAATTCCTGCTTTATACACAAAATCAAGCCCACATTCCTGAGGTCTCTCTGAGTACTGTATAGTGCTCAGACAGATGGGATGGGGATTCATAAAGTGCCGATTCAGTGAGAAAATTGCCAAGTTCTGCTCCAAAGGTAACAGCGTTGATACTTATAACACAGGACATTTATATTGCACAGCTACTATATGAATATAGTCTACTGCGCATTACACATTAATTATTATCTCTGGTCATCGCACCATAATTTACATTCCTGAAACCATCTCAACTCCCTGGGGAGTATACAGCCCCGGCTGCTGTAAGGTGCATAGAGGCTTATCTAACCACAAAGCCATCTCTACCCTCACAGGTGCCCATTTACACCTGGGTGAAGAGAAGCAATATGCAACAAAGCATCTTGCCCAAGGACGAAATCATCACAAGCCCATGGCTGGATTCGAACCCACAATCTGTAGATTGACCACAAGACCATGAGTACGACAAGAAAGACCACTAGGCCACAGCACCCTACTAGTTGATTGCCTTTATACGTTACAACTTGTACACAACAGCAGTCCTCTTTGTTACAGTTTCCTCACTACATCTTTAGTAGCAAACTCGAGATCCACTCCTGCGATTCAAACCTATCCCCATCATCCAACAGGAATCCCCCTGACATTCCTAGAAATCATTTTTCATTCCTTAGACTTGCAGATCACGGTTCACAAAACCAGCGCATCTCCACATGAGCACGTATGGCATTTTGTCCGCTGATGCTTGGTGAGGTTTGGGAGTCCGTCCAGCAGGGACAAAGAAATGCTGCTAACTTGTCATCCACTTGGTGCCATCCTTGTCCTCTGTCTTGATGGAACTCTGAGGGTCTGCTTCAGGAACCTTTGGAAATTCTAATAGGAATTCATCGTCGTCCAGCTTCAATTTTTCACCTGAATTTGAGAAAATTAAGAGAATCGCAAAATTAATGATGCTTGAGACTTTCTTCCAACATAGTATGCTAACGTCATTTTAGTAAAACCGTGATTTCAACAGGTTATTTTGCACTTCATGGTGTGCTGTCATAGCACATTGTGAGGAAAGTGTCAACAGCCAACTTGGGTGTGATTCGAACCCACTTTGCCTAGATTTGTTCATCAATAACACCTGACAGATTATATAAGTTACTGGCTTCATCTGGTATATTTGCAACCTGTGTAGCCTTATGTATACAGGGATAGTTTAACAATCAAGCAAAGTGGAATTCGAACCCGCTTTCCTTGATTTTGTTCATCACAGGAAGCTTATTACGACCAAGCTTACTATCCTCAACCCTGAGTTGTAATGACTTGAGTCGATGACTCGACTTGAGTCTGACTAGAGTAACATTTTTTTGGTGACCCGACTCGACTCGAGCCCCAATGGCTAAATTACTCGACTCGAGTCATTGTGAGAAAATGACTCAACTCGACTTGAGTCTTTGCAAGCAAATGACTAAACTCGACTGGAGTCTCTCCTCAGAATGACTTGACTCAAGTCAAGTCATTGCAAGCAAATGACTCAACTCAACTGGAGATTCTCATCAGAATGTCAAGTCAAGTCATTGCCAGCAAATGACTCAACTTGACTGGAGTCTCTCATCAGAATGACTTGACTCAACTCAAGTCATTGCAAGCAAATGACTCAACTCAACTGGAGTCTCTCATCAGAATGTCAAGTCAAGTCATTGCCAGCAAATGACTCAACTTGACTGGAGTCTCTCATCAGAATGAGTTGACTCAACTCAAGTCATTGCCAGCAAATGACTCAACTCGACTGGAGTCTCTCATCAGAATGACTCGACTCAACTCGAGTCAATGCCAGCAAATGACTCAACTCGACTGGAGTCTCTCATCAGAATGACTCGACTCAACTCGAGTCAATGCCAGCAAATGACTCAACTCGACTGGAGTCTCTCATCAGAATGACTCGACTCAACTCGAGTCAGACTAATAAGACTAGAGTCTTATCGAATGTGCCCATTACATTCAAGTATGTGTAATTGGATGGTGATCAGCTTACAGATTTTTGTTTTCATTAATTCAACCTTACAAACTGTGGGGCTCACACTGTGGGCCACAGAATACACTGTGACACTGAGTGACATATATGGTATTCTATGGCCGGCAATGGTGCGAAGGGGTTCAGAGTAAAGTATTTCATCACAGGTTGTGACCCGGATGTAAATTTTAAGAAAGCAAACAAATTCCAGTCTTTTGGTGTTTGTTTATTTCCAAATATTTGTGACTTGAATTGACTCATGCAAAAAACAAAATGACTTGACTTGACTCGAGTCACAAAAAACAGTGACTCATTACAACTCTGCCTCAACCTGTACAGCGTGATTTTTTAGCATGTTGAGTAACAACGAATTAGACAATTTTCGGAGACTGTTTATACCTTTTGGCATTTTGGATTCCTGAGATGGGGATTTGTCGTGGGTCGATTCATCGAGAAGATCAGCGAGCTCTGCCTCGAGCGAGTCCGTGTCAATTCCATAGGAGAAAGAGACAGAGTCATCAATGGTCTTACTCCCTTGCGACATCGTGTCGTCAATCTCTGCACACAGCTCCATCACCTTCAGATGCAGAGGTAAAAAAAGTGAAGATGATCTAAGTTGGACAAACAGCAATTTCATTTCCTCTTCATAGCAATTAAACAAAATACAAAATTTGCACTTAAAGATACAGTACAGGATTGGTAACATTTCCAAACACAAATGTTCATAGATTTAAGTATAACTTTCAGGATATGAAGATGGTGCTGGTAGAAACATACCATTAACATATTTCCGCCTGAAATGGTGTATTTACCCAGAAATCAGAACAAAGACCAAAACCAGTTTTGATCTCGGGGTAAGATCAAAATCATTCGTTCATGTTATATAAGAAAAATTGAGTCGGTTTATCGCTATTTTCTCGTGACTCAGATGTCTGATTGAACTCAAATTTTCACAGGTGCATTATTTTATGTACATGTTTGATTAGACAAAGTGTGTGTGCTGTTCTGTGACCTTTACCAATCATGTATTATACCTTTAAGCTAAAGAAAGAATGGTTTTTAAATCTTGCAGTATCTCTGTCTATCTGAAGGTTTGCAAAGTAGATAATCAGTAATGTGGGAAGTTTGTGGTGGCACCACGTATCTTGTTATATACAGGGTGTCCCAAAAAAACGCAACACTTGTGTCAAGAACTATTATATGAAAATTAAACCGTTTATCACTTCAAGATTCAGATATGTGATACAGCGATGTATTGGCTATCACCATGTAGAATTTGAGCAAAATTTGACTAAAAATGAGTGAAAAAAGCTAAGACTGAATCACCCAACCTCAAAACCCGATTTTCATCTTTCTTTCATACACATTATGTGTGTATTGACCACTATGTGTGTTATCCTTGCAAATTTGGTTTTAAGGAGTACTCATTCAATTGGTCATATTTTCGCCAATTTCAGTCCCAACTTATGCTTAAATTCTACATGGTGATAGCCAAGACATGGTTGTATCACATATCTGAATCTTGAAGTGATAAACAGTTTAATTTTAACATAATGGGTCCCGACACAGTGTTGCGGTTTTTTCTGGGACACTCTGTATATACAAGTAATAAACTGCTGCAAACTCCTCATCAGCCAAAATGACCTGAAATATAGGGAGAGTATTAAGAATTACATACCTCTTGTACTTCTGATATGGTGTCATCCACTGCTTCAGGGGTTAAGCCATTGGCTTTCAGAGTCTGCTTGAGTGCACTAGCTCCAGCTCGGTAGGCTTCTAGAGTCTAAATCACAATAGTCAAATATGAATTTATAGATAATTAACAGCAGGCTGGTAACTCTCAATCATCTGAAGTCAATTTCATAGAGCTGCTTAAGCACCAAAATTTGCTTAAGCACCAAAAACCTTGGTAAATGAAATTAGTATGACAGCTAAACTTCCTTGAAAATGTTATGCTCAGCAAACAATGGCCGAATATATGTCAAAAGCAGAAAACATCACATGAACATATTGTTGGTAATCCTGTTTGATCAAGGAAGACTTTTCATGCTTAAGCAATTTTTGTGTTAATAAGCAGCTCTATGAAATTGGCCCCTGTTTGGAAATCCCAAGAGTGGAATACTTGGAAGGGGGTGAAAGGATTGTGGATGGGGACAAAGTTCTTGTTGTTGAAAGTTTTCTCACCATGACGTTGGTATCAGCGCCTTGTATCTTGTCCAGTAGTTGTTCCAATGTCTCTAACATCGTCTCTTTCTTTCCTAGCGTCCTCTCCAGAATCTTCTTCCGCCTCAAGATCTTTGTTGCCTTAGAGAGAACAAGAACGACAGAATGCTATCAAGACATCAAGCATGTTTGTTTCAAGTCTTCCTGGTTGACGTGGATAAATACCACCTTAAGGCCTACAAATTTCATTATGTCTGGGGAGGCGACTCAATGTCTTTGGTACTGGGTCTCTGAGGAGGATCCTTATGTACCGCTGGTCGGACCTTGTGTCTAACAAGGGGTTACTCAGGGAGAGTCAGATGAGACCTATTACCTGCATGATACATGAGCAACACATGCGACTGTACAGTCATGTGGCTACTGGCTAGATTCCCTGCGATCCTGCCAGGCGAATTCTCTCTATGAGAGAACCTACTGGTAGGACTCGCCCGGTAGGGCAACCACATCTGACTTTTGCAAAAAACATGCTGTGCCATTTTGTAAAGCGCTAGTGTGATCAATGGAACAAGTTAACAGTTGGAAAGAACTAAAACAATACCTACTGATGATTTCAAGCCCTTTCTGACCGTAAGCACGGCCTCCGCACGAAGATTGGTCATTTCTGTCTCGTGCTGTTCAATCTGTTTCCGTAAGGAGTTGATTGTCCTTCTGAGACTAAAACAAAGGAACATTATTCAAAATTACAAAAAAAACTTATACCACAAACAAGACCCTGTGGTCTAAAATCTAATGTCGTGGGACTCTGTATTATAAACAACTTAGAAATTAGATTTTAATACAAAAGAAACTGAACAAGTATAGCATGACTCGCTGCACCTGAAAGCAGCCGAGCTGACGTACTAAAGAATGCAATAGAACAGTTTAACATACTGTATATGTTTCCGCTAGAGTTGGCTATTGCTCCCTGAATACTGAGGCTATCAAGCTCAAACCTGTACGAAAATCTAGCTGCAGATGTTCCCTCAGTACAGGATGATACCGGTTTTGTTAGATTCGAAAATCATCTTCGTGGCCACAATTTCAAGTATAGCACGATTCGTATTAAAAACTGCACCTCAACAGTTTGACATACATTTCTATGGTAGAGTTGGCAATGGGAGACTTTGGAGAATCAGTCTTCAAGTCCACAGTGCACGCGCACGCAATTGTGAGCATGCGCGCGTTGTTATGCGCCTGCGGTGTTGTGCATGCGCGTGCGCTGTTGACTTGAAGACCGGTTCTCAAAAGTCTCCCATTGTTACCTCAATACTGAAGCTATCGAGCTCAAACCAAGTACACTTTCAGCTAATAACATTATGTTCATTTTGTAAAGGAGTCATTACCTGCACTCAATAGAATCTGTTACAGCCGTCTCTCAAAGTTTTTAGAGTGTGTTCAGTAAAAGGCGGCATTTGAATTCTGATATTGAGTAAAGAGAGAGCTGGGTATATAAGAGGACAGTTAAGCAAAATGTCAAGTACTCACCCTAATATGCCGAGCTCAGTCTCTGTGAGTGGACCGACGGTAAACTGATTCTTGCCGACAAACTTTACTACCTGCAAGAAGAAGAAAAATCCTAATTAAAACATCTTAGGTCTTTCACTCAAGAACATGTCATAAAATTCAGCTTTTAAAGGTACTATCATACTTTGGTAAAGTTGATACAACAACGGTGGTCTGTTCATAATTTGATTTGTCATAGAATACAAACAAACCTGTGAAATTTTCAACGCAATTGATCATTGTAAACAGTAGAAAACAGTGAAAAACCCCTGTAATTGTTACACAAAATTGTGAGGTAATTGTAATTGTGAGGTTTTGATCTCGGAGATCAAAACTGTTTTTGGCCTTTTGTTTTACTCATTTCTGGAAAGATAGGGGGCCTACAGCATTTCAGTCAGAAATGTTGTTTTCACTGTATGTTTGTACCAGGTCTATCTTTATACCCTGTAAGTTATAAGTAAATCTGTGAACATGTCTGTTTTGGTTTCCTACTAAAGTATGACAGCACCTTTAAAGAAAACAATTCCTTATTTTGTTTAACCTTTGATCCATCTGCTATCGTTTCAACATGGACCTTCTTCATTTTCTGCAGGTAGAGAAGGGCCAGATCTAGTGATGTTTCATCGCTACAAATGTCCTGACATTCCTCCTGCAGAATGGTATAGTCCATTACGTCGTCCACGTTATCACTCTTCCTTTGGAGAATAGATTCTGAAATTTCCTGAAAAAAGAAGAACAAATTGCAAAATGTTTATTTAGCAATGCTATTTTATGTAATCTATTCTCTTGTTTTTGGCATTCCTAGAGATAAGTCCACTCTGATTGAGCAATGCAATCGATGAAAAGATGAACTTTGCAAAATGTACCTTCAAGACGTCCATCACGATGTAACTCCCGGTCAGATGCTGCTTGCTGCTCCTAAACACGGACTGGACGGCCCACGTCAAAGGTCGCCTCACAAAATTATGGACACCCCAGGATACCCACGTTCCATTCACGCTGTTCACAAAGTCATCTGTGCTAACTATTTGGCCCTTGCTAAGATGGAAAATATAACACAAGAGCTAATTAAAACTTATTATGAATTTTGAAGGATAAAATAATTAGATGCGGAAAAAGAAAAACAGAAATTAAAATTACTTATGTAATTTTATGACCTCCATTTCGACGACAGGAATAAACATGATTGAGACTATGCAAATTAGGCTTGCCCTTCAACAACATAGATGAGCACTGCATTTTTAGAAGGCAGTGCATATTTTGCCGGCACCGGCAATCTTCCTACAAACGCTATTTTGCCGTTCCCATTGGCTAATTTGCAGTATAAGAACGTACCTCCGGCAAAATAACCTTAAGAGAAAGTAGGCTGGCATGGCCAACGAGAAGAATGCATGACGGTGCCGGCAAAATATACACTTCCTTTTTATAACAATTATTTACATTAATTAGGGCCTACAATTAAAAAGGTATTTAAAGTTAAAGTTAAACAAGTAATTACTTTGCCATTTCCTTGAGGACCCTGTGAATTCCCATTGGCACTCGCCCTTTCCTCCTAAACCTCTCCACCATCCTATCACATTCCATAGCGACACACCGGTCCTTACGGCAACAGTCTCCAACCAACTGCGACCAGAACTGCAGCTTGTTGTCCCAGTCCTTCGGGTTCACTGTGCGATTTTCTCGAAAGTCCGAGAACAGATAACTCATTCGCTCGTCATCGTCCCAGCAGGCCGGAAATGCAGCCGATTTCTTCCCATCGCCCGCCATAATCGTGGCTGGATGGCCCTCAAGTAGGTCCCAGTCCACAAATAACAGACTATTTAGCTTCTATAATTACGCAATTCCATTCAATTTTAGAACATTTTGTACAACTCTTTGCCTGTCTTGGGTCATTTCTTTTGTACACTTGCAATCTTTCCTACAAGTAGGAAGTAAACACTGATCATATGGGAAATAGTCTGGTTGGTGAACGTCTAATTAGAAGGGGTTATTGAGGCAGGAACCAGACGACCTCTGGGAAAATAATAGTCTGGTTCCCAGACCACGAACCGCCGACTATTCACTGTAAATTCAAGGATTATTAATAGGAGTCGTCAGGAATTCAGACTAAAAAATAAGCATCGCTGATTGGTCAATCACAAGATTAAAGAGTGAACCAAATTTAAAAGGTCAACACAGCTGTGCCAGTTCAGCAGTGAAAAGCGTCAACTTTTCGTCAAATAATCGGACGATATTGATAATATTTTCGCAGCAGATATGGACCAGATTTTGTGCGATGGTCATGGTGAGTAGTTTTGTGTTCACATGAATGGGAATTGAGGGATGGATGAATAATTTTTTTAACACTTTTGTTTTGTCTTTTCCCACATAAATTTTCCCAAGACCGGAACCGCGTGCAGCTAGCTGCAGGCAGGCAGGCGTGGCCTGTGTGGGCGTGAGGGTTAGACCATAAGCCTTATCGCAAATACCGCCTGGTTGATTTTGGACAATAGTCGAAAGGCACTGTGGGAAGGGAAAAGGTACAAAACATGCCCCCTTTTCCTTCCCATGGTGCCTTTCCACCATTGTCCAAAATCAACCAGGCGGTATTTGCGATAAGGCTTATGGACAGATGGAGAAATAACACCTTCCTCCATGGTTAGATCTTGGAGGTATTTTTTATACCTCCATGGTAGACCCAGAAACTGGGGCGCTGAACTCCCTTTTTTAATTTTGGGGTTGGGCTAGAAAGTAGAAACTAACGTAGACCGACCGTCAACCCCAAAATTAAAAAAAAAAGGGAGTTCAATTCAGTGCCCCCGTTACTGGGTATATTGTTTGAACAAGCGCAAGCCTGACATTTGATTTGTGCAGGGTCCCCTTATTTAACATCATAGTTGTCCTGGTGAGGCTGCATGTGTGCCTTTTCATGATTCCGATTCCCTTTTTAAAATTTGTTTGCACCGGGTGCCATTTTACTAGCCTATGATTTCCTGTGCAATGACGGAAATAAAATTAAATTGAAAATAATAAAATGCTGGTAAACTCGTACACCGACCTACTCGAACGCTATATGTATATGACAAATTGAAATGTATGACCAATTTGTATGTCAACCAACCATGCCAACTCTTACACTGACCAACTTGTACGCAGACCATGACTAGACTATACTCTATAGAGTTGATTAACTTAGGTAGTAGGGCCTATCATACTTTCATTCATGGGCAAAAATATCAAGGAAGATACAGTAACAGTCATCTGTGAAAATGTTAGTGCCATACTATGATACTACCTATAGGCTACCATATAGGCTACGAGTTGGGCGGGGTACGAGTTGACCTGCTTCGTAATAAAATGTTGTGTGTATGGGAAGTTAAAATCCAACTGCCTGAGCCTCTGACTGACCTTCCAAATTCAGAGTTCTGTCCTAAAGTTAGCACTTGGCAATTCAACCTTTGGGTCCATGTCGCCAACATGACCAAACCAAGCCTTTCTTGTTCTATAACAATAATGACGGACTGAGAGAGTTACAATCATTCCAACCATCTCTTACAGAGGCTTAGGGGCCGTCCATAAAGTACGTACGCACGAAGGGGGGGAGGGGGGGTTGTTACCGATGCGTACGCCATGCGTACAGGGGGGGAGGGGGGGTTAAGGCCAATGCGTACCGTACGCAAACGAAAAATTTGCATAGCATTATCGCGCGAAAAAGAGAGGTAAAAAACGTGAAAAAAGCACCGGGATTGTTTTCTTTTTTCCTTTTTTTTCTTATTCAACATGGTGAAAAATAGTAAAATCCATCTGTAAATGTATAAAAACCTGTTAAACTTTAGTCATTCATTTCAGAATTTGAAAGTGACGTCCCAATAACGGTACCGGCCCGGAATACGGTGACATTTTAATGATGCTAAAGCAAGGGACCACGAGAAGTGAAAAACCTAATGTGGGATGCGTATGCGTACAGGGGGGGAGGGGGGGTTGAGACCAATGCGTACGCCATGCGTACAGAGGGGGAGGGGGGGTCAAAAAAGTCGGCATTTCGTGCGTACGTACTTTATGGACGGCCCCTTAAAGGGTTCCTGCAGTGCTTTTTTCAGTCAGGTTATTTTATTGCCTTCATACAGAGAATACGTACACTGACAAATAATGAATGGTCAATGGCAAGTCTTATTTTGGTTTCAAACCAGTATTTGGCTTTCCTTTGAATGGCTTTGTAAAACGGGGGATTTTCACGCATACTCATGTAGGGAACCAACAGCAAAAATATAATGAAAAAACATAAATAAATGAAGAGGCAAACTTGACCTACAGAAATGGTTTGGTAAAAAAATTACACCACCAGTTGCGTGAAAGGAACATATTTGGCAAAATAAAACCCATTGAGGAGGAAAAGGTCTGTCAGAAAGCCTATAAAACAACCGCAACTTTTTGTGCACAAATCAATTGGGTTACTGCTCTCAGTTCCCCAGATGACATCACAACTTTGCTCATAAATATGGAAATGCTAATTAACATACACACCAAAAAAACCTGTTTTTAACCCCGAATCAGTGTGAGGAAGTGGGTCAAATCACAATCCCCATGTACAGTATTTTTATTGGCACATGTTCAAGCCATAATATTTCTATTGCAGAGACCCTTTAAGACGGCATGATTGAACCTTCAGGCTTATAGGGACTAGGTCCTCTAATGCTCCGAATCTTGAAGCATTGAGGTATCCTGGGTCCTCTTAATTGCACCAATGTCGGATATACTGTGAACCTCAGCTCTGAATATTTGCTCTATAGGAAAGCTCTGTTTCCTGAAGACTGGAACCAAGGATGGACCAAACAAGGGAAAGAGCTACTACATCTGCAGCATGGGACCAGGGAAACAGTGTAACTACGTCCAGCAAGCAAGGTACCAGTGAAGCCCTACTGGGCCGATATATATCTGGCGACGACTTGACTAAACCCTTACCCTCCTGCATTTATAAGCACAACATACCGTAGTATGGTTTGCTTGTTTTACATGTATGATCCAGTTCCCCCTGTGGAGTCTGTGGTAATACGTGGTAAACAGCTTTTGTCTTAATTAATATGTGTGGTAGGTGCAGATTAGGGTTCAAATTTTACTCTGGCAGTCTATGAGATGAGGATAAGTCAGAAGTGTACCATGAACGCTATTTTACGTAATATTTTCAAGTCGTAATCACTTATAGTACCGGGGTAATAGTAGCCAGGGACCTGTTTGTTTCAGGCACGCGATCAGTGATCTTGCAGATCAACGTCCCACATGCAGGATATGCTAAAATGGGATCCGGATCAGTAGGATCGCCAATCGCGTGCCTGAAACAAACACTCAGGCCCTATTTAAGAGAAAAGGTGCTCAAAGCCAGGCACTGTCGTGTTGCTGGTAGCAACGTTTTGGCTGCTGGGACTGCTAGCCTTCATCAGGCAACTTGAGAACTGGATGCCCGATATCCGTTATTTATATCCTTTTGGCTCACGTCTGTGTTCACCGAACCGTGTTCAATGAACATCAAACGGGTCACTATAGTATTGATGATCAGTCAACTTCTGATTATTTTACAGTATCTGATTCATAACCACCTGTAATAGGAAAGAATGTTGATTGACCATTTGCTGTCTATTCTCCTCAGGTTACCAGTCTCTCATTGTCTTGTGCACGATGGAGGCCCTGTGGAACTGCAGGCTCTTGGCTCCAACCATTCAACTGGGGAGCAAAAGTAAGTCTCCGGTTTTTCTTTGCAGCATTAGAAAATTTAATTTAAAAAGGTTAATTAAAGGTATAATACATGATTGGTAAAGGTCACAGATCAGCATTCAGCACTCACATTTTGTCTGATCAAACATGTACTTCAAATAAATCTGACAATTTGAGCTCAATCAGACATATCTGAGTCACAAGTTACCTTATAATAAAACATAAAGAAATGGAATTGTTTTCGGTCCTTATTTAACTCATTACTGGATAAATACAGCCTTTCAACTGGAAATATTTTAACGGTATGTTTCTACCAGCACCATCTTCATACCCTGAAAGCTAGGTAAATCTGTGAACATTTCTGTTTGAGTACATGTATGTTACCTGCACTGCACATGAACCTTTGACCGAAAGAAATAATCTGTTATTGTTTTTTTCTTTCCAGGCGTTACTTTAGATGCAGCAGGTACCGAGAGTTGAGCAAAGGGTGGTGTGGCTCTGTGGTCATCGGTAAAACTGACCAACAGGTAAATACAAGAATCCAGTTGGGCAGTGTCACTTAATTGACTGCATGGAATTTGAACAGAAAAAAATACATCCAAAAATTTCGGCAGCATAAATTTTCAAAACAATTTTAAAATGATTTTGGTCATCCATTTGTGAAAGAGTCTGCTGGGACTAAGTCTCTCCTAACTTATAATCATCAAATCATAAGGGAAAATGACTGAATTTCTAGTCATTGAAAAGGGAACACAGAAAAATTGACTGGAGTGGGATTCGAACCAGCGACCTCCGGAATACCATACCGGCGTTCTTACCAACTGAGCTGTCCAGCTCTACTTTGGTGGTGTCCCTTATAGTCAATTATCTTTGTTCGTTTGGCAGTCAGAAGCTACGAAACCACTCACACACTTATTCAAGATGCGTGCGGTGCTGCAACCTGAGAAACAGTACATGGAAGATCACTTTTAATAAGTGGTTGCAGTTTTTTTTATCAATGTAATCATCCAAAAACCACAAGGAAAACTGGCAGGATTTTAATTCATTGAAAAGAAACATTTACGTGGGGGTATGCTGCCAATTCTGTACTTTACGTTAGGTTTACATATCATATTTTCTTGGTAGGTTGATGCATCAATGCGCCAGCCCCTGAAAGATCGTAATGGACATCATGGAATGCAAGACCCTCACATGAGCCAAGCAGTGAAGCAGGCACCACAGAAACCCTACCAAAGTGACAAGGTGGAAGGCAAGGACCATTCCAGAAGACCTCCCAATCAGTCCAAGCCACCTCCATCAGAGCAGAATCCTTGTGCTACTGATATGTCCGAGGTCAGGGGTGAAGGAGGAAAAGGTCCAGGAAGGCATTCAGATGGAACCGACAAGGTCCTTGATGAGGCAGTAAAAGAGGGCAGATCGTCCTCACAAGCTCAGGTGCCAAAAGACAAAATATTACCAGCCTCGGTGTCTGCGCTGCAGTCAGAGATTGATAAGCTATCTGATAGCTTCTCCTCTCAAATGGACATCTCTGGCCACAACGATGTCTTTGAGAGTGCCAGTGGGGCTTCCGGTGAGGCCTGTAAAGCCAGACCCCCTGCCCGAATCAGCAGCACTAAGGAAGCATCAGCATCTCACCAAAAAAGTTCAAATCAAGTGGCAAACGGTTCCAGCGAGAGAGAAGCTTCTTCTGGTAGGGTCCTCACCGGGCAACCTGTCAACCACTCTATAGGTCATCAGAAGGCCAAGATTCAAGAGCCTTCCAATGCAGTCCCGTCCAAAGCATCGAGTCAAATTTCCTCAGGCAGAGAAGCCAATGCAGCAAGCAGCCACTCTTCAGGCATCGTCGCGTCAACAATCCAACCCAAATCTTCGCTGTCAGCTAGTTCCACTTTGCCAACACGGCCTAACATCCCACCCAACTTGGCAAAATCAAGAGACGCTCAACCCTCCCAGAAGGTCCCGCAGGTCATAGACCTGACATCAGAAGAGGACCAGCCCTCCGGTGGGTCATCACAACCATCAAACACCCAGGCCAGAAATACAACAGTACCCTCCATGCGTCCCATTGTTCCCACTTCTCAAAGCTCTACCAACAAGCAAGCCAGCCTCTTCCAGACCTTTCAAAGAGTCTCCTCCCAACAGCAGCTGACAAGCCAGGCTGTCCTCAAGGACATACAGCTCAAGCATCAACTTCTCCGAGATCTTGACAAACAGAAGGTGAGTTCAAATATGAAATAATAAATAAGACTTTAATAAAGCTATGCATGGTGGAAGTACAAGGAAGGTGTGCAATGATGTAATCTCTTATGTAACAAGCCTTGAATTTAATGAAGGCCATGGCCTTCGTTGCCCTGGTTCTTGGCCTTGATGCCCCTTCAAATAATTCTATAGACATTATGATTTCCAATGGAAGTGCCCCTTGAAATGGAAAAGTGGCCTTGCCCCTTTCAGAACCAAATTCCAGGCCTGATGTAAGCATGTGTGGTTTTGAGAAGAACCGATGGTTTAAAACATTCGACGTTCCAAACAGTGCGCTCTGTTTGTCTTCAGGAGGGTGACTATGAAAGAATATCCCAACACATTTACTGTGAAGACCATTTCCTCTTAAGCAGTTAAGTGCAAAAGCTGATAATCTGTTTGCCCTTGGGACAATCTTGTCTCTTTCAGAATGTGGTGAAGAGTGTCCCTTTGTCCATGCTGCCAGACAAGGGAGCTAGACTGATACAGCGAGTAGCATCCACTGAGGCCGAGCTCAAGGCAGTTGAGGCTAGACTCAACAAGGCCAAGGCTAATGGTAGGTAATTGACTATTAGGGGCATCACCAACGTAGGTCTGGATAGCTCAGTTGCTAATCTACACCGGTACGGTATTCTGGAGGTCACTGGTTTGAATCCCGCTCCAGTCAACCTTTCATAGTTCACTCTTCAATGACTTCTTTGTGTTTGTGAATGTCTGATTATCTTTCCTTGTCCCTTTGTATTTGTTCGTGTTTAGGACTGTTCCCCTCCCAAGCACTGAACGGTAGATTACAGCAATCCTCTTCAGCATTTGGTACGACAGGACAGCATCAGCACCAGCCATACATGTCCTATCAAACATCAGGTTAGCATTTTGCAGCCTGCATTGCAGCCGTCTACAAATTTTGTCAAATCTTTCCCAAACCGAGGTTTTCTTCAAATATATTTTGCCCTGGTGTGCGTTCCACTTGCGCAAAAATACGCGGACTGTTTGCGAGGTTCGTGCTACACTTGGATTTTGAAGTGGAACGCGCACGCGACAAACTGTGAACATATGTACCATATTGCTTCCATCTTTCTTTCAATATATAGCCAATTTCAAGGTATACTTGATCGGTAAAGGTCACAAAACAGCACTCACACTTTTGTCTGATCAAACATGTACTTGAAATAATAAAACTGTGAACATTTGAGCTCAATCGGACATCTGAGTCATGAGAAAATAGCTAAAATCCAACTCAATTTTCCTTATAAAACATAAAGAATAGTTTTGATCTTTAATACCCGGAGATCCAAACTGCTTTCGGTCTTTGTTTTACTAATTTCTGGATAAATACACCAATCTTTTAACGGTAGGCTTATGTTTCTACCAGCACCATTTTCATTAGCCCTTTTGAAGTATTGCGGACACAATAGGAGGCCGCTGTTTGGTTTGGGTAAAATCCTTTGTGTTCGACTCAAATTACCCACTTCAAACAGCGCCCTCCTATTGTGTACACCATACTTTAAAAGGGCTAATACCCTGTAAGTCATACGTAAATCTGTTTAGGTATGTTACCAATCCTGTACTGTACCTTTAAGTAAACACCTCCTTTACACCGTTAGCTATGTTTTGCGAATGTTGCATTTGTGTTTGGCAAACAGTGCATTCTGGTTTGAAAGTGACACAGTGCGTCATGCGTGTAGTTCGCTGGAGTGGAACACATCCCTGGTTTGATGTTAGATTTGAGAGAAAATATAGCCTATAAGTTGTAGCAGGTTTTGAATGCAGTTTGTGTTTGACTGGTTTCCGATTCAGCCCAGCCTCAGATGACTACCTTGTACGGTGGACGCATGACGGCCGTCAGACAAAGAGAGGTCGGTAGTATCACCAAAGATGCCATCGAGAAACTGCATGCGTAAGTACCATAGACACATACACACAAAGTAGGAAATATTATGTAACAAAGCAGTTAGGCCCAGTCACTGTATATCTCATTAATAAATCATTTTTATATGTATAGCTCATTTCACTGTCAATTTCAACGTCAATCGTAGGACTTGTGATGCATTGCAGCCTTACGTAGGTTACAATTGGTTATCCTTTGAGTTACAATCGATTGTAGGGCTTCATGAAATCTATCCCTGGTCATTGGAATAATACAGCCCCAACTGCTGTAACGTGCACAAAGTCTTACCAAGCACAAATTCATTTACACCTGGGTGAAGAGGAGCAATATGTGACAAAGTGTCTTGCCCAAGGATGCAAGCACCATTAGCCCATAGCTAGATTCGAAACTGACAATCCATAGATTTACCACAAGACTTTGAGTACGACACACCAAATCACTTGGCCACAGCACCCCACATTCCATACCTCTTAATTGAGCTTACAGCCTACCTATGCTAAGCCAGACTTGTTTTCTGTTTAGAAAAACGTGTTTCCCAAGCAAAAGTGTCTTTGCACCAGATGACGTACTAGAATCCTGACGCATCAATGTATGACCCATATCCTTACAGGTCCTTACAGACATGTCCCGCCGCTGACACAGAGACCGATGACCCAGCCGGTCTGAAGGTGAAGCTGATGACCCACCAACGTCAGGCCATGACCTGGCTCATCTGGAGGGAACAGCAACATCCCTGCGGAGGAATTCTGGGTATGTTCAAGAAGCAATCCTTCTACACCAGGGGCCAATCTCATAGAGCTGCTTAAGCATAAACTTTGCTTTAAGCATGAAAAGTCTTCCTTGATCAAATAGGATTGCAACAAAATTTTCATGTGATATTTACTGCTTTTGACTTGTATTCGGCCATTGTTTGCTGAGCATAACATTCACAAGGAGTTTTAGCTGGCATATTTAATGAGGTTTTGGTGCTTTAGCACATTTTGGTGCTCAATCAGCTCTATGACATTGGCCCCAGTTGTATTTTGCAATTAATGTGCAGACAATAGCCTAGCTCATTTTGATTGCTTCTTTGATTGTATGTTTGTTTTCTCCCCTTTCAAAGCTGACGACATGGGACTTGGTAAAACCCTGACCATGATATCGCTGGCTCTTCTCCAAAAGCAGCTGCTCAAGACTCAGGACACATCGGACGATCCCAAGAAGAAAGGTACAATACATTTAATATAGCAGACATGATGGTAGTGGAGGCAATATGGTAACACCACGATAGAGCTCAGGCAGTGTAACTTTGTACTTGAGGTTTGATTGGAACAACGTGGTACACAATGTTGATTTTTGACAGTTTCAGAAAGGTTCCCAGCCAAAATGGAACTGGAGCTTCCAAACGTCATCAATTTGCAAATTGTGAACAAATTTGATAAGCATAGACAAGTTTTGACATAGCAAAGACCTGTTTTCTCTCCAAATATGATGTTATGTACTTTGCTGGCAACTGCCTTTTTGGTAATTTATCTTAGCATAAAACTTGCTTAAAAGCAACATTTTGTACTTAACATAAGCATCGTGATGAAATTTGGCTCAGTGTTTCGGTTTTCTAATGACTTTATAAACGACTATCATACTTTGGTAGCATACCAAACAGAACTCTTCACAGATTTACCTATAACTTACAGGGCATAAAGATGGTGATGGTAGAAACATACCGTTAAAATATTTCTGCCTGAAATGCTGTATTTATCCAGAAAAGTGTAAAATCAAAGATAAAAAAATGTTGATCTCAAAGATCAAAACCCCTGCATGTGAACAGATTTGAAACTACCATGAGTGTTTTCACTGTTTTCTAAAAAAAGTGGGCACCGTATGGGACTGAAATTTTTACAGATGACTGTTACTGGATCTGTCTTGGTATTTTGCTCATGAATCTACATTTCTTTGACAAAAACCAAACTATGATAATTATTACCTTTAATGTAAAAATTTGCTTTTGCCAAATTTTAAAGTGAATTTGTCATAGACTATAATTGGACCACCAAATTAGTTCACAGAGTTATAAATTGCTTAGTTTCACAGGGCCTGACACGTTTCTATCCTTTATCGAAAGCTTAAGATCCTGTTAGGATCGGAACATGTCAGGCCCTCCTAACTCCAAGCATTTTATAAATTTCAGGTCATTATTTTGACTGATGAGCAGTTTGCAACAGTTTATTCTTGTGTAGAGTTATTACTTATTTGTTTGTCTCTTTGTTGGGGTGTTTGTTTGTTTGTTTGTTTTGAACAGATGATAGTTTTATCACCTCCCAGGCCACCTTGGTGGTGTGCCCTGCCTCCCTCATGCAGCAATGGCATAAGGAAGTAGAGCGACGCTGTGCACCAGGCCTTCTCAGAGTCTGCCTGTACCATGGCGCTAACCGGGAGCGCAATGCCAAGAAGCTATCCCAGTACGACCTGGTCTTGACCACCTACAACATCATCAGCAAAGAGCTGTCATTTCTATCCGAGAAGGATAAGGGAGACGAACCTGTGCAGGTATAAAATTAATTACTCCGTGCCTGATACACAACTTTGAAAATGCTTAACACATTATAATAAAACTGATAACTTAATCATCAAATAACCACAATGGAAACTGACTGAATTTTAAGTCATCGAAAAGTGAAGAAGGAAAAATTGACCGGAGCGGGATTCAAACCAGTAATCTCTGGAATACTACCGCACTGACACTCTACCAACTGAGTTATCCAGCCCTACATTGGATAATTGACTATTAGGGGCACTACCACATAGGGCTAGATTGCTCAGTTGGTACAGCGCTGGTATGGTATTCAAGAGATTGATGGTTCTTTGTTCAAAACTTAATCCCAATCCAATACTCATTACTTTATGACAATACTCAAGCCAAAAAGCATTAAAGGTAATATCATACTTTGGTTTTTGTCAAAGAAATACAGATTCATGGGCAAAAATATCAAGAAAGATACAGTCACAGTCATCTGTGAAAATTTCAGTCCCATAAGGTGGCCACTTTTTGAAAGTCGTGAAAAACGGCCACAGTATTTCTTTAGTCTTTTTTCTTTTATTTTTGATCTTTTAACCCCTTCAGCCCGGGGAGCATCCATAGCAGCCCCACGTCATGGCCTGAGAATATTCATGATTGCATTGTTATTTCCATTGAAATGCATTGAATGGGGTTACTGTCTGGAACAAGAGGTTCTGTTAACCTTTATCGTCCACAAAGATCCGCTCATTGTGGTACATTCACCCCCATAATTTGCATTTGAAAAGATCTGCATTTTTGAGAGAACGGCAATCTCTGAGTTCCGAACATCTGGGCGTGAACGGATTAGAGTCCGCCTTGAATGCGATCTTTTGTGCGGTGCTATTCAACCAATGCGTGCCTGCATTGTTTACGCCGAGCCCTGCACACAAAGCCGTGCCAGCTGACCTCTATTGTGACCGGTGGCTGATAATGAGGTCGGAACAAGCAGGGCTGAAAATAATCCCGGGCAGAAGGGGTTAAAAGATCAAAAAGATTTTCGGTTGTTGTTTTTCTAATTTCTGGATAAATATACAATTTCAGGCGGAAACATTTTAACGGTAGGTGTCTACCAGCACCTTCTTCATACCCTGTAAGTTATACCTAAATTTGTGAACATAGCTGTTTTGGTTTCTTACCAAAGTATGATACTACCTTTAAACATACTTGGAAATTTGGTTGGTAATCCTGTTTGATCAAGGAAGACTTTTCATGATTAAGCAAATGTTGTGCTTTTTAAGCAGCTTTATGAAATTGGCTCCTGTACCCCACATTCGATGTCCAGTACTCAGTACATGTATACAATAATCACCACTAAAATACTCTAAACCCAATCTCAGGAACTGTAATCCTAGATTTATTGTGACTATATATCCGCCAGCGGACACTGAGTGGTCAGTTAAAGATGCAGAAGTGGCAGCTCAAGACAGGGCCATTTGGAAGTTTTTCTCAAGTCAGGCAGCAAGTGCAAATAATGCATGAAGCTTTCCAGTTAGTTACCGGTAGTTGGTTATCTGCCAGCAGAGAAAATAGTGCCGCAGCAAAAGGCTTACAGAAGCAGCTGGCTATCACCGCTCTCCCACCTTGAGAAGAAAGTCATTGTCACGGATTCTCTCTCCTCGTATCTTTGCAGGACCAGACCAGCCTGTCAGTGCAAGATCAGCCCTTACTCCTCAAGATCTGCTGGGGACGTATCATCCTAGACGAAGCCCATAACATCAAGAACCACAAATGCCAGACGGCCATGGCCGTGTGTCGCCTACGTGCCCGGGCTCGCTGGGCCGTGACTGGCACGCCCATCCAGAACAACCTGGTGGATATGTACTCTCTCTTGAGGTAATACATAAATGACAAAACTGATTACGGTAAACATTGTACTGGGGGTGACAGTCATCTAGGTTTTTTTCACAAATAATTATCTTGGAGTTAATAGGTGGGCCTGATGCGCTCAGATTCTAGCGGGATCTGTATCGAAGGCTAAATGACAAGAGGACAAGAACACGCACATGCACAGTGAAAATACACATAAATGGATGATATACATGTAGGATCAGGGGCCAATTTCACTAACGCTACATGATCATCACTAAAGCCCAAATCCATCGCAAGACGGAAAATTCCAACGCAAAGTAGCGAACGGTTTTCCGTTTAGCGATGGATTTGGGCTTTTGCGATGATCACAAAGTGTTAGTGAAATCGGACCCAGGACATGGAGAAGAATGGAGCTGGGGGAACTGGGACTAACACACTGAGGTCGTTATGGGGGTTTAGAAAGAGGATTAGGAAAGATGGAGATGTAGAAAAATGCAGGGGGTGAGAAGACAACAAAGCAATGATGTTAGCTATTTCCTTCCTGGATGTTGAGGCCATGGCGCTAAAGGGTCCGCAGACTTTTCATCCTAATAATTATCTTGTCAAATTCACTTGCCATTCATTTGAAGCCCCTTTCTGAAATGATCACGCTTCTTGTCGCTACAGGTTCTTAAGATGTTCCCCGTTTGATGAGTACAAAGTCTGGAAAAGACAAGTAGACAACAGCAGCAGTAAGTATATTCCATCTACTTAGGATTGTTGAATAAAGACAGTAATTAATATATCAGTCCCTATGGTTTGCAGAAACCAGTCCCCTCATACTGAAACAAGACGTGAGGACCCGTTCAGTACAAACAGGACTAGAAGGAGTACCTATTAACTAATGCTTCTACCCCTATGGTAAGGAGAAACCAGTCCCTCAAAGTTAAACAAGACTACCGGTAATGATTCCTGCACTGTATGATAGAACTGGAAGGGATACCCATACTTCATAGCAAGGCAATTCCGGCCTCCACCCTTATGGTGTGGAGAAACCAGTCCCTCACATTATGCACAACAAGACTAATGGTCTCTGCACACTTAAACATGAATAGAAGGGTTATCTGTAGTCCTAGGCAAGGCATTTTATACCGTACCCCTATTTTACATCCCATGATATGGGTACAGATCTACTGTCCAAAAAATCATCAGCATGCATTTAATTCAAAAATAATATAAATGCAGATTCACAAGTCATGATACCGGGGGTTGATTTCACGAGACCCTTTGCTTTCGTAACTCAAGTTACGAAGAATGTCCATCGTGTCCTACGTAGGGCTGTAATGCATGATAAGTCCTACGATTGATAGTAACTTACGGCGAGTTTGGTGAAATCTACACCAGACCTTCTATAATTGATATTTTCTGGGGACTAACTTAGCTGCTCCCTGATGTGATTTTAATGAGTTCAAATGTTTACCCCGTTTTTCTTGTGGCATTAATTCACAGAGTCCGGCACCAATAGACTAAACGTTCTGGTCAAGAGCCTGCTGCTACGGAGAACCAAGGACCAGAAGAATTCCTCCACGGGAAAGCCACTGGTAAGAAAAGCTCACTTCATACGCACTCTAGACCTTGTGGAGAAGTCCACATAGTGTTCAGATGCAGCTACTCTGGAGACTGAAAAAGGTCTATCCTTTGTGGTCACAACGAGATAGGTAAACATTTCATCCCAAACCCCTCGCGTTCATACTACACAGGGTTAAACTGAAAACAGTCTATCTCTGGTGTTAAGAGGTCACTCGTGTTGCATAACTCCGAAACCAAACTTCCCTTAATAATTCACAAGAAGTGACATACATGTAAATCACTGGTGAGTTATGCACCCACTCACCAAACAAGCTAAACTTGATGTGGTTGAGATAGACCGTTCAGATCTCTTAAGGCCGTTTTGTAGACTGTAGTCTGGCCAAAATGATGTATTTATCCAGAAAAGAGTCAAACTAATTGACCAAAAACAGCAATTTTGATCTTTGGAATATCAAAAATCCTGTGAAAAGATTTAAAAGTACCGTGGAAGTTTTTCATTGTTTTCTCAAAAATCGGGCACTGTATGGGACTGGGAATTTCACAGATGACTGTTTACTGTATTTTTCTTGATATTTTTGCCCATGAATCTGCATTTCTTTGACAAAAACCAAAGTATGATACTGCCTTTAATACCAGTCAATCAAGGCTTCAAGTCTGTTTCACTGATATCTGTTTTCAACCTAGGTTGCGCTCCCCGACAAGCAATGTCACAGTCATAAGATCGATCTTTCCAATGTCGAAAGACGAGTTTACGACAAGCTTTTCGGAGAGTCAAAGTGAGTATTTATCTTCATTTTGTGGGTAGCGAATTTTGTTTGCATAAGGGCAATTCCAGCGTAACGGACATGACAATTACACAGTTTTTGCCTTATTCAGAGGATCACAACGTAGGATTGGCAGTTTGCAAACAATTTTTATTAGGCTTATCAGACACATTTAACTATCAGTGACATATGTAGTAAATTTTATGTAATTTCATTGAACAGTTGTAGAGAAAATGCACTTCTTGTGACCGTAACGGACATGACACTAAGTTGTCATGTCCGTTACGGTCACAAGAAGTGCATTTTCTCTACAACTGTTCAATGAAATTACATAAAATTTACTACATATGTCACTGATAGTTAAATGTGTCTGATAAGCCTAATTAAAATTGTTTGCAAACTGCCAATCCTACTTTATGACCCTCTGAATAAGGCAAAAACTGTGTAATTGTCATGTCCGTTACGCTGGAATTCCCCATAACTATAATCGACTGAGAAAGATTTGAGGCTTTGCATAGTGACAATTGGTATATGGATCGGTTTGCGGAAACACCATGTAAGAATCGTTTGTACTTTGCACTTCTTTCATTTGCACTTCTCGTAAGGTCTCAACATTTCGACTATCCTGCTCTAGTCATCTAGACTAGCCTGCTCCTGGTTTTAGTCTCTAGCCTGCTCTTGGTCTCCTGATGATGACTAGAGCAGGCTAAGAAAGATTTGAGGCTTTGCATGGTGACAATTGGTATGTGGGTCGGTTTGCGGAAACACCGTGTAAGAATTGTTTGTACTTTCGCACTTCTATATCGTTCGCACTTCTCACAATTAAGGTCTCAATGTTTCGACTAGTCTGCTCTAGTCCTCGTCAGGAGACACAGTAGAGCAGACTAGTCGAAACGTTGAGACCTTAAGAGAAGTGTGAACGAAATAAGAAATGCAAAAGTATGAACGATTCTTACATGGTGTTTCTGCAAACCGATCCACATATAATTGACTATACTTTCAAGCAGAATGTTGCTCGAGGAGCTCACAAGCTTTTCAAAATCTGTTTTTGCTCATCAACCACAGGTCCAAAGTGCAAGACTATATCCGCTTCCATGAGGACAAAGAAAAGGGTCACGGGTCAACGCAGGTCACAAGCCGAACGCCTTCCCTCTTCAGTAGCACCGGCAGTGCAGCAGTGGCCACCACAGGCGGGGGAATGGGTGTGGTCCCAGGCGGGGCCACGGGAGGGGCCAAGACGCAGGATCAGCGTATGCATGCCAGTCACATCTTAGTCTTGTTGCTTCGTCTGAGGCAGTGTTGCGGTCATCTCAGTCTTCTAAAAGAGGTAACACAACGTCATCAAATTTGTTTAATGTACAGCTCTAGTAATTACTTCACGAAGCACAGGAGCCAATTTTATTGAGCTGTTATTAAGCACAGAAGAAATTGCTTAGCACAAAAAGTCTTGCTCAATAAAACATATACCACCATTAAAAATTCCATATGATATTCGTGGTCAGCGAACAACAGCCAAAGATCAATCACAAGTGATGCACAACACACGGAAATGTGGTTGTTAATCCTGTTTTTATTAAGACAGAAATTTCATGGTTGGTAAAAGGTGCGTTCGAGTAGGTTACCTAGGTCGCTCCGAGTCAGGCCTTGTACCGTTCGATTAGGTCTGACGTCATTCTCGGGGTTAACCCAGGGCAGCCACCAGTAACCTTGCTCGCAAGCAGAGTCAGTGGTAGGAAACACGTCACACGAATTCAAGATGGCAGAAAGGTAAGCAAGCATTCGATTAGCTTGGCTGTGGTGGCTGATCCGGGTGACATGACCCGTATTGACCGAGGGAAGCTACTCAAACGCACCTAAACGTTTGTGCTAAGCAGGGCCGTGAAATTGGCCCCAGGCCCATCGTTGGTGATTTTATGAATTTTCCAGCACACAACTATTTGTCCATTGTTTGTTTTTGGCATATGTCTACCTAAAGGCCGTCCACACTGACAGCTGTGAGCCTGAGGGTATCAACTTGGACCTCGTTGGTCAGATGAAGGAGATGAACATTGCAGATGACGAGACCGATGCAAGTTCAGAGAGCAAGGACAGAGAGAGTGGGACGGCATCCAAGCAGTCCATCTTTGACAAGTCCAGGCCTAGCACCAAGGTAAGCATCAAGTTCCAGGAGATCTGTTTTCAGATCTGTTTGAATCTGCTTTCAAAATCAACTCCCAACAGTCTGTGTCTACTACCTACCTATCCTCTTTGGGCTCACTGGCCCATAAGGCTGCAAGTTTCTTCCTCCAGTCTGTGAACTGTCCACAGCTACAGCTTTGGCTTTCCTCCAAGAATTCCACCCTAGGCCCTTTCTTTCCTTCTCCACAGTCCTTTGCCAGGTTATTTTTGGCCGTCCAACCCTCCTTCTACCTTCAGGTGCCCAGGTATTGGGCTGTTACACAGTGATTACTGTCATGCATTAGGAGTACATGACCAATCCACTTCCATCTGCTCATTCTAACTTCATCAGTTGGTGTAGGAATCTAAAAACGAATATTCCCAATATCCAACTTGAAATTTTTTCCTGTTTCTGTTTAATTTTTGTTGATTTTAAAGAGCCTTCCAGGCTAGACTTCTGAGACAGGTAATGGCAGAGTTGTAACCAAGTCAAGTTTCATTTCATTTTGTTCTAAAGCCCTTTTCACACGACGCCAAAAAAACTCTCAACCATTGAGAAATTCTCTCAAGGTTGCGAAATCTTACAAAAGTGTACTCGTGTGAAAGGACACCAATGCTTGAGAGTGACCGACGTCCCTGGTGAATCCTTGAGAGATTTTGACCGAGGTCCAGACCTACGACAAAATTTCTCAAGGGACCCTTGCGAAGTGCTTTGCACTGTGCATGCTTGTATTTTCTATGTGTTTCTTTGCTTTTGCCGACTGCGCGCACGCCCGCGTGCGTTACGCGCAACCTCAGCGTCGTGATGGTACTAGCAGCCGCGTTTTACATTCATGAAATGCATAGTTTATCGATTACCCGCGTTCGGTCTCAAGGGAGGCTTGCGAAATGTAACACTGTGCCGTGTGAAAGGACGCAAAAACGGCCAGCGTAAACCGTTTTGTAAGATTTCGCAACCACGAGAAAAATGTCTCAATGGTTGAGAGTTTTTTCAGCGTCGTGTGAAAAGGCCTTAAGTCAAGTCACAAGTCACAAAGATTGGTGACTCGAGTCAAAGTCACCGACTCAAGTCAACAACTCTGGCTAATGAATTCTGGTGCTTTATAGGGTGATCAAGCATAGATGGATGACATATTGAAAGTGAAGAAACCAAAATTGACTGGAGCTAGAGTCGAACCAGCGACCCCCTGGAATACCGTACCGGCACTCTTACCAATTGACCTACCCATTCCCCAGCCCTATGGAATGGTGGTGTCCTTATATTCAATTATTTTTGTTTGTTTGGCAGTCAGAAGCCATGAAACCACTCACATACCACTATATCCCAAGGATCATTGAAGATACACCCAGCATTAGCAATGCTGCAACCTGAGAAACAGTACATAGGGGATCACTCAAAGAGGATGCGCAGCACAGCTTTTTAATCAATCAAATCAAATAACCACAGATACATCTTTTAGTCATATATCCCACTTTGAATCCCTGCTTGAATGTCACCAACATACAGATATGTCAGAATTCTGAGAGTCTGTTCCCCTAACCTCAACTTGCTGGTCTTTTGGTGTTTACCTACACCTAGATTGCTAGTATACTCTCTACCCTGGCAAAGATCCGTCGTGACAGCCCTCGAGGGCGCCCCATGAAGAGCGTCATCATCTCCCAGTGGACGGGCATGTTGGACGTGATGGGCAGCCACTTGACCCGGGCGGGCTACAGATTCTGGAGCATCAGGGGCGACATCCCGCCCAAGAAACGCGGGGAAGCTCTGGAGGACTTCAACAACAATCCAGATGGTCCGGAAGTCATGCTGGTATCGCTGAGAGCTGGGGGAGTTGGGTTGAACCTCATCGGTGGTAACCATCTATTCTTACTGGACATGCACTGGTAAGTAAGAGCTTAACTATTAAGCATATTTATTAAAGCTATAGTACACGATTGGTAAAGGTGATAGAACAGTACTGGGTCTCTGAGGAGGATCCTTGGGTACCGCTGGTCGGACCTTGTGTCTAACGAGATGTTACTCAGGGAGAATCAGATGAGATCTATTTATACCTGCATGATACGTGAGCGCCAGATGTGACTGTACGGTCAGGTGGCTCGATTCCCTTTGAGCGATCCTGCCAGGTGAATTCTCTCTATGCCCGGTAGGGCGTCCACGTACATGACACATGGTTGCATCAGATGGATTGTTATTTTGCTGAGATGGGAATGGGTCGCGTGGCTGCCTGGGGGATAGCTATCAGGAGACCGAAGGAGTACCACTCAAAGATAGGTGCAGCAACGCGCTGTTGCAGCGCATGCTCCCACTGATTGATTGATTCTGATTATTCTTCTTCTTGACCTTTGCCCTGTCAGGAATCCAGCATTGGAAGACCAGGCCTGTGATCGTGTGTACCGTGTCGGACAGACAAACAATGTTTCCATCCACAAGTTTGTCTGTCAGAACACCATCGAGGAGCGCATTCTACATCTACAGAAGTCCAAGTCCAAGCTGGCATCAGATGTCCTCTCAGGGTAGGTCCCATTCCAGTCCATTAGGGGGTCAAAACGGAGAGCATTCATCAGCCATTTCCTACTATCTGAAGCCAATTTCATGGAAATGTTAAGCACAAACAAATTGCTAAGTAATAGCACAAAATTTCTTGCTCAATAAAACAAACCACCATCAGAAATTCCATTTGATATTCATGGTCAGCGAACAACAGCCAAAGAACAATCACAAGTGATATAGGCCTACAACACATGGAAATTTGGTTGTTAATCCTGTTTTTGTTACGACAGAATTTTCATGGTTAGCAAATTTTTGTGCTAAGCAGGGCCATAAAATTGGCCCCTGACACATGTGTACACTGAACGGCTTGTACATTGCTGAACACTGGCATTCTGGAAATACCTACCATTCTGTCTTACGCAGCCAACATCCTGAAAAGTCTCCCCACTGAATCCAACATAGGTATATTCAAGAAATTCTGGACAAAATTTACACCAGGGTCCATTTTCATAGAGCTGCTTTCATAAAGCACAAAATCTGCTCAAGCATGAAAAATCTTCCTTGATCAAACAGGATTACCAACCAAATTTTCATGTGATGTTTACTACTTTTGACTTGTTTTCGGCCATTGTTTGCTGAGCATAACATTCACAAGGAGTTTTGGCTGGCATACTGATTTTATTTACCAAGGTTTTTGGGGCTTAGTTAAGCAGCTCTCTGAAATTAGCACCAGTTGTTCCCTTGTAGTCCCGATAAGTGTATCATTTCTTTTCCTTAGTAACAATACACCGTCACAATTCTACTGGCGGAATCCAGTTCGAAGATGTGGTTGCAGCTACACCTGTAGTCAGCTGCAACAGCAAGACATTTAGGACACGACCTTAGTTTTGGATGTATGACTTGTTCAAGTAGCATTGCCCGTGACTGTTCATCACTGTTAACTGTTCATAATACCAGTGAATTGCCTGGAACCGCACGATACCATGTTGTCTTGTATGCAAGCTATGTTTTGGGATTTTTTCAGTACTTATGGTCGTTTCAAATTGATTCCTTTGTCTCTCACCCTGCAGGGCTCGTTCCCAGAGCCAGAAGCTGAGCCTAGCCGACTTGCGATTCCTCTTCGGGGTCAACTAGAAACCTGCAGGGGGAAGTTCATGACATCAGCGAGAGGGGACACCCCGATATGCTGCTGGCTTCGAACCTGGGGCTTTTTCCAAACCCCGGCTTAGGCTACAGCTTCGTCTCTGTCATCCATATGCTGAAAATATAGGTTGTGGCTTTTCATTGAAGCGCCGTTTTCTTTTTCAAACCGGAGAATCTACTTCCGAACTGCAGCCAAAAGCCTCTGTTTTGATACCCGTTATTTAAGAATGGATTCAAGAACCGGAGCCTGAGCCGGTACCGAGGTTTGGAAAATGCCCCTAGCTGATAACACTTCAGACCAACAAGAAATCTAGCGAAGTCCAGCACTGTGCACAAGTTATTGTGTGACAGTCCTCAGACCAGCAATGTTTGGCTTTGGACAAATAAAAGATCAAGATTCCTGCTTTCTCTTTGAGAATTAAAAAAATAATAATGGATATTTGAAAAGCAGAGTTAATTAATTTCATTATTTTCTTAAAATTATTGGTAGTGGAATATTTTTTAGACTAATAATCATACAGCCATGATTGGTTTTGAAAGCTTTTAATAATGCAAGCCACATTTCTAATAATGTCAGCAAGAGAAAAAATAGAGGGCGCTATTTAAGTTACACTGAGATCATTGAATAGACATTCAAGGTAATAATTTATCATACTTTGGTTTTTGTCAAATAAATGCAGATTCTTGGGTAAAATATCAAGGAAGATACAGCAACAGTCATCTGTGAAATTTTCAGTCCAATACGGTATTCACTATTTGAGAAAACAATGAAAAATCTTTTTACTGTTATTTCTGATCTTTAAAAGATCAACATTGTTTTTGGTCAATTGGTTTAACTCTTTTCTGAATAAATAGCAGCATTTCAGGCAGAATAATGTGTATGTTTCTCCCATCACTATCTTTATATCATGTAACTTATGGGTTAATCTGTGGAGATTTCTGTTTCGGTATGCTAAGTATGATGGTACCTGTAATGTGTTGTACTCTTTTCATTTTGGAGCTTCTGCATGCCCTGCTTGGCCAAGTCACTAAGGGGCCGTCCATAAAGTACGTACGCACAAAGGGGGGGGGGGGGTTGTTACCGATGCGTACGCCATGCGTACAGGAGGGGGGGGGAGGGGGTTGTTACCGATGTGTACGCCATGCGTACAGGGGGGAGGGGGGGTTCAGGCCAATGCGTACCGTACGCAAATGAAAAATTTGCATAGCATTATCACACGAAAAGAGAGGTAAAAAACGTGAAAAAAGCACCGGGATTGTTTTGATTTTTCCTTTTTTTCTTATTCAACATGATAAAAAATAGTAAAATCCATCTGTAAATTATATAAAAACCTGTTAAACTTAAATCATTCATTTCAGAATTTGAAAGTTACGGTTCAATAACGGTACCGGCCCGGATTACTGTGACATTTTAATGATGCTAAAGGAAGGGACCACGAGAAGTGAAAAGCCTTATGTGGAATGCGTATGCGTACGGGGGGGGAGGGGGGGGGGGTTGGGACCAATGCGTACGCCATGCGTACAGAGGGGAAGGGGGGGGGGGTCAAAAAAGTCGGCATTTCGTGCGTACGTACTTTATGGACGGCCCCTAACATCAATTACAACTACCGGGTAAATGTCACTAAAATATAAGTTTATGATTTAATTTTGAATATATGTACAAGGGTTGATTTCACCAAACTCATCGTAACTTACAATCAATTGTAGGACTTATGATGCATTGCAGTCATACGTAGGATATGATGGTTTATCCGTCATAACTTGAGTTACCGCAGGGCTTTGTGAAATCATCCCCTGGTCCGTCTGAATGCCCTCTGATCTGACCCGAGATCAAAACTGTTTTGGTTGTACTCTTTTCCGGAAAAATACAGCATTTCGAGCAAAAAAAAAATTTAACGGTATGTTTCTACCATCACCATCTTTATACCATTTAAGTTATAGGTAAATCTGTGAAGATTTCTGTTTCGGTATGCTACCAAAGTATGAAATTAACTTTAATGTAAGGCAGTTGGTTACACAAATAAAAACAGAAGCAACAAACAATCAAACAGGTATTAGGTCAGTACTCAGTACCACACAAGAAAGAATTCTTTATTGGCAGAGAAATAAGTGTGCCGCATTAGCCGACAGAGCACAAAAACTCACAAAAAAGATTTCATCTCGACATTCAGGGCCTGTTTGTTATAACCCACAGGATCCCAGAGTTGGGATCCAAGTCCTATCCAGGCTATGCTAAAATAGGTTCCAGATCCGCAGGATTTGTGATCCCGTGCATTAAACAACGTACAGTCCCTTACTCTCACAATGCAAGCAATATACGATTATGATACATGTAGAGTTTTTTTGCCGTTCGTTTCATTTTAATTCTTTAATATACAACTGCCTTTCAATTCAAGCCATTTTATAATTGCTACATTGACAAATGTTGCAGCTGAACAATTATAATTATTACACCATTGCGTTCATTACTGCATAAACAACAATAATGATTAGATTCATTTACTTGTTTATTTACAGTGAATTCCATGGACAAGGAACAAATTAACGAAGGACAAAAAATAAACGAACCTCCCAAAATAAATGAAGTACGGTAATAACATGAAACACAAAATGGATTATTATGGAGAAATATTACACATTCTGACATTATGTTTAGTTGTTTACTGTCAAGAAATATTTCGTCAGGTTAATAGCAGTAAAAAAATAAAACTTTAACTAATAAATAAAGTCCTACAATTCTACAATACACTAGTGAGAAATGGTCAAATTGAGAAATGTAGATTTTTGTTAAAGGTAATATCATACTTTGATTTTGTCAAAGAAATGCAGATTCATGGGTAAAAATATCAAGGAAGATACAGTAACAGTCATCTGTGAAATGTTCAGTCCCATACGGTGCCCACTTTTTGAAAAAATAGTGAAAAACGCCCACAGTATTTCTTAAGTCTTTTCACCATTATTTTTAATCTTTAAAAGATCAAAATTGTTTTTGGTTGTTGGTTTTACTCTTTTCTGGATAAATACAGCATTTCAGGCAGACAAATTTAAACGGTATGTTTCTACCATCACCATCTTTATACCCTGTAAGTTATAGGTAAATCTGTGAAGGTTCTGTTTCGGTATGCTACCAAAGTATGATACTACCTTTAATGTTTTCATATTTTATTAGAAAAAAAAAATGAAAAAAAAAAAGAGAATAAAATGACCATTTGACCATTTTAAGTTTCGCGCTTTGAACTGAGTCCAAAAAGTTACCCATATCGATGTTTTATAAGTCGGACCAATATTCACTGGGATAAGCCATTCGCAAGTTAAATCAGGGCCCAATTTCATGGAATCCATTACGGCCTTTTTTTGTGCTTACGGGCACTGCTATGCGTGAAATCTACCAGTATTACATGGAATCCATAAGCAAGATATTTGGTTAGCGAAGAATTTCTAGGGTAATCATGATTATTTCTGCTAATGCGCTGTATATGCATTCTGCATAAAAACCTAGCTTACTGTTACCAAAAAGAAAACACTCCTGTATACGTGAAATATGCTAACTGTTACCCAAAAATGTCTGCTAACATAAGCAAAGAACTTTTGCTAACTTTAACGGATTCCATGAAATTGGCCCCATCTGGTACACAGGCTTTCATTGCACATAAACACCCCAATTTGAATTTCCCAGTCTAAAGACTCTGTTGCTATGGCACATGATTCGGTTCAAGCTTTTGCATAGCGATACCCATCTCTGGAATGGACTGGTTTATTTGTGCTATTTTGAATACCCATTATGAAAAGTGCATTTGTACAAGACGTCCTTTACGTAACTAAGCAAAAGCTTGCCCTGAATTACGTGATATAGCAACAGAGTCTTTTGATATTTACGTACAGTGAAAGAATTCACATACTAATGACATGGATGCCATAAGGCCCAATTTCATAGAGGTGCTTAACCACCAAAATTTGCTAAAGCACCAAAAACCTTGGTCAATAAAACCAGTATGCCAGCCAAAACTCCTTGTGAATGTTATGCTCAGCAAACAATGGCCAAATACAAGTCAAAAGCAGTAAACATCACATGAACATTTGGTTGGTAATCCTGTTTGATCAAGGAAGACTTTTCATGCTGAAGCAAATGTTGTGCTTTTTAATAAGCAGCTCTATGAAATTGGCCCCTGGGTGGGCCCAGGATGGGTTCTGGAGGATTATTTGGGCATTTCCAAATTTATTTGGCTACGTCCCCTACAAGACTGCCTACAAGCCACTAACCATAGACATGTACACAAGTACAAGCCCTAGCCAAATCCGATTCAAGCACTGATACCCAGATACAGCTTGCTTCAACAGTTAGATTTTTAAGGGAAGAAAAACCAAATTCTCAAATTCTAAATATTTCTACTATAACAAAAAGGTTGAAAGTACCCTATAGTAAGCTAATGAAAAACACAAAGTATTAATTCAAACAAAAATATAAAGGTTTCTACTAACTTAACCAATACCCCTCTCAAAAAAAAAATAACGGTAATCTTTTTAACTTGTGTTGTTTTTCTTTTCTTTACCTTTTTTATATTCCACAGTATTACCCGAAATTAATATTGACTTTTAAAAGGTGCTTATAATATATATATCTATATATATATTTGTTGCATTGTTCAGGTTCAATAAATACGACCCACTAAGACAATAGCAGTCGGCACTAATTCTTTTTTTCGTTCAGACACGCGACTGAAAAGTGACAAAAATGTGCGAGATCGAGCGTGGATAAATATTGTATGATACACTTTGTACATGTACATGTATGTATGCACATAGTCAATTCACGTGCACAGTATTAAAAATCTTTTAATTATAAGCTTAATGAACACAGAAGTAATGTAAAACAAGTGATGCTGTATGCGAGTTACCGTCCCATACAAACCTATGCAAAATGAGATTTGTTCAGAACATGTACACATTTTCTACATTTGTCTTTCTTGTTATTTGTATTCTTAGCACAAAGAATAATGATGGTTGTGTTTCTTATTCATCTTCTATACCAATCCAAGCTGAAAATTATGAGTAATATGACTCTTTAAGGCATGAGTTTGGAGAAAAATACAAAGTGCCACCGAACATTTGTTAAAGGTATAATACATGATTGGTAAAGGTCAAGAACAGCACTCACACTTTGTCTGATCAAACGTGTGCAAGAAATAATAAACCTGTGAAATTTTGAGATTCAATTTTTCTTATAAAACATAAAGAAGAATGGTTTTGATCTGACCCCGAGATCAAAACTGTTTTAGGTCTTTGTTTGACTAAATTCTGGATAAATACACCATTTCAGGCGAAAATATTTTAACGGTTTGTTTCTACCAGCACCATCTTGATACCCTGAAAGTTATACGTAAATCTGTGAACATTTTCTGTTTGGGTATGTTACCAATCCTACTGTACCATTAAGGCATGAGTTTGGAGAAATATACGAAGCGCCACAGAACATTTGTTGAAAACAAACACAATGAACTGTACAGGCCACCAGTAGTTTACAATTCTTGAGAGAGAAAATTGTGAAATAGCATTTGCTGCAACAATGAGCAGACAAATCTGTCGTTAAGCTTAGCCCCTGGGCCAACTTCACGGCCCTGCTTATCACAAAAAATTGCTAACCATGAAATTTCTGTCTTAATAACAAACGGAATACAAATTTCCATGTTTGTGTATCACTTGTGATTTTTCTTTGGCTGTTGTTCGCTGACCGTGAATATCAAATGGAATTTTGTTTTGTTTTACTGAGCAAGACATTTTGTGCTAAGCAATTTTTTGTGCTTAGCAGCTCCATGAAATTGGCCTCTGGTCTCCACAGTCCCAAACTGTACAAATTGCATTTTCTTGCTTTATGCCGATTTACATGCATATGACAGTACACACGTACTGTTATATCTTCCTTATCATAAATTATAATTATTACATCATCTTAAGTGCTGTACATGGAATGGGCTTGTATTTCGGTTGAATCATAGCTCATATCAGCAGAGTACCAATTTACAAGCACTATATACATGACATTTTGGCTGGTGACCAGTTTTTGGCCCAGGCATGCGTGCATGTGCAATTGTCATCATTGAAACAATGGATCTGAGGCATTTTCACCGATAGAGGGCAGTAAACATGTATGTTTAAAGTGCAAATTTAATAACAAGGCCCTTTTCCAAACCTCGGCTCCAGCTAGCTCAGGCTTTGGCTCAGGCTCAGGCTCAGGCTCAGGCTCAGGCTCAGGCTCAGGCTCAGGCTCAGGCTCAGGCTCAGGCTCAGGCTCAGGCTCAGGCTCAGGCTCGGGCTCGGGCTCGGGCTCAGGCTCAGGCTCAGGCTCAGGCTCAGGCTCAGGCTCAGGCTCAGGCTCAGGCTCAGGCTCAGGCTCAGGCTCAGGCTCAGGCTCAGGCTCAGGCTCAGGCTCAGGCTCGGGCTCCATTTCCTGAATCCATTCTAAAATAACCGGTATCAAAATAGAGGATTTTGGCTGCGGTTCAGAAGTACATAGAAATCAATCAATCACAATCAAAACAGATTAAACAAAGAAATTATCCAGCTGCATTGACCACAAAAAGGGCTCTAAATGAATCAAAATTAAGTAATGTTACAAGTCCTTTCCAGCAAGAAACGTGAGATATTTTCACAGACAATCCTGATGCTATGTGCTGTACGCTACGCACACAGACGATTCCATCCAAGACTATATCAATGCTCTAAAATGTTCTATGCACATAGCAACCAAAAGGTCTATCCCATAGCAACCATCAAACTGCATGGTACCCAGTCTCCTACTTGGAATTTACATGTGTCATGTTATGTCTGTGCTCGATTTCACGAAAGGCTAAGATCGATCGCAACTTGCGTATCAATCTTAATTGCTAAGCAACGTGTGATGTCACAATACTAGCTGCTATGGAAACATGAACAACTCATCGAAAAGATGAATCGCAAATCTTTGTGAAATCGACCACTGGTGCAGTATATTAAACAAGCCTAGACTGGTAACCAGTGAAGCAAGTTACTTTCTATTCCCCTCTGCTTTGCCTCGGAATGAAGAAAATTAAGGAAGACCTGTCTATAACCACACTGATCTCTAATATGAAGATCGGACCAGGGGCCAATTTCACGTCCCTGCTTAGCACAAAAATTTGCTAACCATGAAATTTCTGTCTTAAATAAAAAAAAAAGGATTAACAACCAAAATTTCCATGTATCACTTCACTTGTGATTGATCTTTGGCTGTTGTTCGCTGACCATGAATATCAAATGGAATTCCTGATGGTGGTTTGTTTGATTGAGCAAGACATTTTGTGCTAAGCAATTTTTTGGTGCTTAACAGCTCCCTGAATTTGGCCCAAACTCATTGGCTGATCAAGTTGAAGCCATGCACTTAGCACTCAGACATTGTCATATGTTATGTTTAAAATATGGATGTACATATCTAAATAGTTTATCCAAAATCTGGATCTGTCAATCGTGTGGAGTGCTTTCTACTGCAAATATAAACGGATGTGGATGTGGATGTGGATGTGGATGTGGATGTGGATGTGGATGTGGATGTGGATGTGGATGTGGATGTGGATTCTGTACCAGAATTCTTATCATTGTCCTACAATTAACAAGAAACTTTTTTTGAACAACATAAGGCTCTCAATGTGTGTACAGATTAAGTTCAATGTGAATACCAAGTTACCACCATGGCACAAAGTGGATTCATTCAATACTTTCAAAAGCCAATGGGCTATCCTGTCTTAATGTAGAAATCAGTGGATATAATACTTTCAATAGCCAATGAGCTAATGATATAGAGATCAGTGGATACAGTACTCTCAATGGCCAATCAGCTATCCCGTCTTAATGTAGAAATCAGTGGATATAATACTTTCAATAGCCAATGAGCTAATGATATAGAGATCAGTGGATACAGTACTCTCAATGGCCAATCAGCTATCCCGTCTTAATGTAGAAATCAGTGGATATAAAACTTTCAATAGCCAATGAGCTAATGATATAGAGATCAGTGGATACAGTACTCTCAATGGCCAATCAGCTATCCTGTCTTAATGTAGAAATCAGTGGATATAATACTTTCAATAGCCAATGAGCTAATGATATAGAGATCAGTGGATACAGTACTCTCAATGGCCAATCAGCTATCGAGTCTTAGTCACGGACGTCATATAAAAAAATATGGACTCGCAATACTCCCTATAAGCCCACATAGTTCCCTGAAACCACAAGTATCCATCTTGGAGGGCCGAATACAAAGGTAATACAAAGACGCGCTCACCATTGTTAGTTAAATCCATCTGGCAACTATAGTTACCACGCTGCATCTGGCATGGTAAGATGGCCGCCGGTGGCTTCAGTCGATACAAAAGAATTGCAAGTCCAAATTTTTTACATGATGTCCATGGTCTTAATATAGAGATCAGCAGTCTTATTAATACTGCAACATGGTTAATTTTTGGAATATTAAACTAACTTTTCCAATTTAAAGACTACTAAAAACCTGAGAAATGGGGCAAAATTGGATAGGCACACCAGCAAGATAACTACCGGTAATCCAATATAGTTTAACAGCATGTATCAAATAATGGACATACAATGACTGCTCTATTTGGACCAGAAACGTTTAAGAGATATTAAGGAGACAAAAAACAAATTGCAAAAATTTCAGTTTTGGAATGGAGTAACCTGGAACATGTAGCATCTATTGCAGACACGGACTGGACTGTGCTGGTTGTAACGGGGCAGGGGCACCGAATTGGCCGAACAACGTCCGCAGAAAATCTGAAACAAAAAACACATAAAAATATAACAGTGTAACGTTTCTCAGGTTCGCAGCACTGCTTATGTTGTGGGTATCTTAAATGATACTTGGGATATAGCGGTGTGTGAGTGGCTTCATGGCTTCTGACTGCCAAACGAACAAAGATAATTGACTATTAGGGACACCACCAACGTAGGGCTGGATAGCTCAGTTGGTAAGAGCACCGGTGCGGAATACCAGGGTCACAGGTTTGAATCCTGCTCCAGTCAATTTTTCTTTGTTCTCTTTTGAAAGACTTAACATCAGTCCAGTAAGCTGAGTGGTTATTTGATGACAAATGAAACATTTCTACTAAAATGAGCACTGAGATCTAACAGCAAAGACTTGACCAGCATTTCACACATTCTCCTCTTGATGTGAACCCCAGGTGTCCCACACATAACCCTGGATTAAAGGTAATATCATACTTTGGTTTTTGTCACAGAAATGCAGAGTCATAGGCACAAATATCAAGACAGACACAGTAACATTCTTGTGTGAAATTCTCAGTCCCATACGGTGCCCACTTTTTTAGAAAAAAACGTCCACAATAATTTTTAAAATCTTTTCACCATCTGATCTTCTTTTAAGATTAAAATTGTTTCAGGTCGTTGGTTTTTCTCTTTTCGGGAAAAATACAGCATTTCAGGCAGAAAGATTTTATCGGTATGTTTCTAACATCACCATCTTTATACCCTGTAAGTTATAGGTAAATCTGTGAAGATTTCTGTTTGGTATGCTTCCAAAGTATGACACTATCTTTACTACACCTCTCTGTATCGTACTGACCTTTCCACAGTTCCTGCAATGATGCTTCCTTCTCAGCATGGTGAACAGAGCCTTGCAGGAGGTGCACTCCGTGGCGCTATCATCAGGAACCCAGGGTGGAGGTTCTACGAAGGAATAACCAGCAAACAAATTAAAAATTGGGAAGCAAGACCCGTCAAAGACCTTGCGATGATCTGGATTTAGAATCCAAGGCATGCTTGAGTATTACCTCCAAGTCTGAATGATAGTACTCCATGTGGAGTGGTATTTCAACACAGGCCACTGGAAGCCAGCAATAACCATGCCAATCTGGCTCCTCATGGGTTTACTCAGTACATTTCTGTGTATCTTTGAAAATTGTCACATTTGACATAATACAATGAAAACTTGTGAACTCAAAAAGGCTTACGTCCGAAACTTCGCTTATCTCGAAGACATAACTCACTCCCGCCGAAAGAATAGGCTTTTATGTACACAAATATCTCCGTAATTTGAAATACCCATGTGCCTACAGCGGTTAACCTCAAAGTTTTTATGGGCTCATAAAAAAAATGCCTTAAAAAAACTTGTGGAAAGGTTACACAAGCGCTACAATGGACCTAAAACCTTTATTATGGGTCGCCACAACAAAGCCAACTTCCTCCTTTAACACTTATTTCTTGTATGTATGAAACGATGTTTCTGTATGCAAGTTGGCGAAATCCGAAATTTAGATACCTGATAGTATTTGTCCATTCCCCTGAGGTTCGAGTTAACAAACTTTTACTGTAATTGTCATCAAGTTGAGAGCACATTCTCTCAAGATGACTTAAGGCCAACTTAATGTGGAACACCTACCCTGGATGTGTCTATGCCTTGATGTGTTACTCCAGACACACTGTCCCAAACCACACAAAATGCCACAATGCCTTTCATCAAAAAGAGGCCACAGTGTCTTTCATCACACTAGTGCACCACAACAACTTCCTGTGCAACTGTACAATAGGCCATGGGTAGCCTTACCCACAAAAAAAATGCCAGTGCACTGCCACAAACTCCAACACTTGTTTCTACAGGTCTCAAGCCTTACTTCTCCAAACCTGACAGAATGAAACAGTGTACCCCTGGACCTTTGGTACTGACTCAAACAAAGTCCAACAACAGGTCCTTACTGTTTGGTACCAAACAAGCCAAAACTCAACAGAACTACCTTGTGGGAGTTTTGGGGCTGGTTTGGGGCTGTTAGGATTAATGTGGAACACCTACCCTGGTGGACTGCAGACCGCCTATTTCTTGAAGTGCTACGATGACGTCTCCTCTCCTTTGGCTCTGATGCAGAGCTATCTGTCTCAGCTGTGCTGTCAAACACGGGTGGTTCATTTACTGACGTCGCGATGAGAGCGCCCTCTATGCTGCCAGCAGCATGGGGCTCGTTTGCGCTCGGGCTGTTCGCTAAAGCGTTCTCACCGTTGAGAGCATTGCTCGACGGTGGGTCTTCCGGAGTGCCGGCCTGACCCTCCATCTCAGAACTACTTCTGGAGTCGATGGAGGGCATGTCCTCTCTAGGAACAATCCTGTCGGGCACCACATCATTTTCAAAATGGACGCGGCCGTTAGTGGGCGACGAGGAATCGGTAGTCAAATGGTGGGCATCACTGCCGCCGGCGCGAGCTTCATCACTGCCCAAGTCGGCACTGGTGCTGGCGCCCTCGCTGGGTGACTCCTGAGGCGAAGAGTCGACCGGATCCGGGATAAACGGTTCAGAGGCACACATGATGAAAACGGTCTTCAAGATATTACGGAGGTCACTGGCATAGTTGGTCTGGAGTTGGTCGGCAACGCCTTTCAAAAGAAAAGAAAGAGAGATTTCAATCACCTTTTCGATGTGCTGATAAAGATTCCAGTTAAAAAAAAATTGCCTCCGCATATGATTTTGGGGTACATTCCATAAGATCAGCTGTCAACCATAGCCCAGTTTAACGGCCCTGCTTAGCAAAAAAAATTTGCTAACCATGAAAAATCTGTCTTAATAAAAACAGGATTAACAACCAAATGTCCATGTGTTGTGTATCACTTGTGATTGTTCTTTGGCTGTTGTTCACTGACCATGAATATCAAATGGAATTTTTAACGGCGGTTTGTTTTATTGGGCAACACATTCTTGTGCTAAGCAAATTTTGGTGCTTAGCAGCTCCATGAAATTGGCCCCAGCTGTTAACCATGGCCCAATTTCACAGCCCTGCTTAGCACGAAAATTTGCTAACCATGAAATATCTGTCTTCATAAAAACAGAATGTGTTGTGTATCACTTGTGATTGTTCTTTGGCTGTTGTTCACTGACCATGAATATCAAATGGAATTTTTAACAGTGGTTTGTTTTATTTGGCGAGATATTTGTGTGCTAAGCAATTTTCTTTTTGTTTTAAGCAGTTTTGCGTGCTTAGCAGCTCCATGAAGTTGGCTCCATACCTGCAATGCAGACAAAGAGCCGATGGACCAGATCGCTGGAACTTCGGAAGTGGGACCTCATCTCCTGTCGGGCGGCCATTTCTGCAGCTTCTATTGCCATGGCAATCTCAAGCTCGTCATTGTTCTCTGACAAGTACGATGTGCTGTCACTATCACTGTAATGAGAATAGGAATGGATTGGTAGGAAGGAAAACAAGCAAGGCAAATACAGCTTGTTAAATTGATATCCTGTGTGCAGTCACATTGAAACAGCCAAATTTATATTCATAAACACATGAACAGAATAAATACCACGCAAGCTACATGTATATTCTGTGTACATATTATGCGTGGTGCGCATGAGGCACTAACTAGGCCCTATGCAAGTTAAATTTGGTGCAAGATATTCTGTGTACAAGTCACACATGCTGTACATATTGTACAAGACACTTTGGTTTTGTCAAAGAAATACAGATTCATGGGCAAAAATATCAAGGAAGATACAGTAACAATCGTCTGTGAAAATTTCAGTCCCATACATTGCCCACTTTTTGAGAAAACAGTGAAAAACGCCCACAGTATTTCTTTAAAAGATCAAAAATAATTTTGGTTACTGGTACATGTATTACTAATTTCTGGATAAATACAGCATTTCAGGCAGAAACATTTTAACTGTATGTTTCTACCATCACCACTTTTAAACACTGTAAGTAAATCTGTGAAGATTTAATACTTCCTTTGAAAGTTAAATTTGGTGCAAGATATTGTGTGTACAAGTCATGCATGGTGCATATCTTGTGCAATGTATAATATTTTGTGAAAGCTGTACTACTGAGTACTATTCATACCTTCCATCTGACTCCCACTGGTAGCTACAGAGTTCATCTTCTCCACCACAGCACGACGAGGAACATGAACTGGATGAATTCCCATCCTCACCATTCTCATCCGTGCCATCGTGCATGCTCGGCATTGCCACGCACCTAATGCCACGACTCCCTTCCACACGGTTTATTGCACTAGCCGAGATGGCCCCGTTAGGGCTGGAGGCACGAGACGACTCCGTGTCCGAAGACCGATGGCCCGAGCCGTGGCGGATTCTCTGAAGGAAAGAGGTGGGCTCGCTATGGCCGTTGGGTGAGGGCGTCTCTGACTGTGAAAAGCCCTGATTTGATGTTCTATGCGAGGGGGACCCAGGCCCTTCGCTGGAGAAATCCAGGTGGTGTCTACTGTTCACCGTGGGACTAGTTCTGGCGCCCACCAGGCTCAGTTCTGTGCTTGGCTTCCCCTTGCCGAAGCTGGAAAACTTTGGAGCAAACTCGTTGCTCGTGGGAGAGGTGACCGCTACTGGACGGTCAGTGCCGCTGACCCCACGGGGTCCTCCGCTGCTATCCTGCAAGTGACCAGAGTTGATCTGGAGCAGACTGAGGCTTGTTTTGCTGCTGTGTGGCATGCTGTCGGTGTTTTGCACCCTCATAAGGCTGTTTCCACCGTTCAGTTCAATCTCCACGCTGCTTGGGAGCATCGGAGGGACGTTGATGAATAAATCCAGCATCTCTAGTTCAGGCGCCGATCCCAGCCCGCTGTCCTCCCGCGTCAAGCGGGTTGGGTGACTGCCGCTCCCTCTGGCTTCCGAGTTATTGGCTGTTCGGTCTTCCCTCGGCTCAGTAACCGTCTCATTGTTTGAAACCCGGAGCCCGAAGAAATTATTGTTTGCCAGATCATTGTCCTGCCTATCAAGGTTTTCGGAAATGTCGTGATCGATTGTGGATGTCAAAGAAGACGCTGCTCCTTGCACATCAGGGTCAGGGTTCCTCCTGTCACTCAGTTCTGTTATTTCAGGTTCCTGGTCCTCACTGGGGGCGCCTACACCCTGGAGCGTTTCACTGGGGCCGGCTGCTTCCGAGGACAGCCCCGGATCCCATAACTCCGGGAGTCTCATGTCGTGGGACGAGGAGGCAAGCTCCTGGTTGGACTCGGAGAAGCTCAGCCGCTGCATTAAAAGGTCAGCCCCTTCTGGCGTGGACATGAAGCTTGAGCTGATCAAGGAACACTCTGTCATCATGCTGTCGCACGGCGACAGACAGATGGAGTCCGGGTTGCGACTGGTGCGGCGAGAGCGCCCCCTAGTGGGCGTCTCATTGTTCAAACTCATTTCGTTCAACTGCCGTTCTATAACCTCCCACGAGTCTTTTGTGCTACACAGGGCCTTCTCCAAGAGGTGTAGCTCTTCTTCATGCAAGGTTTCCAGTAACTCTCTGAAAAAAAATAAAATTGTTCCTCAAAGGTTGAGTTGGAGCTCACCAAAACATTGTGATGCCTTATCATCATAGAACCTTTAACGGATGTGTAGCATTGCTGCCAACCATTCCTGCTTTGGAGGAATCATTCCTATATTTTGAAAAAAAATCCGAATATGTTGTCTAGAACTACGTTTAGGTCTCCGCTCCATTGGAAATACGTAGAGACACCTAGACAATAGACCTAGCCGTAGCTTGTCTGGAAGCCCATTTCAGACACATCCTAAGAATCTCTGTGCTGTATCTCTGACACATACTCTAGACATTTTAAAGGTTCCATGTGAAGGCCCAAATGACCTTTGTCCTTCAGAAACCAAGTAAACGACAACAGTTTATTTACAGGATTATTTATGGTATTTATGTGTATTTCTATCGCAAAATGTTCATATGTTAAAAATATAATAATAATGATAAAATAGATTTATATAGAGCATTTATCCGGAAAACCGATCAAGGAGTCAACACACAAACAAAATTATCATGCTCAATATGAGATTTCAGTTTTCTCTTGAAGCTGTCCAATGATGTTATCTGACGGATTGTAGCAGGGAGTTTATTCCAAATGGCAGGTGCTGCCTTAGCGAAGGCACGCTGACCATAGCGGATTGTTCTAGTTCTTGGTTCTGCTAGCAAGTACGAGCCTGATGATCTAAAAACCCAGACAAACAAACAAACAAACATGGAGACACACAAACAAAGACACACTCACTTGATCTTGAGCAGCAAGCCCTGGAAGGGTCGAAAGAGCTCCGAGATTTCCCAAGGCTCCCGTTCCATATTGAGCGGACCCTCAGGGAAAATCAAGAGACCACTGCAAGGGTAGGCATAGAGGAGGGAAACAAATCAAGTAGTGTATGGTTACTCACTCAGCCATTGTGGATAATAGGGGTTGTTTTTAATACGAAATTACACATTGGTTGAAAAAAGTAGAGTCCAATGACAAAGGGAAGGAAGGTCTGGCATGGTGATTTTGGGGAAACACCTTGCATTTTCTTTATTTTTACCTGACAATAGCTAGCCTTGGAATGGTGAACATGAGGGCTGGATCGTAGTCATCCACCCGATCCTGAGTCACGTAACCCTGCTTCAACGCCCTGTCAAACACAACACAAGACAATTGTCAATCAATCAACTCATCAAATAAACAAATCAGCATCTTTCATAATAAGAAAATCAGTAAAAGCAGTGAAATGCGACGTGTGTGAAAATAAGACGAGTTGTCAAGTATCACCATAGTGATTTGTATTGTGACATCACATGTAGCTTAGCAATAAAGATTGATTCACACATAAAGGTACAATACATGATTGGTAAAGATCACAGGACAGCATTCATACTTTGTCTGATCAAACATGTACATGAAATAATAAACCTGTGAAAATTTGAGCTCAATCGGACATCTGAGTCACGAGAAAATAGCGAAAACCAGACTAGATTTTTCTTATAAAACATGAAAAGTAGTTTACTTTTGTTTGTTGCAAAAATCGTTCGGACGAACAATCTTTGGAAAAGACACTAAATCCTTGAGAAATCCAGCATCTGATGAACCAAGATTTCCCATGGTGACTGTTTGCACTGTGTACGAACTGTTGAGTCCATTTTCTGTCTCAAACTCAATAATGTTTTTGGAGGCCTTGCAAATCCTATAAGCTCCCTTAAAGATCAATCTCAGTTATTCGTGAGATCGTCCCCTGGAGTTTCTATGTTAGATTCAGCCCTGCATTGTGCAAAATGAACATCTTGGATATCAGGGTCTAAAACGTGACATTTCCCCAGACAAAATATCTAAGGGACTTCTGAGATGCGCGGTAGTTTTGTCTCTTTATTGACCCTCCCCCAAAAAAATACTGACCTGTCCATGGTCTCGCAGAACAGGACAATGACGTCCAGCTGCGTGTCGTACTCTCTGGCCGTCTTGACCGGTACCATGGCGCTCACATAACTCAGCTCAAACTCAGCAAACATCTCGTCAAATTTCCTCAGACTTTCTTTCACCTACCAAAAAAACCAAAAAAAATTACTATTAATAAAAATCTAACAATTCTTTTGTTTTTTTGTACATGTAATCTTGGGCCAATTTCATAGAGCTGCGCTTAAGCACTAAATTTGCTTGAGCATAAAAAGTCTTCCTTGATCAAACAGGATTACCAACCAAATTTTCATGTGATGTTTACTGCTTTTGACTTGTATTCGGCCATTGTTTGCTGAGCATAACATTCACAAGAAGTTTTGGCTGGCACACTGATTTTATTTACATGTACCAAGTATATTTGGTGCTTAAAGGTACAGTACAGGATTGGTAACAAACCAAAATAGAAATATGTTTTAGATATGTACCTATAACTTACACAGTATAAAGATGGACATGATAAAAAAAACATGCTAACATGGCTAAAATAATTGTTTCTCCCTGAAAATTCTACAGTGAATTTGTTTTGAAAATTGTAAAACAAATAATTTATGTCTTAGCGAGATCAATAACATTATTTATATTCTTTAAGAACAAAAAAGGTGGGTTTTTTAGCTACTTTTTTCAGGACTGTACATATGTCCAATAGCGTTCCGCACTAATGACGTCACACCATGCATGCACGCACACACATACCTCCACTCACCACACGTTTGCATGGCCGGTTGCAATGTTTGTCTGAGGTTCGCTATTTTTAGCGCAAGCGCGCAGTGCTATTGACCTTCACATGCACATTATTTCATGTACAGGCTGGATTATACGAAGTGTGAGTGCTGGGGCCAATTTCATAGAGCTGCTTAGCACAAAAATGTGCTAAGCATGACATTTCTGTCTTAGTAAAAACAGGTTTAACAAGCAAACTTGTGTGTGTTGTGTATCACTTGCAATTGTTCTTTGGCTGTTGTTCGCTGACCATAAATACCAAATGGAATTTTTAATGATGGTGTACAGGTACATGTACGTGTTTTATTGGGCAAGAAATGTTTGTGCTTAGCAATTTGTTGTGCTAAGCAATTTTGTTGTGCTAAGCAATTTTGTTGTGCTAAGCATCTCTATGAAATTGACCCCTGTTCTGTGACCATTCTAATCATGTATTATACCTTTAAGCAAATGTTTGTGCTCAAGCAGCTCTATGAAATTGGCCCCTGATTCAATGAATGTTGTGAAAACCTACGTAAACCCTACAAAACCCTCCTAAAACAAGTCACTGGTTTTTGGAAGATGTTGTAGACCATGAAAACCATGTGTTGTCATTCCGTGTGTGAACGACTCAACTGAATGTGTAACTGCATACTGAGTGATCCTACCGTGACCCTCGCACAGGAAACAAGTGAGTCATAAGAAATGTCTGGCTAAGATACGAGACCTCGTTTCTCATAAATGCTTCAGCCAAGACTGAAAATTACACAGCAGAGCTTCACCTCCAACCGACACCGTCCAGAGGCCTACGATTACTACGACTTGGCAATTTGCCAATTCCTTTCGGTCCGTCTGGCAATGCCAGCATCCAATTTACATGTATATGCCGCAAATGCCATCACATCCCCCCTCCCCCACCCCCCATCCCCCTAGTCAGACATTAGCATGTCGGCTGTCAGACACCATTGCATGACTAGGATTGAGCAGTCAAGCAAGTTCACTGGTTCATTAAAGGAACACGTCACAATGTCAAGTGTGTATACTGTGTACATGTGTATCAGGTCGCCCCTTCCCTTTCATTGACAAACCTCCTTTAAAACGGACAACACTTCATGGAATCATATAATACACTTGCTGGAGATATTTGCATTTTATTTAGGGGCCTATGGATTTGTTTTTTAAAAATGCTTGGAGTTTGGAAGGACTGAGGTTAGTGAGGCTTGAATCTTCACAGTGGAACGCCATTATAACCAACATGCTAGGATGCACTTTTTTTTCAGCATATTCTTGTCCTCTTGTCATTTAGCCTTCATTAAAGATCCTGCTAGGATCGAAACGCATCAGGCCCTCCTAACTCCAAGCATTTTATAAATTTCCGGTCATTATTTTGGCTGATGAGCAGTTTGCAGCAGTTCATTTCTTGTATTGATTTGTTATGTCCATGTTCTTCTATTCTGCTATTAATAAATTGTATTTATTTATGTAATACTGTTTACTATCACAAGTTAACAAGGCCATTTAAAACAGGAATTTAACAAGATATTGGTTTTAGATATGGTTGTTTAAAGGTACAGTACAGGATTGGTAACATACGCAAACAGAAATGTTCAAAAATTTACATATTACTTTCAGGGTATGAAGATTATGCTGGTAGAAACATACCATTAAAATATTCCGGCTCAAATACTGTCTTTATCGAGAAATAAGTCAAACAAAGATCGAAAACCGTTTTGATCTCGGGGTAAGATCGAAATCCTTCTTTATGTTTCATACAAAAATTTAGTCGGGTTTTTGCTATTTTCTCGTGACTCAGATGTCCGATTGAGATGAAATGTTCAAAGATTTATCATTTCATGTACATGCTGGATCAGACAAAGTATGAGTGCTGTTCTGTGACCGATCATGTAATATACTGTACCATTAAGAGACACAGGGTGAACTTGTACACATACATGTACATAGTGCTGTGCATTTTCGGAGCTTTTGAAAACCGGAAAACGCTTTGAAAAAATTAGCGGTTGACCGAGCTCCGATTCATAAAAATGAATGATAGCGCTACATGTATATTACGCACGTGTCGATAATGTGCACGATCAAATGATGCATAGCGCTGTATGTAGGAGTGTGTAAAACATGCTACAAAGATCGTTGCGCCGACGTATGTGTACATTCAGTTTTTGGTCTCGATCTACGTGCATGTTTGGGAATCTTGCGATGATTTGGTGCCGGCTACCTTACAGAATATTCAGTCAGAATCTTTCATAACTTGCTCAGCGTGACATGTCACATTTCTTACCGAAAAATCTGCATTGAAGCCAGCCGAAATCCACGGTACCGAGCGCAACTTGAATGCATGCACCAAATACACACGTTGTACGTACGACATGTAGGCTTCCACTTCCGGCCCGATTGCGACTTGGCGACTGTGTACTGGTGTACAACGTATGCTTTGAATGGTGCGGCGCACATTACACATCGTGGAATTTTCTGGATGCAATGCCGCTGCTGCATGGTCCGGGCCATGCGGCCACGTGGTGGGCATGCGGTCTGCATGATGCATCGTACACGATATGTTTACGTCTTCTTTCAAGCGATCGTCGCGTTCGGAAGGCTGTTCGCAATATTTGTTTAATCACGTTTGCGAAAAGTTTATTCTGCTTGGCAAAATGGACCCAAAACGACTGAAATTCAAGTATGTATTATACAGTCTACACTTTTGGGGTTGTTTATTTATTGGGCAAACGTCAGTCTACTTTTTAAAATGTTGGTTACGTATACCGTTTTTGAAATTTTGAAAACGGATGGCAAGATTTTAAGCGGGAGCCCGTAAATCCGTTTTTGATGCACAGCACTACATGTATATGTACATTAAATGTGTGCAAGGACATTTAATGCAAAACACACTGGTTGTTATAATATACATTGTGTAAGACAGGCAAAAAAATTTCCACACAGCATATCATGCATGTCAAACATGATTTGGTACGCCACAGTAGTTGTCTGATAGAGAGAAAGTGATCGAGTTTTCAGGGTTTTTGCACGGTGCCGGCCAAAGTCATTACAAAAGCAGATGAAATTAAAAGAAAAAAACTGCAGGGTGAAGGTGACAGATTAGACAAGATAGGCTTCTCAATCCGAGCGAGCAAGGACATTTTTCACATATCTTGCGCGGAATTTCACATACCGGTACTTAATTTCATAGCTAGTGACATCTATACAGTATTATTATCTACATATGTATGCGTACATATGCATTCCCATCAATGTGCGTTACCCTACATACCCTAGGGCGTGTGTAAAATTGCATTAAAATTGGAGGAATGAGAATTGATTGGGGTTAATGTATGCCGACCACTCACATTTTGATAAATACAGAAACAAGCAAATGGGCAATTCCAGCGTAACGGACATGACAATTACACAGTTTTTGCCTTATTCAGAGGATCACAACGTAGGATTGGCAGTTTGCAAACAATTTTAATTAGGCTTATCAGACACATTTAACTATCAGTGACATATGTAGTAAATTTTATTTAATTTCATTGAACAGTTGTAGAGAAAATGCACTTCTTGTGACCGTAACGGACATGACACTAAGTTGTCATGTCCGTTACGGTCACAAGAAGTGCATTTTCTCTACAACTGTTCAATGAAATTACATAAAATTTACTACATATGTCACTGATAGTTAAATGTGTCTGATAAGCCTAATTAAAATTGTTTGCAAACTGCCAATCCTACTTTATGATCCTCTGAATAAGGCAAAAACTGTGTAATTGTCATGTCCGTTACGCTGGAATTGCCCAAATGTAAAACTATCAAATTCAGGGGTTTTTTAAGCTGATTTTGTTTGCTAGTTGTTTTGTTGTTTATTTCTTTGATTTTTTTTTGTGGGGAAGGTATTATTGGTGAGGGTAGCCTTGGTCAAGGCTTTGATCGTATTCGTACATGTACCATGTAAATAACACACAAGTCTATGGAAATGGCTGCAGTCACTGGCTAGTGGCTGCCATAGGGACATGCGTACTTTGCAGCCACAGCCAGAGAATTGGAACACGGCCTAAGAAAGATGTGAAAGAATTGTCACTTGTATAGAATTATCTGAAGGTACAGTGTATACATGCACGTTGGACTTGGGGCAGGGTACGACTAGGATTTAATAAACCTTTGGCGGTTTAAAATTGACAAATTTCCCATTACACTGAATTCTTTCACTGTACGTAAACATCAAAACCTGAATTCTCCAAACTAAAGACACTGTAGCTACATGTATATCACATGATTTGGGACAAGCTTTTCCTTAATAGTTACATCTATAACAGACGCCTTGCACCAATGCACTGTTCATATTAGATAAAAATGGCACAAAGTAACCAGTCCATTCCAGAGATGGGTATCACTACGCAAAAGCTGTCCATGAAAACACGTGGCATAGCAACAGAGTCTTTAGTCTGGGAAATTCAAACCGGGGTGTTTATGTGCAATGAAAGAAGTCTGTGTACCAGATACTATTCAGATTAAACTCGCAAATGGCATATTGGTAAAATAAGTAAATGGTAAAAGGCAAAGAAAGACAGTCTTTAAGGGCGTTCAGACGCAGTTCTAAAAGTGGTCTATCTTTGGTTTAAACCGAAAAAGGTCTACCTAATGTACTTGTGTCTGAACGGTCTTTGATAGACTGTTTAATGGTGCTAAAAAGGTCTATCTTTGAAAACTTAGACTGTCGAGGAGCCTAGGGACAGTCTAGACTACGTGGACCGATCTACAAACAAACCTTAAGACATCTGAACGGTCTTTTTCAACCACATCTGGTTTAGCTTGACAGCAAGCTGGTGCATAACCCACCGGTGATTTATGTCACTTCTTGTGAATTAAGGGATGTTCAGTTTGGAGCTATGCAACAAGAGTAACCTCTAAACAGCAGAGAAACACTGTTATCAGTTAAGCCCTGTGTAGTATGAACGCAAGGGGTTTGGGATGAAATGTGACCGCAAAGGGTAGACCATTCTCGGTCTCCAAAGTACTGTGTCTGAACATAGCCGTAGTCTAGACCATCTCTACTCAGCGGTCTAGGTTTTCATTTTTAGCACCCAAAACAGTCTATCGTAGACCGTTCAGACACAAGTAGGTAGACCCTTTTCGGTTTAAACAGAAGATACATGTAGACCACTTTTAGTACTGCGTCTGAACGCCCCACATGTCCACATCACACTGACCTTATCGCTGTAATGATTCAGGTTCTTGTAGCACTGATCTCTGAGGATACTGCGCAGGACGTCCAGGCTCCTGGTCAAGCCTCTGGCCAGTGGCCGTAGTGCAGCACTCTCAATCTCTCGATTCATGATCGTGGATCCAGCGGCCAAACACTGATTCATACAAACAAATATTAAGTTGGATAATCAAAACAAAACAATCATTATTATAATTGTCAATTAAGGTTCGGCGCTGTCCATTTTTTAATATCATTTGATGTTTAATGCTTGATGTACATGGATGTTGTTTTTAGGGTAGAATTTGGTAATGTTGTATTTGCTTTAAAATTGTGGTTGGGGTGCTGTGGCCAAGAGATCTTGTGGTAAATCTGCAGATTGTGGGTTCGAATCCAGCCATGGGCTAGTGGTGCTAGCGTCCTTAGGCAAGACACTTTGTCACATATTGCTCCTCTTCACCCAGGTGAGTATATAAATACAGTAAAACCTCGATGAGTCGAAACTCAAGGGAATGAATGTAAACTTCGACTCATCCAAGCTTCGACTCACGAATGTTTTGAATAGTGGATTCAAATTGTGCACATAGAATAGGGGAGATCGACTCACAATAGAAGTGGCATGTTCCGTCGCTCAAATTACATGTACGCGCACTTCATTTTCAATTATTTATTTGTATAATGTATGATGAATAATAAATTGTATGAGTTTTTATACATTTCTCACCTGAGAGTTGGTATTTTGCCGATATTTAGCGCCGTTATTTGTCTTCTAAAAAAAATTCGCGTTTCATATCCGCACCGTTATTGCGATAAAAAAATAATCCATCGCCATGATCGCGTGAGATCGCTCAATTTTCAAAGAGTTAAGCTTGGATTTTTGTTTGGAAAACATGATTATAAAAATGCATCTTTTATCTTTCTTTAATTAAAATGAGGTACAAAATGATCTTCAAGCCCATACTGCAAAACAAACATGTGTAATGTGCGTAACGACTCAGTCAACGAGCTGTCAAAAAACACCAAACATAAACACACGCTGTACATACAGCGAAGCACGTGCGTGTTATGCTCCATAGGGGTTGGAGTCAATGATCAATTGCTGTACCCCCCCCCCCCCCTAGTCTTTGCTCCAGACGTTAAAATGGCCAAACGTGAATGCGGTACATGTACGCGTGCATAATCACGGTAATCACGGGCTACGTGCGCAAACCCCGAGTCAGTCTTCGTTCCAGACGTTAAGTTGGCCGAACATGAATGGGGTGCATGTACGCGTGCATAATCACGGTAATCACGGGCTACGTGCGCAAACCCCGAGTCAGTCTTTGTTCCAGATGTAAGTTGGCCGAACATGAATGGGGTGCATGTACGCGTGCATTGTCATGGGTTCAGTGCGGTTGCGTTTAGGCTACGTGGATTGCGGAAGTGTTGTGTACCAAAGCATTGTTGTGTACCGCATGGGGCCAACATAGCATAACGTGCATCGCATGCAGTCAATCTCCACGCAATAGGTGACTCATTTCTTCACAATGGGAACGTGAAAGCCGAGTAACCACATTAAAATAGACACCGCGGAGTTTATAGAAAAGTTTTCAAGTCATTATAACACCTAATTAAGACAGACTCGGCCACGATTTTTCCATTGTTCGGAACGTGAAATTTTCGACTCAAACGGGCTTTTGACACAGGTAATTCGACATACGAAAGTATTTTTGTACACAGAAGCCTATTCTTTCGGCGGGAATAAAGCATCACTTCGACTTAAGCGAGCTTTCGGGTCATACGAGGTTGACTTATCGAGGTTTTACTGTACATGTATAGTAGCTACGCAATATAAATGTCGTAAATTATTAATTTTTTCTCTACTTGCAATTGTAATAGCAAGAAAATCTGTATGCATTTTGTGCATTACCAATGCAATTATTATTATAATAGGGGGTTAACGCTCAGGCTCAGGCTCAGGCTCCAGCTCTGTCATCCATATGCTGAAATTATAGGTTGTAGTTTTCATTGAAGCTGAAGCTATGTTTTCCTTTTCAAAACAGAAAATCTACTTCAATTAACTGCAGCCAAAAGCCACTTTTTTGATATCTGCAATTTAAAAATGGATTCAAAAAATGAAGCCAGAGCCAGAGCCAGAACCTGAGCCTGAGCCTGAGCCTGAGCCTGAGCCTGAGCCTGAGCCTCTGTCTGGTAAACGCCCATAATTAATGTGAATATGGGTCAAAACAGCTGGCTGAGGTTGCTAGAATGGGAGACTTTTGAGAGCCAGTCTTCATGTCAACAGCGCAAGCGCACGCAATTGTGAGCATGCGCGCGTTGTTTTGCGCGTGCGCTGTTGTGCGTGCGCTGTACACTTGAAGACCGGCTCTCAAAAGTCTCCCATTCTGGAGTAAATACAACTTATAGAAATGGATAATTGTAGTGCATTTATTTTGTTTGAAGCACAATCAAGACGTGAAATTTAAAGAGATTTTGTCTGTGTACCGTACCTCTGCACCAAACCACAGCTGGCCAGCCAGACTGTCCTGTAGGACGTCATCAGGGAACTTGGCCCGAAAGTCACGGTTGGCTCGCTCATCCGATATGGCATGGTCCATCACCTGCTCTACTATAGCTGCAATCAAAATGACAATATACCAATGACCGTTATGAATTATGAATTTATAAGCTGCTTATGATGCACAAAATTTGCTTTTAAGCATGAAAAGTCTTCCTTGGTCAAACAGGATTGCCAGCCAAATCTTCATGTGATGTTTACTGCTTTTGACTTGCAGTTGCATTCGACCATTGTTTGTCAAGCATAACATTCAAGGAAGTGCCCCTTGCAATAGAAAATTGGCCTTGCTCTTACCAAACCTTATTTCCAGCCCTCTTAAAATATAAAGCCCATTTTCCTCTACACTAAGAAAACAGTCACTAGACCTAAGTTTCCCAAATTTTCCAATTTTAGTATGATTTTGCACAAACAGTGTTCATGCATGTGCATGTACATGTAGGCCTACATGTACATGTTGATTTTTATTTCCATGAAATTCTACCAATACAGCACTTATGTCCCTGTACATGTTTGACCTACATGTACCTATACAAAATGAGTAGGAATTCGCACTTCAAAATTGAAATGTTATTATAATCACTGATAAAGTGACCTAGAAAATGACTGATCTCTGAATACAGTTAGGCCTATAAGTGTACAGTGTACAACTGTACATCATGTACAAAGTGTACGTGTCTGCAAAGTGTGTAATACCCTTTAGGCGATGAATCTTCTTTGGTTGCTTGAAAACAAGGCTTCCCGTTGAAAGCCTATAGGTTTATATACATGTAGGGGGCCTGCATTTCATAGAAATTGTTCAGCAAGGCAATGCTTTCTTTGATTCACATGTAAAAACATGTACAGTGGAACGCCAAGCTAAGTACAGTGTACTAACATGGCAGGATGCACTGATATTGTTTGTTATAGTGGTCATACTGTATGTTATAGTGATTTACAGTTCAGGATTGGTAACAAACCAAACCAGAATTGTTTACAGATTTACCTATAACACAGTATAAAGATGGGCATGATACAAACCACAGGCTGCTGAAATATTTCCGCCTGAAATGCTATACACTATTTGTTAAAGAAAAGTGTAAAACAAATAATTTACGTCTCAGCAGGATCAAATACATTGTTTATGTTTTACATTATAAGGAAAAAAAGAAAGATGTTTTGCGATATTTTCTCAGGACAGTATTTCATGTACTGGTACATACTGGATAACTACATGTAAGTACTGTATTGTACATGAAGTTGTACAGTGCATTGTACCTTTAAAGAATCATATCGTGCATGTTTTGTACATAATAATAATTTTGTAATAATTGGGAGCTAAGGATGATGTACCTGTATATTCGATATATAGCCAAATGAACGGTATAGCGGTGTTTGTGATAGCATTCCACTGTACATCTACATGTACGCATGCATATACTGTATACACGTATGGAAGTATGTGTTTGGCTCATGTGTATTATGTACAGTATACAGTGCATCAGTGTTTCCCCTGCCTATTAAATTGTGAGGCGGCCCACCTCACGGTTTTTGGGGACCGCCTCGCACATTTTTAGCCAACACTGCCGCCTCATGCTCACAAAAACAAAAATAATATTTTTTAATATACAATAAGCTGAAAATCACAGAAATGTTTAATAATCTTTATAAAAACACAAACATTTACGCTTAAAAGCGGAAGATGAAAGCGCTTTTTCCATTCCGAAGCTCTTAAAAACGAAACGTAACACTTGCACAGCGCGTGTATGTACTGCCGAGCGGCACACACAACGCGTACGGCCGGGCGACACAGCTCACACAACGGCGGACATTCACCGCACGGTGCACAGTGCCTATACAGCGAACACGCGGTCTGGTATACATTCTCACGAAATAGACTGATATGCCTTCACTGGTTCGCGCGCAGCTCACTACCTAAATGTATGCACTGCCGTGAGGCTGTAACCAGCGTTCCGTTCGTTACACACGTGCATGGTGCATTTGAGATCAGCGGTGTTTGGTGGACTTTATCGAATGTTTTTGAACAAATAAATGGCCGCAGAGGAATTCTTTTCGACATTGATTTTTAGTCATTTTTACCTCAAATTCGCTAGGAATGGAAATCTTCCAGGATCCACGCACGGTGCATGGCTGCTCATTTTGCTTGCGCCAAAAACTCGCCACCAAGAGAATCCTTAGGATGGTGATTGGTGAATTAAATCACGCTGAGTTAACGCACCTCCATGGTTAACGTAAGCAAGTTTTGTTAGCTAATGTTTTCGTACATGTTTTCTCGAAAAGTTGCGGGTGAATTACAAAAATGCACAAAGAATGTACAAGCATAACGGATCAGAAAACAAATTTTATAGTTTATGTTCTAGGAGTAGAGGTACAGTGTAGGTGCCGCAATGTTTCACCAAAAAGTCACCTATGATGTTGAATGATAGTTGTTGTTTTCAAAACCCATAGCGTTACGGCACCCCGAAAAGTGACAGCTAGTGCTAGGCTCATCGTGATGGAGCCTTATCGTTCTTGCATAGCCTACATTTTTCAAACATGTTTGGCTGACCAGACTTAAAGGTTACGAGGTGTGTCAGTTCATTATTTGGTGTTTACAATTCAATTTGTGATCAAGACTTAATTGTAGGCCCCTAAACACTACATGTACCTTAAGGTAAATAATAATATTCCGTATGTGGACTTGTTTTTGTTTTCATTTATTTGTATCATTCTTATAAAAAAATTAACAATTTTTTTTTTTAATTAACTTTTTTTTTTTTAACAAGAATATAGGATCAGTGTTAAAAACAAATACAAAACAAAAGCAAACATTACATGATGTAGGTATATAAACTGAGTTCTTAAGAAGTGGGCCCTTGACATCACGCGGTAAGGGCTTCGCGCGTCGTCGCGCCGGGTCCATACCCAGCAAAATTTCATTTACCACCTCACGGCTACCAGCAACCCAGGGGAAACACTGCAGTGCATACATGTATTGTACCTCTTGGCCTGTGCATGGAAACAAAGTTTTGTTTTATTTTCCCATGGCCAGTGATACCTGTCAGTTTTCCACTTATTAAAATGAATGGCAGCACATGGTCACACAGTCTAAACCCACACAGTATACTACAAAAGCCATAATTATGTACATATTGCAATGGAATACTACATGTAGGGGGCCTAGCCACCTAGCTGCTGGGCTGGGAATGTTTTAATTAACAAGTTAATGATGTGTGCACCTTTTGATCCCAAGAAAATCTTTCTTACTCTCACGCACTTGGACTTGGTCATAGAATATGGTAAATTTAGATTCCAATTTGAAACGCTTGAATTGAAAAACACCGCAAAATTTGCCAGAAAACAAGGAAGAAAATTGTATATGATTTTCTTAGCTTGTGAGTTGTGACTGAGAAACGAACAAAGATAATTTGACTGTTTGGGATACCACCAATAGGCTGGATGGCTCAGTTGGTAAGAGCGCCTGTAGTGTATTCTGGTGGTGGCAGGTTTGAATCCCACTCCAGTCATATTTTTTTTTCACTTTTCAATTCTAACTTAAAATTGATTCCAGTCAGTTTCCCTTGTGGTTATTTGATGATTAATTAAGGAAGAAAAAAAAAAAGAAGACAAAAATGGTTGGTCAGTTTTTGGCTTGCATTCACTATAAAAATTATTAGGTGTGAATTCAATCATTGGGATCACTCCTGATTTTGTACATTTTTACATTGTGCAAAATTATAAACATGTTGCCTCGTGCATATGTGGTTAGTGTATTATGCAGTTCTGTAGGGATTTGGGAGTACTAGTCATGCTAGTGGATGGATGGTTCCATATGGTCAATGTGATGGGTTGCTCTTTGTGATGGATGGTAGCCTGTGCCTTGCCATTGCTTGTGGTTCAAGTGACATGTGTGGTGTATGTATGTTTGGCAGGTCCCAGTACCAGTAGTCTGGTGTGCTGAACTTATCTTGCAGGATTAGGGCATCACATGGGTTGGAGTCCAGATTTAGATGTTTTCTTTTTCATACAGCGTGCTTCTACTCAGCACACACTAACACTTTGTATTTCTTACTGGCTATTTTCTGGGTGCTGGTGATCTGGATCACAGACAAACACCTTGTTTCTACTGAGTACGAAAAGGCAAGTATCGCCCACAATTGAGCTTCATCAATGGTAGACCGGACGTGCTGAATGAATGTGACCCGAAGACACCCGGCAAGATCAACCTCAAGAGGTGGTTGTTGGTGATCGTTGGGTTGCTGGGTGACGATCCGAAAATTGGACACCCGTTTGTGTTTCTACTGGACACTCTACGCGCAAACACCCGAAGACGCACGGAAACACCCGGCAACCTTTCGTCAGTAGAAACATGCTGTTTCTCTTTTCTTTTTTTTTTGGGGGGGGGGGGGGGGGAGATAAGGGAGGCTAGAGCCTGTGGTACATACTGTATGTACACAGTGTATGACCAAAGAGTGCGGCCAAGGGCATTCCATGTTCCATGAACCTACTACATGCACTGTATATGAACGAGGTGTATTACAACTCTACAACTGCTCAGCTACATGTAGGAAGAGATTTAACCTTGACCTGGGCAAACCTGGTTGTGTTTGACACACTAAGACCTGACCCCTATGGCTGACTGACCACTTGGTAGCAGCTGGAAGCAGCTGGCCACGCTTGTCACAGTGCTCACAGAGTCCAAGTACCTGTGGGCCGTGAAGCCTGAAAATTTCCCCATCCCAAACCCTCAAACAAAATAGGCAGGGTTTTCAAATTCATGGCTGAGGGTATGTTTATTTCGGGAACTCGATCAGTGATCCGGAGAGCAAATTTGGATTTGTAAGATCGAAACGAAGGCTCAGACTCAGGATCAAGCTCCAGCTCTATATTATCTATACATGCTGAAAATATAGGTTGAGGTTTTTCATTGAAGCTGAAGCTCTGCTTTCCTTTTCAAACTAGAGAATCTACAGTACTTCCGAACTGCAGCAAAAATCATAGATCTATTTTGATACCTGTTATTGTAGAATGGATTCATGAAATGGAGCCTGAATCTGAGCCTGTGCCTCAGTTTCCAGAATACAACCCTTAGAAACGAATTCACAGTACTGTTCAGTGTGAATATGAACACAAGACAAGCTAATAATTTGTGCAGAAATCCTATTTAAGCTATGTCCTGGGGTCAATTTCATAGAGCTGCTTAGCACAAAAATTCTCTAAGCATGACATTTCTGTCTTAGTAAAAACAGGGTTAACAACCAAATTTCCGTGTCTTGTACATGTATATCACTTGCAATTGTTCTTTGGCTGTTCGCTGACCATGAATATCAAATGAAATTTTCAATGGTGATTTGTTTTATTGGGCAAGCTATTTTTGTGCTAAGCAATTTTTTTTGCGCTAAGCAGCACTATGAAATTGGTCCCTGGAGCTTGTGTGGTCAAATAGGCACTGGGAAATTGGAATCCCTTCATACAAACCAGTACCCAGTGAGTCACCCACACCATTTCCAGGGTTATAATCATTGCATTCCGACTATATATGTTCCGATTATCAAGGAAAGTCCAAATAATCAGGACTTTCCCCAGCAAACCCATTGTGTGGACGTTTGCCGGGACTTGTTCCAATGCCGCTGCCAAACACGCTGAATTCGTGGACAATTTTCCAGCAAGAGGCTCATAATCGATAATTGCCCAGCTGTTTCCATCATAAATGCACATGCGCTACAGGGCCACGCTCCGTGACCTACATGTCCATGTAACGCACAGCTGAAACCACTTCAGCCGTGTGAATTGTTTTCAGAAAGCTGAAGCATTTCGAACACAGTGTGGACATTATGGTCATTAAAATGAGAAGTCACCTCTAAACTGCCCCCGATAATCAGGACCTACAGTCCGAACCAAAGATTATACAGCACTACGCGCAAGATGGAGAACTCTCCACTGAAATGCGTAATTGCCATGGGCGCCATTCTGGTGTGAGGGCGGGCTCTCGTTGTACTGAGTTTTGATAGCATGATGTCAGCGATGTGTGCAGTACTTGCAAAAGTAGGTCCAGAAAACCACACAAAATCGGCGTTTTCATATTCAGTGGCTTCACACCAATGTCAAAAATATTTCTATTTACAATAAACAACAGGTTTCAATCGAATTCGGGCCAAAATATTGCCTAAAACACTCCTCTTTTCTTTGATAAACCGTCCAGCCACAATATGTCACATGTACAAACTACTCGCCAGTTTCACACCAGAATGGCGGATCGTGGCCTCCACACAAATTATCACGCGTCCTATGATCAGTTCTCAGTCTTGCGCGTAGCACTATATAATCTTTGGTTTGAATGCAGGGATTGACTCCAGACTTACCCAGGACTCTGTCTTGACAGGTTCGGAGGCGATTGACGAGCAGCGTGCATCTTTCTGGGTCCTGCCTCCCATCAAAGCTGTCTAGTTCCTGTGATACACCGTTCAGCTCTTCATCGCTGAAGTAGAACTGGGCCAAGAGCTGGTTATCGGTTTTCTGGAAGAGAAGAAGATTTAGGGACAAGGTGTTATTTATCTTTTTTTTAAATCGAAAAGTAAAACCCGATTATAAAAAGTGTGGCATGTGCGGCATGCTTTGAGCTTAAAATATTGTGGTGCTGAACACCACAAAACTAGAAATGGATTTAAAGGTAATTTTACATACTTTGGTTCATGGGCAGAAGTATCAAGGAAGATACAATAACAGTCATCTGTGAAAATTTCAGTCCCATACGGAGCCCACTTTTTGAGAAAACAGTGAAAACGGCCACAGTGGCAATCCCTCAATGGATAGCTTTGCATTAGAAACAAAATTTGGTTCAATTATTATATCATTTCATTACTAATTCCCGACACTATGATGAAATATCTACAGGTCCATGTTATGGGATGGGACCACTGCATTATAATGCACCTTGCACACAGGGAAGGAGGAAGGGGTCTGTAAAGTCAAGACACTTTGTACATTGTATGTAAATACGTACTTAATGGACGGCCCCTCATAGCAGTGTTGAACTGTACTGCACAGGGTACAATGTACATTTACACTATTAAAGCCATACAGTGCACATGTCCATTCATTGCTGAAATGGATGCCATCTCCCCCTATACAATGTACATTACAACCAGCTATGCCTCTCTTTGGCTTCATGAACTGAGTTAACCTGCAAGGAGATTACAGAGCACACAATACACCCACCCCCAGTTGGCCTACAACCCACCTAAATCCCCATTCATGTGCTTTGCACCCATTGCACTACAAGTATACAGATCCTCTAAGACCTTGAGTCACAATTATGCACATGTCTTTAGCCCTGTCCGCACTGGACTTTTTTTGGGCAAGTAACCGAGACGCTGGGTACTTTACCCATTTTAAGTCCAGTGCGGACGTCTCAGGAAGTCTACCTCTCAGTTACTTTGCCCGAGCCGTGCGGGTATTTCTACCGGCCAACTTCTGCCCGGGTAGAATACCCGAGACACTTTACCCGAGACGAAAAGTCCAGTGCGGACAGTTTGAGTCGGGTATCCGCATAGGGCTTGTATTGTCAGCTCGGTAATTCTTCCGTGCGTGCACGGTTAAGTTACCCGAGTCGAAAGTGCGGACACCGGTAATATTTGCCCATTTTTCATTGACCCATCGGCTCGGTTAAATCCCCGAAAAAAAAAGTCCAGTGCGGACAGGGCTTTTGGCTCTACTGTACCCACGCAAGGTTTTTATTTTATCTACGGACAATAAGCATTGAGCAACATTCAGGAAATTAATGCGGATTTGACAAAACTCCTTACCTCAATCCAATGCATTATGTGTCATGTGACATTAAAGCTGGTTGCCAACCGACACTATATCCCATAACTAAACTGTAGTCCAGTACCCTGAGGGTTTCTTGAATATTGAATATTACATGTACCGTACACTCCCCCATGTAACCTTCATACGTACTTCATCCTGATGATCCATGCATGGTACAATCATGGAGGTACATGTAGAAATATTTTTACCTCCATGGTACAATGTAAATTGGATATATCTAGGGTTATACTGAATTCACATCCATCAAATTCAAAATATACTGAATCCTGCTGGGCAAAATAACATCTACATGTACATGTAAACTTTCACACAGTCACTATTTTTCCAATGATCAGATTCTTTGAGCATGTGCATCCGTGAATTGTATAATTGATTGAAAAGTGAACAAAGAAAAATTGACTGGAGCGGGATTCGAACCGGCGACCTCCTGAATACCGTACAGGCGCTCTACCAACTGAGCCATCCAGCCCTATGTTGAGGAGGATACGGCTTTGAGTGATCCCCCATGTACCGTTCCCAGGTTGCAGCATTGTTGCGTGTATCATTGAAACGATCCCTGGGGTGTGACGGTGTGTGCGTGGTTTCATGGCTTCTGACTGCCAAACAAACAAAGATAGTTGACTATTGGGGTCACCACCAACATAGGGCTGGATGGCTCAGTTGGTAGAGCGCCTGTACGGTATTCAGGAGGTCGCCGGTTCGAATCCCGCTCCAGTCAATTTTTCTTTGTTCACTTTTCAATGACTTAAAAAAACTCAGTCAGTTTCCCTTGTGGTTATTTCACGAATATATTGTATAATTGCACAGAAACATTTTAAGTTCAAGCCTACAAGTTAAAGGTAGTAATATCATACATTGGTTTTTATCAAAGAAATACAGATTCATGGGCACAAATACACTGCATCAAGACAGATACAGTAACGTTCAGTCATCTGTGAAAATTTATGTCCCATACGGACAATATGGTGCCCACTTTTTGAGAAAACAGTGAAAAACGGCCACAGTACTTCTTAAGTCTTGTTTCTTTTATTTTTGATCTTTTGAAAGATCAAAAAGATTTCCGGTCGTTGTTTTACTAATTTCTGGATAAATATACCATTTCAGGCGGAAAAATGTTTAAAACGGTATGTTTCTACTACATGTACATGTATCACCATCTTCATACCCTGTAAGTTATACATTATACAGTAAATCTGTGAACATTTCTGTTTTGGTGTCTTACCAAAGTATGATACAAAAAAATTACATGTACTACCTTAAGTACCTTTAAAGTTTAGACCTACAAGTTAAATTGCATGTGTAGTACATGTTATGACTTATGTACACGTATACTGTACAGTATGCTAAATTGTCGACATTAGCCCATTACCTTTATTTTCAGACTTGAATATTTCCTAATACATGTATAATGTAAAATTGTAAGATAACTCACCTAAATTTGCAAGGTTAAATTCAAGGAAAAGAGGTCAGGTCTTTGATTTTTGAGATAATTTATGGGGTAAATTAATGGTAAAGACCACACACGACATTTTACAGATGAGACGCTTAATAGCTGAATCTAGGGCCTTTAAGAAACCTGGCTTGAGGCTAGGCTTGTTACTTATTTCGCTACCGCCATTTGAGGCCCACAAAACGAAAAGAAGGGATTGGGCCACATGATGAAGCAGAAGAAAGGCTCCAGCTTCGCCATGTACATATGTATCTCAAGCCCTTCATTTCATTTTGGACACAAAATGGCAGCCTCAAGCCTCAAGCCTTATTTCGTAAAGGCTCATAGTCTGGTTTCCACTCCGATTCCACCCTGATCTGTTGGGTCTAGGTACCAGACTAGCCAGACCAGACAAAATGGCGGCGTGGCACGACTGTTAAAATTGTTTTCAAATTCGCAACAAGCGTGTAAGAACATTGTATTTTTACACTGAAATACAAATATTGTCGAAATTTGTTCAATGTAGGATTACAAGGACTAAGGAACATTTACTTAAAGTCACAAATTCTCATTTTGGAACACTTATTTAAGAACTGAAAATGGACTTAAATATTACATGTGTTTATATGCAATGCAATATACAGTGTACTGTACAGGAATTAAGTGTACCTAGGTACATTGTACATTAAATCTGGCCATATGGTTTAATGCAGATACACTCAATCATGTTGTGGTAGGCATAAATTATTAAAAACATACTGTATAAATGCATCAAAAAAATTGATACCATCCCTTACAATGTATCATGCATGAGACAGTGTCAAATTTAATCTCAGACAATTGCACTGTGCATGCGGATACATTATGTACACGTACATGTACATGTATAGGCCCTATATGTACATGTACATGTCACAAAGTACATGTTGTGCACATTCATATGTACATGTACAGTGTACATGTACCATGCTAGCAGAAATTGTATCCATAACTACTGGTATTACATACGTTTACACATTATACATATACACTGTACATTGTACATGTACATATTTACACATTTAAATATTCATCAAAAGAAACTTAAAAATAAATGCGATAAAAAGGAGCTTCCAAATGTTTTATCAAAGGAAATACATGTACAGTGCACCGGGTGGTTACTCAACAAATGATTACGCCTGTTGATAAAGATATTACAGACACGGCGAACATGAAATAAGGCAAAATCATTTTGTTTATTTACTGTACATAATTGTGATGTCAGTAACTATACAAAATGCAGTCATAGGCTATTATGTAATTTTTTTTATCGCATAAATCTGTAATCTGAATTTGAAAATTCTACCACATCAAATTTTTGATTATCTTTCTGACCTGTACATGTAAGTGTTTCCGCTCTGAAATTTGGGCAACACAAGACTTTGAATGCACTAACTAGCATTTAAGCAATCCTGAAAACATATAATTTAAATTTAAAAAAAAAGCATTTGAAAATCACTTACATATAATGTATGTTTCTTTTTAATTGGAAACTGTGAGGAAATTTGCTGAAATTTGAATTTTTCTCGACAAACCACATCTCTGGCCAAAATAAAAAAAATCTCTGAAGTAAACCCTGCCATGTTGGGAAACTTTGGTTACAAGAATACAAGTATCTTTGAAGTACAGTACATGTACATGGACACGTACAAAACATGCTGTACTAGGGCTGATCAAATATTTGAATGGCCTGTTTTTTAACAGTGCATGCCAAATTTGAACAATCCCATTATTTTTTGTCCAATTTATATATGTGTCATGGCCAAAACTCTGGATCATGTTGTGTGTGCATTCAGGCATGGTGATGGAGGTACAGGATGCAGCAACTGTATGCACACACCCATGTTCAAGTACTGTACATGTACATAGGGCTACAGGATGGTTACTCAATATGTATGTACAGTATGTACATAAAAATTATGTGTAGGAGAACAAATCGAGGAGGAGTGAGGTGGCAATATGCTTAAGCTCTGACCAGTGACCACTACCGGTACTCATTACTCAGTGCAAAGGCCTTTTCACACGACAACCAAAAAACTCTCAAACATTGAGAAATTCTCTCATGGTTGCGATATCTTACAAAAGTGTCATCGTGTGAAAGGACAACAATGCTTGATTGAAAGACGTCCCTGATGAATCTTTGAGAGATTTTAACCGAGGTCCAGGTCGACCTACATTGTACCTACGAAAACATTTCTCAAGGGTCCCTTGCGAAGTGCTTTGCAATGCGCATGCGTGTGTTTTCTATGTGTTACATGGCTTTTGCAGACTACGCGCTTCACGCGCAACCTCCATGTCGTGATGGTACTAGCAGCGTTTTACATTCGTAAAATGCATAGTATATCCGTTACCCGCATTCCGTCTCAAAGGACGCAAAAGCGGCCAGCGTCAAACTGTTTTGTAAGATTTCGCAACCATGAAAAAAATGTCTCAATGGTTGGGCCTTTAGCCTAAATTTGCGAGTTAAATCTGAATAATATCTGGTACACAGATTTCTTTCATTGCACAGGAACACCTCAGTTTAAATTTCCCCGACTAAAGACTCTGTTGCTATTTATCACATGATTCGGGGCAAGCTTTTGCATAGCGATACCCATCTCTGGAATGGACTGGTTCATTTGTGCCACATTCTTAATCCACTTTCATAAATAAAAAGAGCATTTGTGCCAGACTTCTGTTACTTTGTATTAACGCAAAAGATGAGTTAAAGCCTACACAGCATGTTTTTCAAGTAATTGGCACGTACAGTATTTTCCTGCATTTTTTTTTTTATTCCTTTCGGGGGCGGGGGGGGGGGGGGGAGATACAATTTTGAGAGGGCTACAGCCCTCCATATTCGCATTAACTTCCTTACGTGTACGTGTACTGGTACGTGTGGAATATTGTGTGTAATAATGATGTGTTACACCAAAATATTTACAATAGGTTAATGTATATATTGTACATACATATGTACATGTACATGTAGCACCCATGCCACGTACACAACTATGCAGAATTATACATGTACACTCCTGCAAAATATGCAGAAAGTACTGTACATTGTCTGTACTGTACAGTGCCTATGAGCTGAAATTTTACATTGATCGTTAAAGGGAGCATATAGGATTTGCAAGGCCTCCAAAAAATTTTTATTGAGTTTGAGACAGAAAATGGACTAAACAGCTCGTAAACAGTGCAAACAGTCACCATGGGAAATCTTGGTTCATCAGATGCTGGGTTTTTCAAGGAAATCAAGATTTAGTGTCTTTTCCAAAGACCGTTCGTCCGAACGATTTTTGGAACAAACAAAAAACTATTCTTCATGTTTTATAAGAAAAATCGAGTCTGGTTTTTGCTATTTTCTCATGGCTCAGATACATACGTGTCCGTTTGAGCTCAAATTTTCACAGGTTTATTATTTCATGTACCGGTACAGGTACATGTTTGATCAGACTAAGTATGAGAGCTGTCCTGTGACCTTTACCAATCATGTATTGTACCTTTAATGTGAAATAAACACATCTGTTTTCCTGTCAGCCATCAGACCATGAAAGTACATGTACATGTTGGACCATCTTTTGTAGACAATATGTAATTATAAATTAATACAATCCAGACCACTATAAACATAGGCCTACCATTTTTAATATGGACTGCAAAAATGTCATATGCACTTGTACGCCTACAGTTTCACATATGTTTATTTCACTGTACCCAGTGATACACCATGTTAATGTTTATTTTTTCTTTTATGATGGGGTCTTTGCTCATATATGCCATGCACAGTAAATTAGCAGTTTACATGTTAACTGTACATACATGTAAACAGTACTGGGTCAAGGCTACAAATTAAATTGAAAACTATGTGTCCATGAATGGTAGATGTAAATACTGGGTACAAACATTTTGCAAGTCTTCTGAACTAAAAATTCAAGATGTTCTGCACTGAATGTAGTCAAAGTATCACTCATTCTACTCTGTGTCACTACGTACGAACGTCTGATACATGCGTGCATGCAAATTGTATGCAACACGGCACATCAGCCAATCAGATCTGTTTTGAGAACATTTCCGTCAGGATCATGACGGAGGGAGCAGATTGGACAATTCCACGCGTCACGCAGCAGCTAGCTAGTCTACGTGATAGACGCGCACGCCATACGGTACGATAGTAGATGCCCCCTGATTGGTCAAAACTTGGAGAGGTCAATGTTGTGTTGGTTTGCATAATTAATCAGGAAATCTGCACGTACATGTATGTGATAGACGCTTGCTGTACTGTACGGCGGGCGCGTCTATCAATCAAATAGACTATACACTGAATGTTGCTCTCTTCAAAATATAGCCTTTATGTAGTACAATATTGAAGCGTTAAAAGTCAATCCGGTTCGAAAACTTGCCGGGCTGAACCGGGTGGATCCGGGTTGGTTTCAACACGGATCGAAAAGGAGATAGTGTGAAAAGGCCTTACGTACATGGACTGTATTGTAAGTATACCATACCTACACATATGTTCATATGCACACATCTATCAACATATGGTTATTGCTTGGTGGTTGCCGTACAGGGATTTGTATCTAATCAGTTTCCTGATCACCTGACAATAACTCAGCCGGTCAGACATTTTGTTGTTTGTTGTTGTTTTCACGTGATGCCAAGTACATGTATGTCATTCCAAAGCTCATTACAATACACATGTGTACCTTTGAAAATTTCACTAAATTACACACAAAATGTGTACATGTGCACAACATACCGAATGCATGCCTTGTGGAGACAGAGCACAACTTGCATAAAATTATGTATGTTTGTCTCCACAGGGAAATTCTAATGGTGTTTACATGTACATGTACATGTAGCTCTCCACAATGTTTTCACAAAATTTATTGTTTGGAAATACATGCAACTCAAAAAAGAGGAATTTACGAGCTATTTAGGTCAACTGTACTAAAATCGCAAAGAGCAGGCCTTCAATTTGGTTCTAAAAAGGGCAAGGCCACTTTTCCATTGCAAGGGGCACTTCCATTGGAAAATCATAATGTCTATGGAAACATTTGAAGGGGGCACCAAGGAAGGCCATGGCCTCCGTGGCCTCCGTTACATGTAAATTCAAGGCTTGAAAGAGAAGTATTTTATGTAACTTTTGTAAGGGATGTCACGTTTGATAGAAATGTAAATCCAGGTTAGTGATTCTTGATCATGGGAGGGATTTCATTTCTGCTCTTTGGAGAGTGTTCATCAGTACACAAGAACAAAGTCATGTCTCCACAAGGATACAGATTCCGGTATTTGTATACATATACATGTACACAAGCACATGTATGTATTGCATAAATCTTTTGCCACTTTCGACTGAATTTTTGCTGAAATCTCCCTATTCACCACTAAGTATTCTTTTCCCCAATATACGGAGAAGTTTCTTTTTTCACCCTGGAGAAACAACGGTTCTTCTGTGATCTTGATCAATTGATTTAACAAAAATAAAACATTTGCCTTTCCATGCTCCAATCCCAATTAATCATGTTGTAAATAGGAGCTACCATATGGTGTAGGCCTACTTGAAAAATTATAAACATTTGTGCATGCAAAGGTATGTATGCAAGGGTAATAATGGAAATATAAGACCTCCTATTTATATCAAACCGTTCCCGGTGACCTTCAGTACACAGTGCTTACATGTAGGTCACTGGACTGGATCAAAGCTCAAATCCTAGGCAAAATCGGTGTAAGGCTTGTCCAGCGGATATTTCATGCCCTATTGTGTGCGCTGTGCTATATCTGTAGGCCCTGGACAAAACACGAACCCATCATATAAAGAGGCTGGAAAGCAACACAGTTACAATGCAAAGCCTATCATTGTACAGTGTCATAATAAGATCCCCCCTATGTGATAAATCAGTCCAGGTCATCTGTCAGTCCCTGGGAGTAGACGCTTCACGTTGACCGAGTAGATTCAGAGAACTCATCTTCAATTTGTCCCAGAGTCTGTGGCAGACATCGCTTCTGTAAATTTTGTGCTACAACAGTACCAGTACCGGTAATTAAAAAAAGGCGGGACAAATCTGAAATCATGAGCACGATATCATATCACAATGACGTCAATATTTTCTTTTCTTAACTTTTTTATTAAGCGCCTATATTTTTCATAATCAGTGTAAACATGTACATGTGTAGGACAGATTTTGATAATGTTATTTGGGGTATTTTTTCTTTCTAGAGTCCTCACAAGAGTTACACATAACCTATAGGCCTACAGTGTAAGTTATGTACTGTTAATTTGCCCTCACAACATGTTGGCAAGTAAAAAATGTTGTCTTGATGAAATTCCTCTTCATGAAGTGGTATATTTCGAGGGCTATTGAGGTCATTACTGTATGTTATTGTTAACCTCAAACATCAAGGGCAGTGGCTCCATGAGCCGTTATATTGCCAGCTCGGTTACTCAAACCACAGCCTTGGTTAACATTCCCAACTCAGTGCGAACACTGAACGGACAGATTGGCACATTTGCAAATTAACCATCGTCACAGTTAATAATTGACGTCCAGTCCAAACGCACCTTTAGATTAATTGCAAGAGTGAGTGACACAATGTCCACATGGGAAAAGTTACTGGTGCTGTGTACAACTGTACACATGCAATAAAGTATAGCGTACACATTACCAGCACAAGCTATTTACAGCATCAATGGGGTTGCAGTAAGTTCACCATGTCTGGGAAGTCTGTGTATGTACTTACATGGGACAGAGTCCATGAAATGTACTGTACATGGGCACTAAAACACAAGGCACTGTACAGTAGCCAGTGAGGTCGCACCCTGGCAACTGTCTGGGGCCCAATTTCATGGAATTCCTTACCGTAAGCAAAAATTCTTCCCTTACGATAGCAGACTTAACGGTTAGCGTATTTCACGGGAGAATTAAATTCTTTCTCGCTATGCCAAGCAAGGACTTCCAACATAATGCATCATGGCAGTGTGTTAGCAGAAAAAGATCAAGGTTAGCCTAGAAATTCCCGGCTATCCGATTAAGCGCCAGAAGTCTTGTTTACGGATTCCATGAAATAGATTTCACACGAAGCAGTACCCGTAAGCACAAAAACAGGCCGTAACGGATTCCATGAAATTGGGCCTGGGTCTGGCAGAACTTTGATACACAATGGGAGACTTTGGAGAACTGGTCTTCAAGTCAACAGCGCACGCGCACGAAATTGTGAGCATGCGCGCTTTGTTTTGCGCCTGCGCTGTTGTGTGTGCGCGTGCGCTGTTGACATGATGACCGGTTCTCCAAAGTCTCCCATTTCCTCCGCTCCTTTGTGGCTTAAGGTGCACCCTGAACTCACACAGCATCACACAGCATAACCAATCTAGGTAATTATCCAATTTCGAACAAGTCAAATTGTCTGGTACAGTCCTCGACATCACCAAATCAATCCCAAATTTTCCGCTGCTGTCCAGACGAGGGGAACTTTTCACCCCAAGGCTCGAAGCCTTTACATGTAATTATCTTCCCATGGACAGAAATTAAACTGTGAAGATTGATGGGTTGGAGATACATTGTCCTATTTAAGGTCGATGAGACTGTAAAAGAAATTGACAGGTCTCAATTTTATATATTTGGTACAGTTATCTATTTATTTATTTTGATTCTTTAATTTTATGTACACTGTACACATGCAATATCCCTAATTATCTTGAACTTTGTGATAAAATGTATCCCCTATATAAGATGAACTGTGAATGACTTTATGTAAGCACTTTCATGACTAATATTTCAATTTGACCAATGCTAATCCTTTCAGTTTCTATGTGCCTGTGAGGCGGACAAGGTTTGCCAACGAACACGTCCTACATGTAAAAGTGCCGCGGAATCGTGTTGACATTACAAAAGCCGCACTGGACTTTTTGGGGGGCAAAGTTACAGAGACGCTGGGTACTTTACCCATCATAAAGTCCAGTGCGGATGTCTCGGGAATTCTTCCTCTCAGTTCTACCGGCCAACTTCTGCCCAGGAAGAATCAATTCCTGAGGAGACACTTTACCCGAGACGAAAAGTCCAGTGCGGAAGTCTTCCTCTCAGTTCTACCGGCCAACTTCTGCCCAGGAAGAATTCCCGAGACACTTTACCCAGTGTCCAAAGTCCAGTGCGGACAGTGCGAGTCGGGTACCTTCATGAGCCTAGTATTGACAGCTCGGTAATTCTTCGGTTAAGCACGGTTAAGTTACCCGAGTCGAAAATCCTAATGTGGACATACATGTAATATTTGCCCATTTTTCAATTACTCATCAGCTCAGTGAAACCCCTGGGGAAAAAAAAAGTCCAGTACGGAGAGGGCTGAAATCTCCAGAATTTCTTCCACGTACAGTGTACAATTTGTACATGTATGTACATACATGAAGGATTCTGAAGGATTCAGGATTCAGGTACATGTACCTCTCATTTTGAGTATAAGTGAGATCACTGGAGGACAGTGGAGGATTCAGGATGAACGCAGTTTTTAAAGTGTGACCATTGGAGGATTGTGGAGGATTCAGGATGGTACTCAGTAAAATACCCCCAGGGGGTAAGGGGTAAAAGTGCATGGTCACAGTTAATTACCATCCATGGCTACATGGTACAACATGTCAATTCAAAACCAAGTAGTCAGTAAAAACCCTGTGTAGAACCAGCAAAATGGACCCAATTCCATTATAACTGTCAAGGTTAATGCTATTTAATTACTAGCATTTCAAGCATCTACACACCTGGTCCAAAGGTCAATTGTTTTCAAAACACTTTAAAGGTTCACAGAAATTCAATGACACATTGCCTGCTGTACATGTAAGTGCATTTGAATTCCAATCATGCGGGCATATGTTGTACTGGTACCTGTTTTCTAAAGGCGGCAGTTTGTCTCTTTTTTTTACCAGGGTTTGGGGGTCTGTTGGGTTTTCTGTTCCCCCCTCCCCCGACTTTTCTTCTGGAAAGTTTGTGATGCTAAACATGTGAAACAAGTGCTAGATATATGTACACATATGTACATGTAGGCCATAGATATTATAACATTATAACCGCAGAATCAGAACACACTTTTTTGCACCAAATGACACTTTAAACAAACATGGACACATACATGTACCCATGTTTATATGTACGTGTACATGTACATATGTGTATATGTATGTCCACGTATGTCCACAGGTGCAAATAAATATCACTATCTGAAATATTTCTGAATCTCAAAATTCAGCATTTAGGCCTACCTTTGCATGAACATTTAGGCCTACACATGTAGGCCCATGTACATGTGGAATTTGCTGAGGTACATGTACATGTACATGAACATGTACATGAACATGTATTGTACATATTGTACAAATGTACGATTGCTCGAATGCGATGCGTTACAGTTTTGTCATAATGTAGTTGATATGATTTTGTATGAATCTTTGAATGCATTTAGTACACCCAACTCAATGTATGTGTCCCTACATACATGTAAACATGTACATACAATACACCTGTATATTATGAATTGTACAAAGTGCACACGTACACGTACACATATGTGTACATATGTACACCTTATGTACACGTAATAATTATCTGGACTCCAGATCACTGATGGTATGCATACTATGTACCAGAGGTACTCAATGAAATTGTTATCAATTTCATTCAAAAAGCCTTCAGCCAGCACAGTACTTTTTACAGTACATGTACATGTACACAATGTATTATTAGTACAGATAGTCCTCACTGGATTCAGGGTCCATATTTCTGTCAGGTGCGTGTACACCAGCACATAATTGTGTAAATGTTTTAACTACATGTAGGTGACTAAATTGTTCATGTTCAGTTTTACAAGTAAGGCTGAGACAGGCATTTTTGCAGCAAGAGAGAAAACCTGTGATAAAGTTAAAGTCATTGCAAGTGAAGTCGTAATTGTGTAAGTTAAGCCAATGAATTGATCACTGCCTTTAGGAAAACCAGTTATTTTTCCTAGAATAATAATTGTATGGTTTCTAAAGCTGACCTTCTTTCCTTGTCAATGCAGGGAGTTGACCCTGCTGGAAACACTACATAGGGTGAAAGACATCATCAATAGCACTCCGCACTAAAAATAGAACCGGACCTCAGACAAACATTGCAACCATGCACACGTGAATGGGTGTATGCGTGCACGTGCACGCACGCTATGTGTGTGAGCCAATGTTTGTCTGACATTCGGGGATTTGTTGACGTCATTAGTGCAGAGTGCTATTGCCAAATACATTTTGCATACAATATCAAATATACATGTGTATGTACACGTATTTGATATTGTGTACATGTTGACATGTATCGCAGCCTCGTAACATGCATTGTACATGTAACATATGAAAACATGTAACACTAAATTATATAATCCATGTACAGACCATACAATACATGTACATGTACCACATTGACATAGTGTAGGCCTACATGTACAACATCCAGCAAATACATTGTACATAGGCCTACATGTAGTGCATTTCTAATAATGTCATACTGTGCAATGTAGTACGTGTACATGTACATGTACGTCAACATGTACACATACACAAATAGTGTAGTACTACTAGTAGTAATACATACTAAAGCTACTATGGTTCGGCCTCACAATTGATCTGGATCAACTCCGACCTTTCACCGTCCTAGTTTCACTTTGCAGTTTTCATTATGATGGAGAGTTCAGACCTGACTGGAAATTCCCATCACAGCCAGTCATTGACATAATAATACTGTACATGCACCCGTAATGTTTACTCAATAGGGGAGGGGGGGACAGCAAGGGACATGATTGGCTGCAGTGCCACGGCTAATATTTCCTGTCTCTACACTGTAAAATGATAACCTATCATTTCTATCAAGTACGTGTACATGTTGTAGCACATTAGAAAGGCTTACGACATCCAGTTCAGTCACCTGATAGGCCCTACAAGTTGCAAAATACACACAGTGCATTTCTCAATACATGTAGTTGGTTGTTACGCATGGTTTCATCACATTTTCGGGCCCATACAAATTTAAGAGACTTTTTGTGACTGGCATTACTGTGGTGTAAATAATGCACAATTGAAGTGGAACAACTCCAATAGTGTGTTCCTTTACAATAATATGGTACATGTATGTGTACATGCCTTTTTAGGCTTTTAGTGACATTATGATAATATGATTATGTGATTGAACATGGCTGTGAATGTGACCACTAGATTGTATGTTGATTGTACAATGGATGAATTATTCCTCTCTGACTGACTGACTGTACACACAACATATAATGGCATTTACATTTTAAAGGGAGAGTACAGGATTTGTAAGGCCTCCACAAAAGATTTATTGAGTTTGAGACAGAATGGACTCAACAGTTCCTAAACAGTCACCATGGGAAAATCTTGGTTCATCAGATGCAGGGTTTTTCAAGGAAATCAAGATTTAGTGTCTTTTCCAAAGATCGTTCGTCCGAATGTTCACAGATTTACCTATTACTTACAGGGTATGAAGATACCCTGTAAAAACAGGTGATGGTAGAAACATAACGTTAAAATGTTCCACCTGAAATGGTGTATTTATCCAGAAATTAGTAAAACAACAACCAAAAATCTTTTTGATCTTTTAAAAGATCCAAAAAAAGAGAAAAGACTTACATACAGTATAAGAAATACAGTGGCTGTTTTTCACTGTTCACTCATAAAGTGGGCACCGTATGGGACTGAAATTTTCACAGATGGCTGTTACTGTATCTGTCTTGATATTTTTGCCCATGAATCTGTATTTCTTTGATAAAACTTATGATTTACTATGATATTACCTTTAAGTATGTTTGGTTCAGTATGCTTCCTAGTACAAGGACCTAGGGGTTAGGGATTTAAGCATGCACTGCAGTACCTGATGCACCAACTTGTATACATGTACTAACAAGCATGTCCACATTTGCAATTTAATGGGAAACATTGTACATGTACATGTACATGTATACATGTGCATGTGCATAGTGTACCTGACATGTATGTGAAATTGCCACAAAATGAAAACGACTATGCAATGGCCCGTATACAATGATTGTACGTTCCTGAGATCGGTTGTCAGTCATGTCATTTATACACACCGGTATACGGATGATACAACCATATGAGCGGTGTACACTGCATAAACTACATTGTGCATGTGCATACATGTGTACAATATTCACGTGTACAACGTGTAGGCCTAGACATAATTATGTACAAAACTACCAGCATTTATAGAGTAATCACGAGTTAATCCAATCACATGCTTTTTACGCTGGACGTCATTTACTGGAATATGAACTTAGCCCAACCTCGAACCGGTACAAAAACCCTGTCAATCTGTAGGCCTACAGTTCACCTGTCATGTGTGTATCCCACATTAGGGACAGGTGATGTCAACAAATTTAGCAATTGGCTGTTAATAAGGCAAACATGAAATAAACATTCTTTGGTTTATTTATTTCTATTTTCATGCGTTAAAGAAATTGAATAAAACAACATTTCTTTTTCCAAAAATCTTTTGAATGTGGCTGGAGTGACAACAAACAGTGTGCTTACATTGTGCTTGTAAATACAGTGACGTATTGTCAACCATGAGAATACATTCACTCAAATACAAGTCTTAGTTTATTATCTTACAATAACGAAGGAGAGAACATTAAAATGGAATTAACTTGAAAACATTTATGTACATATGTAGATCCATCGAGTCCCATTGAGCATCATGTGACTGTAATCACATGTGGTTTTCACATCAACAAAACCACATTTTAATCACCAGTTCCAAGATTGTTTAAGTTATGTTAAAGGTAGTATCATACTTTGGGAAGAGACCAAAACATGGCGATTGTGGGTTTACGGGATCCCAAAACACATTGATTTTTTTGGCTCTGAACTAACTTCTACTCCTCAAAAATGATACTTTTGACTTTCAGCAAATGTTCCTAGGTCCTTAAAAGCCTACATTGAAGAAATTTGTTAAACATTTCAGGGTTAAAATTCAATTTTCTTACGCGCTTCTTGTAAACTTTAAAACAGACCGTCTGATCGCGTGAGGCCATTTTGTCTGGTCTGATTAGTCTAGTGCCCAGACCCAACAGACCAAGAGTCCTCAAAATGTCAGAGTGGAAACCAGACTATTCTCGTCTGCGGCCGTCCGTGCGGCGGTGAAATGGTACAATCTTGGTTACCGTTTTTACCCCATAATTTCCCTCAAAAATCAAAGCCCTGCCCTCTTTCCAAAAATTTAAGCTTGGTAATATAGAGGAGGAGACCAACAAAGTATATGTAGGTAAGTTACTTTTCAAAAAGAAGTTTCCTTTCCTTTATAGTTTTAGGACCCGTAAAGCTACAATCCCCCAAAACATAATGTTCACAGATTTACGTATAACTTACAGTGTATGAAGATGAAATTGTTCCGCCTTAAATGGTGTATTTATCCAGAAATTAGTAAAACAACGACCGAAAATCTTTTTGATCATTTAAAAGATAAAAAAAGAGAAAAGACTTAAGAAATACTGTGGCTGTTTTTCATTGTTTTCTCAAAAAGTGGGCAACGTATGGGACCGACATTTTCACAGATGACTAGTAGTACTACTGAGTACTGTTATCTGTCTTGGTATTTTTGCCCATATGAATCTGTATTTCTTTGACAAAAACTAAAGTATGATATTACCTTTAACTGACCATTCAGCACAGAGCATCATGTGACTACAGTCACATGTGTGGTTTTCACATCAACAAAACAAAACCACATTGTAATCATCTCAGTTCCAAGTGTATTAATGATATTGAATGCAAAGTTACATAAATTGATTGCTTCCCTTTCTATTTCCGTCCATGCCTCGACCGCATGCAAAAACAAACAATCATCGCTATCTGAGTATTTCCCAATAACTGCGAGAGGCACGAAACCGCCATGATCATTGATGACTTACCAACACCCACCCACGCTCAAAACATACACCGCACACAGCACCCACGATGTGCGGTCCAATCCCTCACGCACCCAACAACAACATCACGGTGAAAATCTTCGAACGTGACCCAGACACCGCACAAATTTTTGTCCCACCTCTCCAATAATAATTTTACACGCACAGAAATTACTCACTTTTGGCTTGTACAACCACTTGCGTATTGACATCATCTTGAAGCCGAACACTGCTAGTTAGCTGTCATTATCCTGTTCTTTTTTGGAGTGTTTTTCAGCGATTAGTTTGAGTGGATTTTGCAATTCCCCGGGATATCGAAACTCGACCCAGCCTGCTTCGTCCAGTCAATGAATTGAATGGGGAAAAAATTGTAAATGAAAACATTCATGCGTGGCCGTATCAGATGACCTTTGACATTCCTGCTATTGGTGCGTTCGTTTAGTTTCCATAGTGCAGCTCTGACCTGGGAATGGTCATGTATAGTGTACAAAAGAATATAGAGAGTTGACTAATGTCGACTCAAGTATACTAAACGAACGCACATAAAATTAAACTGGTTTCCTATCCTATCACAACTTGGGGTTTTATTTATTTACGCGGGACGTTGTGGCGGCGCTCTTCTCGGTCATCGGGGTAAATTTTCCATAGACGTAAATAACCTTATGTTATTTAAATTTTCCAACGAAATGAACTATTATTATTATTAAAAAGGGTCAATATCAGCTCTTTCAGCTTGAATGTACCTGTCATCTATTCATACATACTTATATATTATTCTAATGTTGTTATTTGAATTAAATGTTATTTATTTAATTGTTATTTATTTTCATTTCTTATTTTTGTCGTATTTTTTTTTTTTTTTATCTTAACTGTTAACATCTCATATTATAGTTTGTGTAAATTAATTGTTATTATTGTAAATACTTTTGTATTTTTGTGAAAATAAATTTCTACATATAATCTAAGAAGATATGGACACAAAATCAAAGTAACATTTTCAGAAAACCCTTACACTATTGGCTTATTATGTGAATAAAGCAATCTAAATCTCTTGTTTGTTACTCTTGTCACCTAAATATCTAAAATGTTCAATTTGCATAAACCAAAAGACAAGTGAATGAAATTCACATTCACATTAGAATTTGCAAACTAACAACTGAAACAATTTCAAATTAGTGTAGTAATTAAAAATTTCCTTTATTGATGAGTTTATTATTCCTTCTTCAATATATTTACAAAATATACAAAATCAAAAGACCCTACTAGTTTCATGAAATGATATCTCATAAAGGTAGTATCATACTTTGGTAGGACACCCAAACAGACATGTTCACAGATTTACATAGAAATACAGGATATAAAGAATAAAGATGGACCTGGTACAAACATACCCTGCCTGAAATGTTGTATTTTTTCCAGAAAGGGGTACAAAAAAATACCGAAAACAGTTTTGATCAATTACCTCACAATTTTGCATAACAATTGCAACTTTTTTTGGTGCTGTTTTCTACTGTTTCCAAAATGATCAATTGAGCTGAAAATTCCAATGGTCATGAAAAATCAAAATATGAACAGACCACAGCTGTTCTATGAACTTAACCAAAGTATGATACTACCTTTTTAAAGCAGTTATTGTTTTTATTCATTGAAAAGAAACTTTGATCAAAACTGCCTTTTTTTTGGGGGGGGGATAATTCTGAGATAAACCAAAGATTAGATATCACGATCAAACACATTTTGTGAATGAACAACTCTTCATATAATCATAACAATAAAATTAATCATTAATACTGATACCGGAAAACCACGAAGCTTTGACCTAATTTCAGTGCCATTCAAAAACCTGTCAAATGAGGGCGCTGTTTATATAGAAACAAGCTGTGGAGCTCACAGCTGAAACAAATAAATAAAAATGAAAGGTGGACAAAGACAATTTGACTAAAGTGGGATTCGAACCGGCGCCCTTCCAACTGAGCTATCAGGCCCTATGTTGGTGGTGTCCCTAATAGTCAATTATCTTTGTTCGTTTGGCAGTCAGAAGCCATGAAACCATACACATACCGCTATATCCCAAGGATCATTTTATCGATACTCGCAGCAATGCTGCAACCTGGGAACGGTACATGGGAGATCACTCAAAGAGGATACAGCTTTTTAATTAATATAATCATCAAATAACCACAAGGGAAACTGACTGAATGTTTTAGTCATTGAAAGGTGAACAAAGAAAACTGACTGGAGCAGGATTCGAACCAGCGACCTCCTGAACACCAAACAGGTCAGTTTCCCTTGTGGTTATTTGATGATTAAATAAAAAAGAAATTAAATTGTACATTTTGGCCTGCTGATTCAGTTATAGTTAAATAAACAAGAAAGAAAGAAGAGTTAACTTACAGGCAAATACAACCTGGCTACTTTCCATTCGAACATTCAATTTTGCAACGCCTGTTACAATTACATTTTATGTGGATTGGTTTGCGGAAAACCATTCGTTCGTACTTTTGCACTTCTTATTTCGTCGCACTTCTGGTTAAGTCTCAACATTTGATTTGATTTCAGTGTGAAATTACAAAATAATGTTACAAAATAATAAAATTACAAAATTGTGTTACAAAAAAGTTCAATTCTGACAATGGATTTTTTTAAATACCCAAATACCATACTGAAATATAAAATGCAATAAAATATAAAATACTCATTTCCATCCTCCGACATTTCAAATTATCGTCCAAGAGTGCCACAATATTGTTACAAATCTATCTCTGGAATCCGAGTCAGTGAAGAAATTGCAACCAATAAATTTATCCAACCACCCTCACTCCACATAATAAACTAATCGATCCTAGACCTAGCTATGATCGAAATGTGTCAGGCCCTCCTAACTCCAAACATTTTATACATTTCAGGTCATTATTTTGGCTGATGAGCAGTTTGAAGCAGTCTATTAAATGAGTTAATTACTTGCTCAGAGTTAGGAGGGCCTGATGCGTTTCGATGCTAGCAGGATCTTTCTGAAAGGCTGAAGGCCTACTTGTATTGAGTTTATTACTTGATTTAATAAATTAATCCTTGCATACTGCACCCACAACCCACACAAACTTGTATTTTGCTTGTTAAGATATAGGGCATGTGGAAGCCGTATTGCACTTGAGTAGTTTTGTAAAATCAGCACAATCATTTCACAGAAGGAGGCTGGCCTTCTCTGTGGCAGAGCAGACTCAGAGAGAGGGCGCTGTTGCAAGTGGATACACTGCACAGACATATAAACGCATAGACCGCCAGGTCCTATTCAAAACTACAGGGTATTTTCGTGATCTCCGCGGCGCCCGACTAAAATCAAAACTATGGGCAAATTCACCCCTCGGTATAGGGAATTTACGCACAGTGAAGAGTTCCAGGCAAAAAAAAAACATGAAGCCATTTTCCGATTAAAAAAAAATCCCATATATACTTAGTTAGGCTGAAGTACTACAAAGTAATGCGATGCCAACGTTTATACCTGAAAATTATGGGCTAGCGAGACAAAAAGAACTCAAAATCTTTGGAAATGCATGCCCTTATTACAGGATGCGCGTTGCGCGCCAAGCGCACGCAGTTTGAACGCGCAGCGATTGTCCGCTTTGCCCATAGTTTTCAGAATCACGGATTGCTGCACACGACTGGCCGTCTATGCGTTTATATGTCTGTGATACACTGTGCACATCTTATCATAGTCAAATAGCGCCCTCATGTTACGTTTACTCAAAAGGGTTGGTTTAGGTGACCAGAGGGTCGATTTCAACAAACTCATTGAAACTTACTATCAATTTTACGACTTAAGATGTATTGCAGCCCTACGTAGGATACCATGGGTTAACCTGGGTTATCAATCCCAGGGCTCGAATTTCGTGAAAAAAGCACTGGACAGCAGGTCTAGCATGCATTTTACTAGACCTGAACTTTTTCCACTTGACTTGTGGCATTCATGTACATAGGAAAACCATAATTATATGCAATATTGTGTCAACAATCATCTATGTAGGCACCATCTCAATTGTGCAAGGAAAACAGAATTACTGCACAACCGGACTAGTGCAGTACACACTTTACTAGACCGACACTGAAATCACCAGACTCGGTCCAAGGTCTAGTGGATATTTTGAGTCCTGAAATTGTGGGGCTGTCGTGAACTTGACCCCAGAAGACTACATAATTGATGGCCAGCACACTCACACCCTGCAGGCTGCTCCTAATATGTTGATGAGCTTATTCCATCCATCCATGACAAGACAAAGCAGTGAGCCCATTCCCCAATCCATGTAAGCTGTAGGCTGTCAAATCAAGAAGCTATCAACCACACTGTAGACCAACAAAGTCAAGTTAGATGGGCAAACATTTGAGAAGACAGTCATCTTCCTCAGCTCTTGATGATGATTGAAGTTTTCAAATTTGCAGATTCTCAGTTCTTTCAACTTCACGTCATGCTTGGTTTGTCATAGTCCTTTTTAGGTTCTGGCAACTCCTCATGAATCACTACCCATGTCAATGCCAACGTGATGGTCATTCTTGTCTGGGTTGTTGTGGCTCTGTTCCCACTTACGAGCTGATGAGGAAATGAAGAAAAAGGGGTAAGCGTCTTCATGAGATCAGAAAGGTACTTAAAGGTACAATACATGTTTGGTAAAGGTCACAGAGCAGCACTCACACATTGTCTGATCAAACATGTACATGAAATAATAAACCTGTAAAAATGTTAGCTCAATCGGACATCGAGTCGTGAGAAAAAAGCGAAAACCTGACTCAATTCTTCTTATAAAACATAAATAATGGTTTTGATCTTACACTGAGATCAAAACAGTTTTCGGTCTTTGTTTGACTATTTTCTGGTTAAATACTCCATTTCAGCTGGAAATATTCTAACGGTATGTTTCTACCAGCACCATATTCATACCCTGAAAGTTATAGTTAAATCTGTGAACATTTCTACTTGGGTATGTTACCAATCCTGCACTGTAACTTAAAAAACAACCAACAACAACAACAGATAACATGGAATGAAGTTAATACAAGTAATAAACTGCTGCAAACTGTTAGGAGATGGGAGGCCCTGACGAATTTTGATCCTAGCAGAATCTTTATCTAACGCATTTTGATCCCAGCAGGATCTTTACCTGACACGTTTTTATCCCAGCAGGATCTTCATCTGACACGTTTTGATCCTAGCAGGATCTTTATTTAACGCATTTTGATCCCAGCAGGATCTTTACCTGACACGTTTTTATCCCAGCAGGATCTTCATCTGACACGTTTTGATCCTAGCAGGATCTTTATTTAACGCATTTTGATCCCAGCAGGATCTTTAACTGACACGTTTTGATCCCAGCAGGATCTTTATCTGACACATTTTGATCCTAGCAGGATCTAGAGCAGGATCAATAAAAATCCTCCTAGGATCAAAACGCATCAGATAAAGATCCTGCTGGGATCATAACGCGTCAGGCCGTCCTAAATCCAAGCCATGGAATGAAGTTATAATATTCTGATTACCCGAACCCCATGAAGGGGTTTGGCTGACTCAGGGGGTCGCATACTTACAGATGTAATACATGTCGAGTTGTTGCCGCAGCCTGACCTGTTTCAACTCCTCTCGATATCGTTGTGTCCTTTCCTCCATGGCTGCCGTGGGCCGGGAAAAAAACCTGGCAAACACTCCCCTGTGCCTTAGGCAGAAACAACAAAATACAGAGAGAATCTTAACATACGTTTCCTTTTTTTGAAGGGCTGACTTCATAGAAGATAAGATAGGAACCTGGAGATGAATGGAAGATTAAAGGTTTTATACTTTAATTTTTATCAAGGAAATACAAATTCATGGGCAAAAATATCAAGACAGATACAGTAACAGTCATCTGTGAAAATTTGAGTCCCATACGATGTCCACCTTATGAGAAAACAGTGAAAAACAGCCACAATATTTCTTAAGTCTTTTCTCTATTATTTTTTATCTTTTAAAAGATCAAAAATATTTGTGGTCGTTGTTTTACTAATTTCTGGACAAATACACCATTTCAGGCAGAAATATTTCAACGGTATGTTTCTACCACCACCATCTTCTTCATACCCTGTAAGTTATATGTACATGTAAATCTGTGAATATTTTTGTTTTGGTTTCTTACCAAAGTATGATACTACCCTTAAGTTTACAATATTCTGCCTAATAGTATAAGTCACAGTCACCATCAACCTGGAACATCCAAGACCTTGGACCAGGATTTGACCCTGTGTACCTAGATGCACACATACTCGAATAATAATAATATTCGAGGGGGAACGGGATTATAAACCATGTATTACAACACAAACCACACTGTGATGTATTTTGGAATTCAGAATACTACACTTACCACAGGAAAAAACAAAACTGTAGCACATGTATGCAGGTGGGTTAGGGTTAAAATATAAATTTATTCATTGATATTATACTAATGGGAGACTTTTGACAACCGGTCTTCGAGTCAACAGCGCACGCGCACACACAACAGTGCACGTGCAAAACAACGCGCACATACTCACAATTGCGTACGCATGCGCAGTTGACTTGAAGACCGGTTCTCAAAAGTCTCCCATTTCTAATTCAGGGGAAGCTGATATTGCTTGCCTACCTTTTCAAATACACAAAGAGCCAGATGGACACCAGGAACACAATCATGTACATGTTAGTGGCCTCGTTCCAGTGGTCGATATGGACTTCTGGAGGTAGGCCATGGTTTTCACTTGCCATCTTAACAGAGTGTGACTGTCAGCAATCACGACGCCATTAACAAAAACAGCTACAAATTGTGAATAAAAATAAGACAAAGTCGGAAAAATGTTACAATGTTGTTCATTATGGAAAATGGTAAGAAGCGAGTGCGGTTCGATGGCTCACAATGTTGGCTGAAACTGAGTGATAGGCAGCCATTTTATGTGTGTTTTTCAGCTTGCTAATATGCTAATAAATTGTACTAGTCCCAAAGACAAAGTACTAGTAGTAGGTCTTAGTAGTACTAGTAGTAGTACTTAGTGTAAAATACATTGGCACAATTTCAGAAAACACCGCCACTCACCTTGCCCACCTCATAGCCGTGGATACGCGGATACGGAGTCACGCTTAAATGAATGTGCTTTGTACACAGTGTGTGCAGTTCACCTCGTATTCTCGTATCCACTTCCTCTGACCCACATTGGACTTAGAATTTTTTCCAACCTTCCCCATTCACTTAGCGTGGTTCATAGGGATGCTTCGTTCTCTAATAAGCTGTACATAACACATGGGCCTAGTTAGTTTGCACTGTAAGGTAGAATTCTTTCTTGCCATTCGCGATTTGCTCAACCTCGTAGCCATTGAATTTTAGGGGATATTTTCGCATGGCAGGGTATTCTGCAATTGCTCCGCAAGTTTAGAAATTAGGCCTAGGGCCTACTCCAATTATTTTACAGTTTCATGAATCATTCATTCATTGAATGGCCTACAGGCTATACACGCTTGCTGCAAACTTGAAACAAACCTTTTACTTTTAGTTTTAGAGACATCTAACCATGTGACACCAGTGGTAGTGTCAGTCGTGTCACGCCACTTTGTTCCCAACAAGGCCTAGTACAAGTTACAACTACTATGAACTAGGCCATACCATAAAGCTACGTACATTTAGGAACAGATGCCCCCAACAATAACAAAGGTCAAAGCAGCCTACATCAGTATACTGCACAATGGCCACTGAACTTTACAGTACAGTTTACTACAGGAGGCATTTTTAATTTTATTTGGGGGAATAGCCTAATTCCATAGACGGACATTACAGAAAATTATCCTTACATCCTTTAAAGAGTTAACTTACTGGATACAGTTATGATGAACTAACTTCTATCTCGGCTGTGTAAAACGTGGGTAGCATTTCTAAAAAGTGAGTATTACGGGGTGTTTTTGACTTATGTAGTACGGCCTACTACAAAATGACACATTTTTTGCCAGAGCCGAAAATAAAGAAACGCCCTCTGTTGGTCTCATAAGGGTGAACTCCTGTTCCCACTACGTGCAGCAGCATGCATTAGCAATCTGAGAAAAGGTGCATGGGGGTCACTTTCGAACAGAATTAAACAAGCTCCGTGATTATCCATGAAATAATTTGTTTTGCAAGCAAATTAGGAAGTAGGATTCGAACCTGCAACCTTTTGGTCAGCAGGCCCAGTCCAGTGTCTTAATACCAGTTGGAACCACCGATAGGTGGCGCTGTTTTATGAGACCTCTAACTTTTTGTAAGTGGAACTTGGACGAACGCCATTGTCTCAGAAATATTGGTTTTAGTGGTCAATGGGTTAATACCCTTTTCTGGATAAAATACAGCATTTCAGAGAGAAACATTTTAACGGTATGTTTCTATCATCACCATCTTCATACCCTGTATGTTACAGGTAAATGTGGGGATTTATGTTAACCAAAGTCCTAGCAGTACAGTGTTAATAAAATAATTATTTGTTGTGGACCAGTATCAGAAACATTGTTAAGAGAATGCTCTTTTGTATTCTTCAATATCATTGCTAACGATTCATTTGATATGGAACAACCTGCAGAAATAAAGAAAGCAAGAATTAGAAATACGCCCCCCAAAAAAAAGGGGGGATAAGAATGAAATTAGTGTCTGTTTTAAGCTCTGAATATTATACAATATCCGAATTTAATATTCTGGAGGCAGAACTACATCTCTTTACAAACTGAGAGGACCGCGATTTATTTAATGTTGACTTCACTATCAATAAATAAATCACCTGAATGTGTCGTGCGTTTACCACACTATACTAGTGCAATATTGTTTTCTGTTATACCTTAACCTATAATTTGCCATCATTTGTCTTAAAACTACGAATTCAAAGTCAAATAATATTATGTACTCCAATAGCAGGCTTTGGAATAATCAACTCAAACGCAGACCCGAAAATATTCCTATTCATCTTGGCCTCAACATGACTGTTCTATTTTTTAAATCATGTATAGGCCCTATGTAAGCTTTTTGAACCAGTAACTCCCAAATTATCCATCATATGCCTTTCAACTGCCTATTGTATTGCCTATGATCCAGTTTTCGTAATTGCCGTAATGCGACGTGGCACACGTTGTGTATGGAATAAGGAATAACCCACACAAAGGGCTGAAAATAATTGACCTAATAAATAAGTGCGACCACATTAATATTCCTATTTTGTATTATTTTTTGGTAGAAACGGTACAGATAAATTAGAAAAACCAGGAAGCTTATAATTTCATTCGAATCGCCGACTGGCGACAACTATCTTGCGCGCTAACAAAATGCTTCGAACGATTTTAAACAGATTTGTTTTTTAAACGGAGTTTTAAAATTCGCTAATTTTTCAATTGGAAAAATTTGTATAGCTTTTAGATTTCATCGTTGACCGAATCAAATCATGATAGTACAGCTTAGGCATTTATAGAACAGCAGTCCAAAATAATGAAGACCTCTATAGCATAAGAGTGTTTCAAACGAAAGTTCCTCACCTCAACTCACTATCAGAAACCTTAGTACATGCAGTAGGCCCCTCAATTCAAATGCGTCGAGAAATATTCCCTGGTACTTTTGCCCAATACACGGGAGGTTTAATACTTATTGCACAGCAGTTCACCAAATCATTCTTATTTCGATATAATGGCCGTACACATGTAACATTTTCATTTTCTATGATTATTTTGATCGGTTGATTGGCTCGTTGAAATTCCCCAGAATAAAACATTTGGACCCATTCCAAAATCTAGCAGGATATTATTTCACTAGCCACCGTGCCTTACCCGTCCCGCCCTGATCGAAAGTTTGAGATGGGGTGTTAAAGGTAGTATCATACTTTGGTAAGAAACCCAAACAGAAAAATTGATGTTCACAGATTTACCTATTACTTACAGGGTATGAAGATGGTGGTGGTAGAAACATACCGTTAAAATGTTTCCGCCTAAAATGGTGTATTTATCCAGAAATTAGTAAAACAACGACCGAAAATCTTTTTGATCTTTTAAAAGATAAAAAATAAAAGAGAAAAGAAAATACTGTGGCTGTTTTTCACTGTTTTCTCAAAAAGTGGGCACTGTATGGGACTGAAATTTTCACAGATGACTGTTACTGTATCCGTCTTGATATTTTGCACATGAATCTGTATTGCTTTGATAAAAACCCGAAGTATGAATATTACCTTTAACAATACAAGCATGTTGAATCCTGTACTATAGTATAGACGTAGGGCGTGGTATAGGCCTATTGGCCTTTGAAAAAGAGATGGCTTATTATGTGCAATGGTACGTGATACAATTCTCATTCTGAATTCAATAACTACCAATACGTTTAATGCTTCTATTATAATGATACGTGACTGCAACATGCTTTAATTAATTCGACACACTTACAGGTACACATTTTATTCCATTATCATACATTGACCTTCATATTACAATTGGTCGTCGCTTTCACCGAACAAAAGCTGATAAATTCAGCGCATTAATTTCTCCAAACCCTCTTTGAATTTTCGTGGTGACTGGCCCACCATAGGGATAAAGAACTGGAAAACAAGGCTTAGCGCCTATAATTAACCATTTAAAAAAACTCAACAGTTCACCGGATGTTTTTAATCACAATGCTGGCGCTAATTTTGGGAACCGTTAGAAAGCTAATTTTAGTATGTTGAGCCGAACGTGTCGCTGGTACCGGCGGAACCATACAGCACTGTGGCAATCATCATGTTTAACGGTGTCTCATAAGAGCCACATAGAAAAAAAGCCATTTGACAATGTCATAAGTACGCGTCGACATTGTTCTTATTACCCTGTTAGTGTTTGTTTATTTTCTTTTTCATTTTAAGGCTAAAACTTTTTGAATATTTTATTTGAGCATTTTACAACTTTAAAACACATAACCTTACATCTGCCATAAGGTTCAGGTTCAGGTTCAGGTTCAGGTTTATAAGGGGGATATACATAGATTGTTAGTTGCTTATTTGTCATTTTTCCAGTTTTACTGTAAATGTACATGACTGTATTCATTGTTTGTTGATGGCCGAATAATAATAATAATAATAATAATAATATTAATCATAATGCAAATTTGGTTGCGGTTGAATTGAATTAACAACCGTTTTCCCACGTTCAAGAAATAAGATCTGTTCTAAGAGAAGTCATCTGTAAAAGTTTGCTTTAATAACTGAGGAACTCAGCCTCACTCAAGGTTGGGAAAAGTAAAGTTACAATTAGATCAGTAAATGAAAATGCATTGGAAATTAGCACACAAGACTTGATATTTCGATTAGTTTGTCCTCCATTACATTAATGTACAATGAATTGTCAAGATTTGCTTGTTGTTTTGGTTTAGACGACCAAATTGATCGGAATTATTCACATGCAACCTCAAAATACAATAATTTCACAGGACAATGATCATCACAAACAAACATCCTTTTGAATAATATTCTCTGCAATCATTGAAAAGTTAATAACGAAGAATTGACTGGAGCAGGATTCGAACCAGCGACCTCTGGAATACCATACCGGCGCTCTTAACTGAAATACCCAGCCCTATGTTGGTGGTGTCCCTAATAGTCACTTATATTGGTTTAAGTTGTTTGGCAGTCAGAAACCATGAAACCATTCACAATTTCACATACTACTATATCCCAAGGATCATTGAATATACGTGCAGCATTAGCTATGCTGCAACCCGAGAAACAGTACATGGGGATCACTCAAAGAGGAGACAGATTTTTAATCAATTTACTCATCAAATAACCACAAGGGAAACTTACTAGTTTATTTTAATTTTTAATTTACCAGTCATTTTGTCTGCAATCATATATTTGAAACAGTGCATATAACTAACATAAGTTCTACCTCCATGGTCTAATCTCCATGGTCTAACTCTTTCAATTTAATTCTACCCACAAGCAGAGTAGTAAACATTTAGATATTCAAAAAGTATTACTTCTTTATTTTTAAAATAATTTATGTTCACATCGGTCATTGTATTTATCCTTTATCAATTTGTTTTTGTTTCCTACAAACTGTATTTCCAATATTTTTTCCAATAACTATGTGATCTGCTGTACCATATTTCATTTCATTGAGAAGTATGAAATAAATGTTTATCTGAATCTGAATCTGAAAGACGTAATTGATGTTATTGAAAAAAGTGCTTTATTATTTTGTTTAACGGTCACGATGTTTATCATACACACACATAACATACAGAGCGCGCGGTTTAACCTGTTGAAAATGACTGCTGCAACTGTATAACGTCCTTTTCGAAACACCGTAGTAAAGTCAATCTCCTCACACGCTGAGCATCATTGGAGTGCATGCATAATAATACATGTATACACCAATGCGGTTGGCGTATGGTGGTCCTCACTCATCTGGAATACACACACCATACCATACCATACCATACTATACAACAAAATGAATAGGCACACTAGGTACCAGCGCCATCGTACGTACGTGAGAGGTTAATAATTCCATTCCGCACACACACACTACCGGCCTACTGTGTTTTTTTCTTGCTTTTTTCTTCGCCACCACTCGTGGCTTTGACCCACTTGTATGCGTGGGACCGTGGAGGAATATTCATGACCGTGCCCCCAGTGGAACGATAGCCAATTCGCCACCGTTCAACCGCTGTTTTTCACCGACCAGGAAAAGATCAGAGGGAGGGGAATAAGGAAGAAAAAAACAAAACCCAGTGGAAGAAGAAGAGAGTGAAGGGGACTCTACGATTTATAGCTATTCTCTACCAGAGACGAGGACAAGTATTAATTTGGTTGTTGGCAGAGCAGAGTTGGGGACCAGTTACTTAGTATTTGATTGCAAGAGGAGATTAGTTGGTGTACATTATTATTGTGTGTGCAGTGAATGTGCATTGGAGCTGAACCTATAATAATCTACGTATAGTGTGTGCAGTAGCAGCAAGCTGAGCAGCGTGGTGGTGCTGTTCTCCACACGGAAAAAAACGACCAAATCTTCCCCCTTCACAACGCACCTGTGTGTGGTGGCCGTTGGCGTACACGTTCGTCAACGGTGTCTTTGTTCGGCTACATTTTGATAAAGGTGAGTTGAAGACTTCAATAAGTCCAGCCCCTGTGATAATAATTTTTATGAAAAACGACGTGGCCCGCCGACCCCACATCAACTTCCCTTGTCCCCTTAAGTAACTGCAGATTTTGCCGCCCATAATTAATAAACAACAAAATGCATTGCGTCGGCCTTGGCCCTAATTTTTTCTTCAAATCATCGCAGAACTATTTACAAATTTTGATGACCGCCAGTTAAAAGTTAATCTTTTTTTTTTATGAATAATATTAATGTTAAGTGTTGTGTGGTGATGGCTGTGCGTACAGTACATGGTGTGTGGGAAAACTTTAATTTAATGATGGCGGCGTTTTGCGGTTTATGTGGCGGTGTTGTATTTTTCTTTGATTTTGGGTAGGGCCTATTTCAAATCTGGCTGTGATTTTTACTTCATTTTTTATTCATACCAGCCATACATTGTCAAAATAGCACTCAGTTATAGCCAGGGCCTCGCCTATGACTACCAGACTACATGTACATTGAATTGATTCTGATTGTAGGGCCTACTTTTGTTGGTAGGATATGGTTTGCCTGGGCCTACAATACATCATAAATTTGTTTCACTTCAGCAATTAAAATCAATGAAGCCTGAATTAGTGGAGCCCATGTTCAGATGTTGGTGTTGATGTTTGGTGCGACAAACAAAATTTGGAAATTGATTTGAAACAATTCACTTAACAATCACATTTCTCCATTATTTATGCGCCTTGATCATCTTGGTCATCATGAATAATTTGAATTTGATACAAATTTGAAATTTGGGTACAAATAAAAGGCAAAGACTTAATGTACATGATGTAGGGCTGGGACCCAGAACATTGGTTATTGTGGTGCTGTGTGATGTAAGAGATAGTATGTGCGGTGTTACTGTACAAATATGGACAGCTGAAAAAAATAAATCAAATATAGCCTAGTGCATTTTCAAACAATTAATATTTTAGTGACGTGCACTCTGTGATATATACCTGTACTAGTGCTCTTTTAATAATGGAGTGCTACATGGAAGTGGTAAGCACTAGTGCTTGTACACATGTAAATGTATGCTTCAGTGCACAAATGCTACATCAAAGTTCATCCCAAGTACAAATCGACATGAAAATGGTCATCAATCATGCATACATGTACATAAGGTAAATAGACTTTTATGGATTTTTTTTGGCAAAAAGGAAATTTTTACAAAAATTAAATTTTATAATCGTGCATGTTGTGTTGTGTTACATGTACAGTACGTGTATTGTATGATAATTAATTTATTCATGATGAGGTTACTTTATGCATATTGCCAATTTTATTTGTTTCAAGATTATAATTCATATGATTATAGTCATTAAAATTACGAAAAGGGTGCAACTGGTTTAGGTTTATAATGCATTTTGCTGTGATTATGTACTTTTTGGCGTACTCGTGTTTTCAGATAGCATAGACCAGAATAAGTTTAAACTTTTAGAATGGCATTATGTATAAAGGCCGTGTTCCAAATCTATGGCTGTGGCTGTGGCTCCATAACGCACAAGCTTATGGGAGCTGCGCAAATCACTGGCTAGTGGCTTCGACCAGACATGCACTGCATGTGTAATGTGCTGTTGCCGTTGAAAAAGTCACAAGTGTGATTTTGCAGTGCAATGCTTGTACATGTATACAATGCAAGATTTGAGGGAACAAAGTGCTAAAAAAAACACCAAAATTTCGGTTCATATCGTTTTCTAATTGAAAAAAAATCATAATATTTGTGAATTAGGCAATCCTAGAAAGGACCAGACATGATGTAAAATGTTACTTAGCGACCCAATCTGCCATTGTCCATCTGCCGCTGACATCTCCTATATCTGGAGGAAAATTGCCCAATTAAGCTACGAGGGTTGTCCTCCAGCAGCAGCATCATGCATATTCAACTTGAAGCTAATCCGAGAACAAGAGAAGGAAGTCACATTGCAAAACCTGCGGGCAGAGTCACTGCGACTGATCCCGCTTGGTAATTAGGACATCACTGGACCTTGGCATCCAGTATGCTGAATAGGAAGGGGGGATACATCTAGTTATGTTCAGAATAAAAGGAAATTTAATAATACAATTTCACTGAGAAATCTCTGTGGTATTATTAAGCTCGCTGCTGGCACAGTTTGTCTCCACCCGTGATTTATTATAATATTTAAGAATGAGAATGAAAGATTGAATATGATGATCTAATACAGTCCACTGTACATACTGTACTGGTCAGTGCAATTTTGTACTGGACATAGGCCTACATGTACATGTATTGTACAGTTGAGCATCCTATCCATGTGTGTATCAATCAACATTTAGAACATTACACCATGTAGCTACACACATGTTTACTGTTCATGTAAAATGCACCAGTATAGCTGTGTACTGTCCATCTAATGCAATGTGTACTATGCACATCGTTCTGCACGATAATTGAACTGTAGTCCAAGTACACAAACATGTTGCAAAAAATTATATATTACAGTGTGTCTTTTTTTGGTCGTGGTGGGAGGAGGGGGTGGGGTTGTTGGCTGGGTGACCTGGGGTTATGGACCTATGGGTTTTTGTTTTCTATAGATTGGTGTTATTTACACGTATGTCTACATGTATCCAGTACACAGTACTGTAAGCAGAATGTGTATACTTCACTACACTACTGTTCCATGTACTGTATGTGTAGTGTGCGTTCGCATATAGCTACATACAATGTACAGTACATGTACATGTACAGTGTAAAATACTTAGCATTTGGATGATGTTGTCATCAGTAGAATTTATCATGAAAAAATGTTCATCCACTCTCATCACTGCCCCACAAGCAGGATGTGTATGCCATGCATATGTACATCTAACAGTAGTACCTTGTAGAATGCTCACAACTATGGGATGTTGTACTGGTTTATAATGAGCTGGGTACATGTACGTGTGCAGATACCGATAGTATTAGTAAGTTACTGCACATTATGTTGTTGCAGGCCTGTTGTATGGGCCGTCCCACCATGGCATTGCATGCATTGTTTTGTGATGGCATCTCATGCAATGTGCAGTACGAATCCTTGATCCAATTTGCAGTGTTTCTTCGAATCAAATGACAGTGTGTGCACAACTGCAAATGTGTGCATGTGCAAGTACCTGTACACGTGTACAAAATAAGGTACAGGTTTGCGGTAACACCATGTAAGTGTGTGGTTCTGAGAAGAACCAATGGTTAACAGGTTAAACACTCTTTTATGTTCCGAACAGTGTGCTCTGTTCAAAGAAAAACAGAGCACTGCACACTGTTCGGAACAAGTGTTAAACTTCTCAGAACTATACACACTTCAGAGATTATGCCTACATGGTGTTAGCACAAACCTACCTTATTTAGTACTTGCACCATGCATAGCTTTAAGTGTACAAAATGTTTAAAAACTCACATAGGCCTATAGCCTAGGTTTATTGTAACTCTTGGAGAAATCAAAATTGATCAAATTTTGAAGAAAATAAATGCTTTGTTAGACTGTCTGTCTGTATAAAGCACCAAGGACATGTGTGTGTGTCACATGACCTTCAAAGTTCAAGTGAGCCAATCACCAGATTTATGTAGCAGTGTTGCATTATTACATGATGTATGATCCAAGGGTTTGAGCCTTAATTGGCAGGTTAATACTCAACTTAACATGTCAGTTCATCTCAGCACAAATGAATGATGTGGGAAAAATTAAGCCAGTGCAGAAAACCATACATATAATCTTACATATGTTCAGTACACTTATAATTATGTACTTTGTAGTGGGCTGTACTTCTTGTGTACAATACCTCAGTGGCTACTGAGATGCACTAACCTGGCTGGCCACTCAAGTGGAAAAACATGTTTCTTCTAACGTTTGTAATGATGTGAGGCTATGAACATTGTTAATTAATAGGATTATGCCAGGCTCATATGGAATAACACTGGTGGGCGGTGTTTATGTCTTGTGGCATGCACTGTGCAATCAATCAAGACATGTTGCCCTTTTCTGCATGATTTGCAAAGATGCGCATTTTGGCTGAATTTGGTACTTAAACAGAATTGAAAAGAAGGTCTTAAACTTCCCTATACACGTTGTTTCATGTACCTTTTTACACTTTGTTCATCTGGATAGCAGAAATATGGTCGAAATAATCTTGTCCCCTTCCGAATCCTTCACAGTTGCACCACGCTTTTGAAATGCTACTAAATCGTTCGGATGAACAATCATTTTAAAAGACACTAAATCTTGATTTCCTTGAAAAACCCAGCATCTGATGAACCAAGATTTCCCATGGTGACTGTTTGCACTGTTTACGAACTGTTCAGTCCATTAGAAGTTCTTCAAAGTTGCACTGTAGTGAAGACTGCATACATGTACATCATACACGGTACTGGTTTTTACATGTCCTGAAGTACAGTGGAATGCTGCTATAATGAACACCGCTATACCAAACATTTGACTATACTGAATATCATCCTTGGCTCCCAATTGTTAGGCCTATGTACAATGTATTGTTCACTATAACCAATGACCTCTACAACAAACAATTTCTGTGCATCCCGGTGTTCATTATAGTGGCGTTCAACTGTATAGCCTACATTATCTACACACAAAAGTTGAGTGTTATAAAGGAGGGGCAAGGGAGGGACATGGATGGGATGAGTTTGAGCTTGAAAAGGAACTGCTTGAAAGGGCAAGGAAAGAGGAATAATATGTTGATTTGGAAGTCAGTCTGTACTGTACACATGACACAGTTTACATGTATGTACTGTAGGCCATGTACTGGTATCACTGTAATATACAATGTACATGTACAGTTTTGTACACATTATTACATGTTATGTGCATGTTGTGAATGTTGTCTCTTAAAATCCTCCACACATGTTGCATCGGCAAGATTAAGTGCCTGTCTAAAAATGGTTGCAATTTGAAATGGCTCAGAAAGTTTTATGTACTTAGGCTACTTACAGTAAAGTGATAAGAGGATGCATTGCATGACTTATTACTTCAAAACGGTTGAAATGCATATGTACTGTGTGCCACAAGATGACTCCTGTGGAGTTTGATTTCGGAGCAAACATCGTTTTTGAGATGAGTCCTGTAATTCAAGCATGACTGGTTTGTAGCCGGTGGGGACGGAGACTCAGTGGGTTATTGGGTGACGCACAGTATACGCCACAACATCCCAAATCATTCTCTTCTGGGATGAATGAGATTAGTAAATTTATTGTCACACATTGGCTGAGGTCTTAACTGGTATGTTTAAAGGTAATATCATACTTTGGTTTTTGTCAAAGAAAGAGAGATTCATGGGCAAAAATATCGAGACAGATACAATAACAGTCATCTGTGGAAATTTCAGTTCCATACGGCGCCCACTTTTTGAGAAAACAATGAAAAACGGCCACGGTATTTCTTAAGTCTTTTCTCTTTTATTCCTTATATTTCGCACCGGTATTTTATGTCCATTCTGAACTGGAGGAGGCTTATTAAAGGTACAATACAAGATTGGTATAGGTCACAGGACTGCACTCATACATGTACTTTGTCTGATCAATCATGTACATAAAATAATAAACCTGTGAAATTTTGAGCGAAAACCTGACTCAATTTTTCTTAAAACATGAAGAATAGTTTACTTCATGTTTGTTCCAAAAATCGTTCGGATGAACGATCTTTGGAAAAGACACTAAATCTTGATTTCCTTGAAAAACCCAGCATCTGATGAACCAAGATTTTCCATGGAGTGACTGTTTGCACTGTTTACGAACTGTTGAGTCCATTTTCTGTCTCAAACTCAATACATTTTTTTGGAGGCCTTGCAAATCCTATATGCTCCCTTTAAGACTGAAAGTGAGGGCCTGTACATATGAACTCTGTACACAAATGTGTACAGTTTTTTAGTATTGCACTTATGTAATTGAACAAGTTAACATGGGTCCTTGTCTTGGGTCAGTTGGCTGACATCCTGAATGACCCTGAACATGATTCCATATCAACCAAGCTCGTCCTGCATCGTTCTCCCTGAGATAGCAATACTGCATGAAGTTTCACCAACTGTGTGACTGGGCATGACTGCATCTTGCATGCATGGATGGCTTCCCTAGCTGGCCCAGTATGTGTCACACAACATTATGAAGTACTGTACAGTGTACATTGACTGCACTGTACATACATGTACCGTATACATCTTCTTGAAGGCCTTTACTTTGGGCCAGATGGTAACCTGTGTGTGTGTGTGTGCTGTCTATCAATGATTCAAAGCCATGGACCTTGCTGTTTATTCTAACCTGAAGATGGATGTGCATAAATGTGCAGTAGGGTTCACACTGAGGTTATTTATTTGGTTCATGTGCATATTAAAGAGACAATAAGTTGCTCCACGCTGCAGCTAAAAATAGAAGTACAAACTGATGATGTCACTCAAGTATCCCAATGGATAGAATAATGTGCGTTAGCACATAGTTAGGCGAGACTCATTTGAACACATCAATCCAAAGTGCGTCATTAGTGTGGAGAGTTACATGTACATGTAATTTCAGTCTGGGTATCTTCCTCTCACAATTAATGTTCTTTTTTTGGGATTGATTGTTTGAAATGTTAACAGTGTTCTGAATGTGACATAATATATACCAAGTCCGGTAACAATTTGTGTCAGGACCAAGGTCAGTCTAAGGTCAAGATCAAGGCTAAGACCCAGGACCAGGACCCAGATCAAGACCCAGGCCAAGACCCAGGCCAGGACCCAGGCCAGGACCTAGGTCAAGACCCAGGCCAAGACCCAGGCCAGGACCCAGGTCAAGACCCAGGCCAAGACCCAGGTCAAGACCCAGGCCAGGACCCAGGCCAGGACCTAGGTCAAAACCCAGGCCAGACCCAGGCCAGGACCCAGGCCAGGACCCAGGCCAAGACCCAGGCCAAGACCCAGGCCAGGACCCAGGCCAAGACCCAGGCCAGGACCCAGGCCAGGACCCAAGCCAGGACCCCGGCCAAGACCCAGGCCAGGACCCAGGCCAGGACCTAGACCAATATCCAGGCCAGGACCAAGGCTAAGACCCAGGCCAGGACCAAGGACCCATGCCAAGACCAGGATCCAGGACCAAGTTCAGGACCCAGGCCAAGATCCAGGCCAGAACCTGGGCCACGACCAGCACCCAGGTTGGAATATCAAGACCAGGACCAAGACCTACTTGTAGGCTGCGATGCACCAAGGCCAAGACCCATGCCAGGACCTAGGTTAGGACCCAGGCCAGGACCCAGGCCAGGACCCAGGCCAGGACCCAGACCAAGACCCAGGCCAGGACCCAAGCCAGGACCCAGGCCAGGACCCAGGCCAGGACCTAGACCAATATCCAGGCCAGGACCAAAGCTAAGACCCAGGCCAGGACCAAGGACCCATGCCAAGACCAGGATCCAGGACCAAGTTCAGGACCCAGGCCAAGATCCAGGCCAGAACCTGGGCCACGACCAGCACCCAGGTTGGAATATCAAGACCAGGACCAAGACCTACTTGTAGGCTGCGATGCACCAAGGCCAAGGTCAAAAAAATCCTGACCAATACATGCCCTGGGCAACCTTCGTGAACTTAAAACAATTTTGTGGCTAGTTTTGTCTACACACATAGTCTTCTCTGGTCATTTCTTCTGAATTGGATTGCTACATGTAATTCCATCTGTATAGCCCGTCTTGCAAGTAAAGTATGTGTACATGTACCAAGTGCATGTACATTGACATACTACAAACAGTATTCAGTGTACAGCATACAGTATTAGAACACTGTATTAAACTTTCTTAATACTCTTCACAGGAGCAATGTGGCAACCTGGTATTCTCTTACAAGCACCTGACCACTCAGCAAACATCGCCCACTCAGACATTCTGTCCGGTCAAATATTTGTTCACTTTTAAAATGCACACGTATACATCCTTGGTATCTTGTATAAAACATAAACATGCAGATGATTGTCTTAATTATACATTACAAGTTGCTGTGTGCTGTTTACAATTGACAAAATCATCATTGGGCTTTTTAACTTAAACGTTTAAAAGCCCAATGATTATATAAATGAGCAATTTCACAGTAACAAGTTAACTATGAAGTGACTTTTGACCTATTCCTTGATCAACCATTCTTAAAAGATTCCAATTTTAAACTGTTTTATTGGAATATGCAAGTATACCACTTATAATTCCTTGAAAGACATGCAAATATGCAAAATAGAGGTAACTTACGTCACAATGTCCCCAAACCGTGGAAATGGCCAAATGCGACATTTAGCATACTGGGCCATTACTAAGAAACAGACTAAATGAATTGTGCCATATCCCTATCAGTTTAAATAACTGTAATATAATATCCCAGTGGCCTGATCATTGTTTTAGCAACTTAAAAGGTAATATCATATCATACTTTGGTTTTTATTAAAGAAATAGAGATTCATGGGTAAAAATATCAAGAAAGATACAGTCACAGTCATCTTTGAAAATTTCAATTCCATACGGTGCCCACTTTTTGAGAAAACAGTGAAAAACGGCCACAGTATTTCTGAAGTCTTTCCTCTTTTATTTTTGATCTTTTAAAAGATCAAAAAGATTTGCCCATGAATCTGTATTTCTTTGACAAAAACCAAAGTATGATATTACCTTTAAGAATGAATAACCCTGAATTGAAATGATGGTAGATTACCCGATGTGACATAAAGGCAATGTATGTGACCCAAGTTGAGATCCACCGACCATTCACCAATTAACCTCCTCTCAAGGTTGTAAACACATCGGATGTTATTAAGATGATGCCATGGTCAAAAGAACAGGCAAAGGAAATTGTAATTACTGTCAGTGATAAACAGACCAATTTCAGGCTCGGCACTTGGTCCTAAAAATACACCCAAATTACTGGGGGGGTAATTAGATGAGTAAAAAAAGTCGTTGATTTGCTAAAAGGTCAATTATAGAAACAGAACGTGCGTTTGGAGTTTCAGTCATGACTAATACTCGTTGCAAGGTGTGTGCACCTCCTAGTTTTTGTGGATCACTTGCAATGCACAACTTTTGGTGGAAGGTTTACAAAGTTTGAAGTTGACTTGAAATTTCTCATGTGGCAGAAATTCATTTCCTTCTTGCTCGCCAGAGCATGAAATCAAAAGTCATAACATGTATGTTTCAAACCGTTTCTTGTTTTCCGGTTGCCCTAGATGCTCTGTCCCCTGTTTGGTTTGGTCCCCTTTACCATTTAGAAGTGTATTTCAACTGATGTTTTCTTGTACTGGATGACTGGTGTCATCATGTATAGCCTTTGACTAGGTATTCTGTCCGGATTGAAATGTCAGCCTATTAAGTATTAATAAACTGCTGCAAACTGTTCATAAACCAAAATAATGACCCGAAATTTATAAAATGCTTGAAGTCAGTTAGGAGGACCTGTGGGTCCGATTTCACTAACGCTTTATGATCATCGCTAAAGCCCAAATCCATTGCTAAACGGAAAATTGATCGCTACTTTGTGCAGCAATTTTCCATTTAGTGACAGAATTTGGGCTTTAGCGATGATTGCAAAGCGTTAGTGAAATCGGCCCCTGATGTGTATCGATCCTAGCAGGATCTTTCTCAAAAGTTTAATGACAAGAGGACAAGAACATGCAAGTTAAGGTACACAAACGGATGAGAGGATTTTGGGAGCGGTTTGGGAGGGTTATGAGTATGACCCTCCCAACTCCCAAGTTTCACATCAGTTATTGAAATGTATTGATGAACCAAGGGAAAATGACTTTATGAGTGGAAACTGTTTGATTGTGACATTACACTAGGTTGCATTTTGAGATTCGAGATAATAATAATTTAATTCAATTTAATTAAGAGATGTACTGTCTGTACAACTTATGTACATGTACATGTATGTGGAGTTTGCTCAGAGCACAAACACCGGAATCAGTATAGGGAACATTGACATGAGTTAAGAGTTTGTTTTCATTAAGTTGAAGTGAAATGCAGTTGCTATCTGTTGTTGTTGTGGAACCTGTGTATTTTGGAGGAAGATAAACATAAAGTGTTCCCTTGTGAAATAACAAGGTACATGAGGTAGGGAATAAAACCTGGGAAACCAGGGTAAAGTACGTACATGTAGGGCCTACTGTACATGCCTTGGAAGTTTGTATATGGTGTGGCACACTGTGCTCTTTGTGCACATGCAACATGTGTTTTATCTGTTACATATTTGTTGGGACCATGTAGTGTGTTCAGAATCCAAGCCTCCAAGGCCTTTTCACATTACACAAATCTTCCAGGTTATGCACAGGTCTGCCTGTATTTTAAAGGTAATATCAAACTTTGGTTTTTATCAAAGAAATGCAGATTCATGAGCAAAAATATCAAGAAAGATACAGTAACTGAGTAACAGTCATCTGTGAAAATTTCAGTCCCATACGGTGCCCACTTTTTGAGAAAACAGTGAAAACGGCCACAGTATTTCTTAAGTCTTTTCTCTTTTATTTTTGATTTTTAAAAGATCTTTGATTGATTTCTGGATAAATTCACCATTTCAGGCGAAAGAATTTTAACTGTATGTTTCTACCACCACCATCTTCATACCCTGTAGGTTATACGTAAATCTGTGAAGATTTCTGTTTTGGTGTCTTACCAAAGTATGATACTACCTTTTAAGTGAATGACTTTTTGACACTGTCAGATTTTAATTGTAAAACTTAACACACCTACACACATATTCCTGAACATACAAATTATGTATACATACATGATACAGGCTTGGGGCTATAGGCCAACATGTAGGCCTACATGTTTGTCTCGTTACAATATTTTGAAACTTAGCAATAGCAGTAAGCAATTAATGTAGGGCATTTACATTCCTTCCTTGATCAAGATTGCTAACTGACTATTCATGTGATGTTAACTGCTTTTGACTTGTATTCGGCCATTGTTTGCTGAGCATAACACTCACAAGTAGTTTTGCCTGGCATACTGATTTTAATTTCACATGGTTTTTGGTGCTTAAGCAGCTCTATGAAATTAGCCCCAGGTTTACATGTTAAATTATAATCACACAATCACCACTGGACCCCACCATAGGACTTAGGACAATCTCTAGAAGATGGCCAAACCATAATTGGCCGGAGCGTTGATTAAAAAGCACCTGATTCTTCCCACAAGAACCACCTGTTTTCCCAACAGAGTCATTCACATGGTGTGCTGGAAAGCTCAGTGTATCACTACCTTCTCTGGCACTAGCCACATTCTTAGAAAAATCTTCTTCCAGGGCTTTGTATCGCTGGTGAACAAAGGTATTTGTGCAATATTTCCCAAACTTGCCAGTGCAGTAATTCTCCATATCCTCCCCAGGCCTAACTACATGTAGCGTTCCATGGTACTGTTGACCTCGTAGGGTCACCCACATGCATACTGTACATACTGTAATGTACATAGTGGGCATGTTATACTCAGTATATTGTAAAACTATCATTGTGTGGTGCTGTGTACACCATGTATCATATGCTCTTTGTGCAAATTTGCTCAACACATACAAACATGTACATGTACATGTACATGTAGTGTATGCCTACACTTTGATTGAATGATTTGATTTTGATCTATTGATACATTGAGTTCAGTACAGTGTACATGTGAATGCGTACATGAATGTGCATTTCACTGGTGTCTCTCCTGTTGCTTGATAACACAGATACATGTGTTGATTTAACTTTTTTTGTAATGTTAAATTCCGATTATGTTCTTGTACACTATTAAGGTGACCATATTTTGTTGAGATGATCCGGGGACAGTGATCCGTGTCCTGGGGGAGGGGTATAATTTTGAATTGTTTGGGGGGCATCTTGTCCAGTTGACATGAGTGGGTTACACACTTACATGTCTTTAGGTGGTTGTCTTCGCATACTTCTCTGAAGAATGGATCTTCTTCAGCACAGCATTTGTGTTCATTTTTTTTTTTTTAGGACAATTTGAACTTTCGGGGCATTTCGTCGAATCGGGGACAATTTTTCATCGGGACTGTCCCCGGAAATCGGGGACGTCTGGTCACCTTATTGTACACGTCACTCTCCTGAGGACGGACAGAGCACACTGTTCGGAACGTCGAGATAATACCACCGGTTCTTCTCAGAACCACGCACTCTCACAGAAAAGATTACATGGTGTCACTGCAAACCTACCTTCTTTCTTTTAGTACTTCCACAATGCATAGCTTCAAGTCTTATTTGTACACGTACAGTATACACAGGTAGTCTGTGAAGTGTAAGTACAGTACATTTTGTATGTGTACATTACTTATAGGGCTTCGTGTTATGAAAGTACCTGATTGCGCACGATAATAGTTATGAAAAGCACAGGTACATATGTAAAATTCAATTCAATTCAATTCATTTCAAGTCATAACATTTATTTCCTCTTCATAACAATTCATTATAATTAACAAAATGTAAAACAAATGATTTAGAATTTAAACTGAAAAATGGTTCAAACATTCAAAGCAAGGCCTTGTAAATTCTTAGTTGAAATCAAAGTTCAAAAGTTCAGAAAGTTTCTATTTAAGAAAAACCAGTAGATTTACATGTGAACTACTGTGCAACTTTTTTACATTGTGTATAGGGCATACATGTACAATTGTACATTGCTACATTGTGTATACATTGTGTATACATTATTTATACATTGTATGTACATTGTGTATACAGTACTTTGTGTATTATCTTCTGTACCATGACTATACATGTACACAGCTGCACATAATCATAGAAGTGGTAAACTACTACACCTATCAACTAACTTCTTGTGTACACTTTGTAAATGACATTTTCTGCAAATAAATGTTGGTCACATTAACAGTGCTTATTTTTAAAATTAGAAATATTCACAAACATTAATTCATAATTATGTGACCCAATTTAAGTACTGAGTTTTGCTTTTATGGTAAGGAACTAAGGATTGTTTTGCATGCATTGTGTGGTAAAAGATGTACAGTCCCTGGTACATTCTAAATTTGTTTTATTCTAAGGAGACATATTTCACATTGTACAATGTGTGTTAATTGTAGGGTGGTCCCAAGTTCCCAGCTCCCAAACATTGAATTGTACAATGTATGAATATATGTCCCCCTTCGCAGTGACTCTAATGTAATCACACTCATCACTTTATAATTTGATAGTTCCCTGTGGCAGGATTATAATGTGCATTCTTCCACCTCCCTGAAAATTGTACCCCTGTAGTATTATGTACATTAGATACAATTGAATGGTATGGTTATATGTACACAATGCGTACGTACTGTAATATTTAAGTCTGTATGTATGTATGTATGTATCTTGCTTGTGGTTATGGTAAGTTGACTCACCTCGCCATACGCTTTCTTCCATACATTATACTGTACATTATGCAGTTAACATTTTGTCGGGGTTTTCACCAAGGGACAAATTGGGCAAATATCAAGATTTTTTTGATTTTTTTTTGGCCAAAATCGATCAGGGTATTGTGATGGTCATCTTGGCAAAATTATTTTGGCCAAATCAACTTAAATCAGTAAGATCATGAAAGTCAGTAAAGGGCGAAAATCACCAAAGTGCTATTTCAAGTTTTCACAACAGGGCTAATTTATATAAAATGTACGTTGTTCTATGGGGGTCACTTTCAGCGCGTATGCGATTTTTCGTTTTCACACAGAGGTGAATTTGAGCGCGTGCGGGTGCTATTTTTAGCTCTCACAAGCGACAAATTTGTGCATTTTAATTACTATAACACATGCCAATCCATTCTTGGAAGTGATACCACAAACTTTTACAACGTGAGGGTCATCATTTACATTACAACAATAAACGGAAAATCCCAATTTGTTTGTGGGCACATTTGAATGGGCGCCAAGGCCAAGACCAGGGGCCAATTTCATAGAGCTGTTTTTCTCACCAAAATTTGCTTAAGCACCAAAATTTGCATAAGTACCAAAAACCTTGGTCATTAAAATCAGTATGCCAGCCAAAACTCCTTGTGACTATTATGCTCAGCAAACAATGGCCGCTGTATGGGAAGCTCTCCCACGGCAAGCGCTCCCGTGGAGGTCAGAAGAAGCGCTTCAAAGATACACTGAAGGTCTCCATGAAATCCTTCGGAATCAACCCCAGCAGTCTGGAGACTCTGGCACAGGACAGAGGATAGTGGCATGCAGCCGTCAAAAGTGGCGCAAAAGCCCACGGGAAATCCAGGATGGCAGCAGCTGAGAAGCACAGGACGATCAGGAAAGGTATCGCCACGCCAGCCTCAGCCGCCACCATCCCCTGTCCTCACTGCCCAAGACTCTTCCGCGCACAGATCGGCCTAATCAGCCATCTGCGCACACACAGACACCGCCCCCTACCATAGGATGATTGGATGGTCATCATCGACTCGACGGACAAACAACACACAAGTCAAAAAGCAGTTAACATTACATGAACATTTGGTTGGTAATCCTCTTTGATCAAGGAAGACTTTTCATGTTTAAGCAATTTTTTTGGCTTAAGCAGCTCTATGAAATTGGCTCCTGGGTTAACTTTCTGGAGCCTATGGTGTGCATCTTTATGCAGCTTTAATGTGCATAGGCACATGGCACAAAGGGACTATTTTGATGTCGCACAAGTCCAATTACGAACCATAATGACTCCAGTTATGTGCATATTAACATACACATGTAGGGTCGCCCAGCTTGTGAGGTTTTGTTCCGGTTTCCAGGTCGACTGTTGTAATGACTTGAAGAATTCACACAATCTCTAAGTGCTTTGTGCATTGCCCTGAGACGTCAGTTGAAAGGGTTCGCATGCCTTTACGGTACTCAATTGTTGGCTACACCGATCTTAAAATCAAGTGGCTAACCTTTTGCAAGTTAACATGTGAGGTGCATGTACCGTAAATTGTCTGCCAAAAAACCATTAAGTGACAAATGTAATCAAAAACCGGTAACCCAGAATATTTTCTTTTGGGCTTAATTTGACCAACCTCCCCCCCCCCTAGAAAAAAAAATGTGAAAACCCAGGGAGTTTCTAATTCAATTTTGTGAACGGTTTGATTCCTTTTTATGGTCATTAGATAACAAAACCGTAACCTTTCCAGCGGGAGCCAATATTTCACTTTCAGTTCAAAAGAGTGCATGTACATACATGTACATGTGTAGATATTGGTTGCACAGTGTAACTTGGGGATTGCTTAAAGGTGCCGTGTAGGTCTCACAACTTTTGTGTGGTGAATTACTGGTTTGAAGTAGAGGTCTTTATATTGAAACGTCACAGCCAAAGATTTTGCCAACCAAGGTGGCTGAAACTATGGACAGCCATCAAAGCTGAGCATAACAAAATGACCACAATTTGAACGCAATGTTTCATAAACATCCAAAGGTATTACTGAATGTAAAATGATGACCTAGTATTTTGTACAGCTTTGGAAAGTTGTTGGAAAATTTTGAATTTGGTCACGCCCGTCTGTTGAAAAGACGAAATGCTTTGCAACATTTGGCCACCCATGCAAAAACCAGTGAATGTTTGTAAAGTGTAAACAAAAGAAAGGTCTAGGCCTATATTCCTGTAGTACACCAAACAACAGTTGAGTTACAATGTTGAAGAATGCCAGAGCTGCATGTAAGATCGCCCCCATAGTGGTTTGCAATTTGTGCACAGACCTGAGAATGAGAGGATGTTATTTGGGGCAAGCTAGATGAGGCCCATCACAGATTTAGGTACATTGATGTGTGTCAATTTATAAATTTGTGTGTGTGGTCCAGTTTTTGGCTGCTAGATATTACAATCACCATTGTCTGTTGGGTTTGTTCTAAAATGCTTGAAGTTAGGAAGGCCTGATGTATTTCGATCCTAGCAGGATCTTTCTCAAAGGCTAAATGTGATTTAGCCTTAGAGAAAGATCCTGCTTGGATCGAAATGCATCAGGCCCTCCAAACTCCAAGCATTTTGATAAATTCCAGGTAATTTTTTTTTGGCTGATAACAGGGATGAGATTTCTCAGATTAAAATTCGTTTTCAGGTTTTTGTTTTTTGGATTTCAGATTTTTTTTCCTCACAGGCTGTGTACAAAAGTATAGGATATTTTTAGATTTCAGACTTTTTATGCTCCTTGTCAGCTGTTTTCAGACATTTTTATCATTGTCAATCTCATCCCTGTGATAAGCAGTTTGCAGCAGTTTATTACTTACTTGTCATTATTGGTTTGTTTTAAAGAAAGATTTGAGGCTTTGCATGGTGACAATTAATGGATCGGTTTGCGGTTAACACACCAATGTGACTATGTAATATTTCTTAACCTCAAACGTCTGGTTATAGGTCTTAATGTTTTGACATGCCTGCTCTAGTCATTATCAGGAGACGGTTGTAAAATCCCCTCCCACGGGAAAGACAGATTGTATATATTCACGTCAAGATGGAAAGAAGACAAGATGATCTCAAACATCCACACAAGTTTGTTGTGAAAACAACAATGAAATAATATGGTAAAGCCAATTTTCTTGCAGTGCTATGTTGCAGAAATCAGATCCATGCACTTTCACATACGTAAAGGTATTATTCAGTGTTGGTTTAACGAAATCTAGATTGACGCCGAGGCACTAGTTTTAGACTGATGGACTTAACTTTGTGGATGTTTGATCTCGTTGTGGTGTGCGTTGAGCAGGACATTGTCAGTTCAAATCCTCCCTCAACATGAATGAAGGGGCTTTCCATTGCAGGATGTCAGTTGGTGTATGTACACTATGCAGGGGTCAATTTCATGAAGCCCTATGATCGATAGTAACTCGAGTTACGAAGGATAACCCATCGTATCCCAGGACTTCTATGTGGAGCTGCAATGCATCATTAGTTCTACGATTTATAGTAAGTTACGATGAGTTTTGTGAATGACCCCAGGTGCTACAAACTGAGTGGTAACAAAAATCTACAAAATAGAATCTTACATCAGTTCTGACACCATTGCTGCGCGTATCTGAAATGATCCTTGGGATAAGCGATGTGTGTGTGCTGGTTTCATGGAGCTCTTCTGACTGCCAATCTAACAAAGATAATTTACTATTAGGAGCACCACGAACATAGGGCTGGGTAGCTTTGTTGGTAAGAGTGCCGGTATGGTATTCCATAGGTTGCTGGTTCGAATTCCTCTCCAATCAATTTATCTTTGTCACTTTTCAATGACAGTTTTTACCTCCTGATGAGGACTAGAGCAGGCTAGTTGAAACGTTGAGACCTTACAAGAAGTGGGACGAAATAAGAAGTGTGAAAGTATGAACGATTCTTACATGGTGTTTCCGCAAACAGATCCAAATATTAAGTACCTTCTTGTCATGATGTGTCATGTATTCTCCAATACACTTAGAATATTATTTCATTTTCCTGTTGTGTACCTTGAAATGCTTAAGAGAGCAAAGTGTCAAGCTAAAATATCGCACAGAGATTTGGAGGAGGAGTCAGACCAGAGTGGGCTGCAAGTCATTTTACTTCCCCTACTTGAGGATGAAAGCACCAGAAGAAAACCTTCTATAAATATCGAAAAAGAAAATGTCAGAAAACAGAAATGTATGTTTCAAGGCACTGTGTGTCACCTGCAACTATTTGATTTCCAGTGGCAAGCAAGGGGAGACCCTTTGTGCTGTAGTGGCACCCTTATTTTCCCTAGATATTTTGTTTATAAATACGTTCGTTGAATTACATGTACATGTAGGCCTTCATTCCCACTCCAAGTGGTAGGAGAGGGCATGGAACAGAAGGCTTTCTGTACTTGATCCTTCTCACATAGGCAGGCCAAGGGGTGAGATAGAAAATTGTGTTCAGTACTTGTGGGTAATGCAGTAACGTACCCGTCTTAAAGGTACAATACAGGATTGATAACATACCCAAACAGAAATGCTAACAGATTTTTCTATATAACTTTCAGGGTATGGAGATGGTGCTGGTAGAAACATACCATTAAAATATTTGTGTATTAAAATAAAATGGTGTGTTTATCCAGAAATTAGTAAAACAAAGACCGAAAACAGTTTTGAGTCGGGTTTTTTCGCTTTTTATCTTGAGACTCAGATTAAGCAAAAATTTTCACAGGTTTATGATTTCATGCACATATTGGATCAGACAAAGTGTGAGTGCTGTTCTGTGACCATTACCAATGTGAATACATGTACATGTACATGTACCTTTAAGTAGCCTCATATCCAAGGAGACCATGGACAAAGCATACAGTGTACTTCTTGCATTTAAAAAAATGTGGAAAATTTTCCATTCAAGTTAAGTTGGAGTTGACTATTTGCAAGAGATCTAGCTGGTCAAAGTTTCAGATGAAAGTGGTTTGAAAAAAATACAAGAACTAGGGGAATGTCCTCATATGTTTGTGATCAATTGCCCATATGGCAAAATAATCTAAAATCTACAGTAACTGATCTAAAGTGATGTCCATCTGCTACATGTAGGTTTTAAATTAAAGGTACAGGTACAGCACAGGATTGTATACCCAAACAGAAATCTTCACAGATTTACGTAGAGTCGTAGAACTTTCAGGATATGAAGGCGGTGCTGGTAGAAACATACCGTTAAAATATTTCTGCCTGAAAATGCTGTATTTATCCAGAAAAGAGTCGAACCAATGACCAAATTTTTTTTGATCTTTGAAAGAAAGAAAAAAATGTTTATTTTTTAAAAGATTTAAAAAATACTTTAAAAAAATACAAAATCTTACAAAAGTGTGAAAGGACACCAATGCTTGAGAGTGACCGACGTCCCTGGTGAATCCTTGAGAGATTTTGACCGAGGTCCAGACCCATGAGAATTGGTGTGTGAAAAGGCCTTAAATCTATATCTCTGGCAAAACCAGGATGTACAATACATGTACAGGGTTAATTTCACGAAACTCGTCGCAACTTACTATCAATCGTAGGATTAGTGATGCATTGCAGCCCTATATATGTAGGATAAGACATCTATGATGGGTTGTCCTTCATAACTCGAGTTACGATCGATCGCAGGGCTTCGTGAAATCGACCCCTGGTACATCAACTCACTCACAGTTGAGTCAGGCAACAAAACACTCGGTGATTGGTTGAAGACAGGAGTTTCTTCAACATGTGAGGTACGCTGCACAGTACACAATACGTACATGTACGCGCGTACATCAACATTGATCCACAATAAGTGTGGGGCTGACGTTTTTGAGAAAATATTATCAGAACTGGATTGTTTATTTTTCAAAAATCTGCGAGGCCTTATTCGTTTGGTTTCAAAATACCATTACTTGTGTTCTGTTCAAATATCTGCTCTTTTTCCCCCCCTTTTGTGGTTTATCCAAGAAGACGTTCCGTTCCCCCAGACGTATGTACACGTACCTTGCACTTGTACATGTGTGTACAGTGCTGTACATATTTTGTAAGGGACCCGTTTTGGCTTCAGGTGTTGTAGGAATGGTCGATACAAAGGCCAAACTTGTCAATTGAGCTTCTATGGTTTGCAGCCTCGTAAAAGGTGGGCAAGTTTTAAAGAAATGATTGTTTTGGGTGTTGTCGTTCCGGCATAGTCGTTCCTAACCCAAAGATTAATTGTCGCAATCAAGCTCTTAGCGATTATGATTTAATTTTAAGTGATTGCATTTGAATTGCAATTTGTATTAGGCCTATAGCACATACAGGGCAAGTCAAAAAGAAGTTGATCGAGATTGGTGATGGTTTTCAAAATAAACAAATGACACTCAAAAGTCATAAAGCAAGTGCATACAAATAATTAGCACAAAAATGTTTTTGCCCAAGAAAACAATTTCACCATTGAAAATTCCATTTGATATCCATGGTCAGCAAACAACAGCCAAAGATCAATCACAAGTGACACACAACACATGGAACTTTTATTGTTAATCCTGTTTTTATGAAGACAGGAATTTCATGGTTAGCACAATTTTGTGCTAAGCAGGGCTGTGAAATTGGCCCGTGTCTTTTAAATCAATTTTTCCCAATGAGTCCAATTGCACCATAAACTCTGGATACACTCTGGCTAAGTAAATATATGCCAAACCTGCTTACTAGTGCAGACATAAAAAAAATGCTTACAAACCAATGCAATTGCTGTCTTTTATGAAGACAGACATTTCATGCTTAGCAAATATTTGTGCTAAGCAGGGCCTGCGAAATTAGCCCCCTGTTTAACTTCTTTTTGACTCAACCCTGTACAGCTCCTTTAAGTTACCATATAACTGTGATACACATCAGCGCTTCTAAACCGAGTGTCAATTTCATTGAGTTCACATAACGAGGACAGAATCGGATGATTCACCATTTACATTGTGAACTTGTGCACGGCAAACACCCCTCGCCAATAACCCCAAGTTCTGCGCCCGTTCCATACCCCACGACTTGGTCCCCATAGACATATGACAAGGGCGCTTCATAGGGTGTGGGTCAGATTCATGTGAGTAGAATCTATTTTAAATCATTCATTTTATTCGCGAGCAAAGCAGTGCATTACTTTCTGATTTCCTTTGTTTGCACGGTATTGGTGTCGATAACCAGGAAGAGACAATTTTTTTATTATCATTTTTTTGTTTTAATGTAGCAGTTAATTTCCTGATACGCTGCGATCTCATTGAATTTGGAGAAGAAATTCTTCACAGCACGGCCACGTTTGAAGAAGGTTTCTGGTAATTTTTTCCCGCTGTAGTCTTAAACCAGATCAGTGTTCAATTGAGTTATGTCGCTATCTTTTGTACTGCACAGATATTTGATTGGCAGAACTAATTGAATTGATTTTATAATTGGTTTATTGTTCAGCTTCTGAACACACTCTTTGTCGTATTACATGTAAAAAGTCACATGATGATGTAGGATTAATAACACGTTCACATGTTCCATACATGCATTGGTACAGTTGTAATAAATCCATATAGTATTAACAATTTGCACATGTGTGAGCAAAGTACAAAACCTGGTGTGTTAAAGGCTGATAATAATGCACACGTATCCATACATTGTGCAAGTGAAGCCATGGATTTGTGTACAGGGGTATACATGTAATAAGACTACATGGTACAATTCACAGAGCCCGGGCCGCTGTATACAGTCCAATGCACAGCCACACCCTGTTCGCTGGGGGTCCTTTATTTAATATGCCCATTATATATGTCTTCCAGCTTCGGTGTGTGGCAGCGTGGGGGATCCGGGGGCATAGGCCACGTACATTGTAGGCCTAGTGTGCTATGTGGCATAGATTTGCTCACTGAACAGTACAGTATATAAACATAGACCTACGGTGTGTGGTGTATGTAGTTGGGCTTGTGACCCACTGCAGATTATTGCATGCTACAATACTGTGTCAGTCATATTATTACAAGTACTTGGTCATCTGGTTTCTTGGCCGGCCCATGCAGTGTACAGCAGATATGTGACCACCAGGCAGATCTCAAAAGGCCAGTAACATTATCTTAAAAGTATAATTATGTAGGCCTACATGATTGGTAAAGGTCACAGGACAGCACTCATACTTTGTCTGATCAAACATGTCCATAAAATGATAAACCTTTGAAAAATTGAGCTCAATCGGACATCCGAGTCAAGAGAAAATAGCGGAAAACCTGACTCAAATTTTCTCTTGAAACATAAGGAATGATTTTTAACAAAACTGTTTTCGGTCTTTGTTTTACTAATTTCTGGATAAATACACCATTTCAGGTGGAAATATTTGAGCGGTATGTTTCTGCCACCACCATCTTTATAACCTGTAAGTTATACGTAAATCTGTGAACATTTCTGTTTGGGTATGTTACCAATCCTGTACTGTACATGTACCTTTAAACTTTGAATTATGAATACACAATTACTTCATGGTTATAATGTACAATTGGTCAGAATCTTGTTTTCATTTATTATCTTTTTTTTGTTGAAAACTTACTTTTTTCCCCAAAGAAGAAGAAATGTTGGGCTATTATCACTTTAATTACTTAAAACGCCATATTGTATATCAATTAATCAATTATTTAATATGTGGAATAAATGTTAATCAGGTAATTATACAAATGATGCATTTTCTCTATAATATATTGTATTGACAGTTTGACCAGTGTTTTAACTGGTGGACATTAACATATTGACACTTGATAAACTTCAACATTTCTGAAGTTTACTTTTGCAACATAATAAATCCGCACAGTGCAATAGTGGTGGTACACTGTAGGCCTGTGTGATAGTGATATTTTCAAATCACACAACTGAAAGTTTGATCTTTAAAAAAAAAAAAATTGGTTACCTCACCATGCCTAATTAAATTCATAATACAGAAATTGAGTTTTGTGTACAGTTCGGCCAGCGTGTATTTTATTACTTGTGCATCACGCCAGGTCATGGCCTGCCCAGTATACCTACATGTACCCCTGATGAGGACTATACACCGTGTATGTACACGTACACACATACATACATGGCTGAACACATGTTTGTCTAGCCCTGAGAATTTTGAATGCTTGCCTATTCATTGCTCGGCAGCTTCATGGTTAGTCGTGGCCTTGTTGGGCACGACCCAGGCATTTTGCCTCATTGCTCACTGTGCTCTGATGACCTTGCTTTATTTTATTTTGGGAGAGGTTGTTTCTTTTTCTTTATAGTTTGTTACTGAGCCCATGAAAAATATGAACCAGTTCACCCCTATTAATGTACAGTACACTTAGTTACCAGCAATGATGTGATTATAAAAAGTACCACACCTTTCTAGTGCCCCCATTTTTTGGTAGGAAGCTTTATAAAGATAGCATTATGTATGCGCAAGGACAAAGGGCAGTACATGTAGATATGTAGGCCTACGTGTATGCATAGGCCTGTACATGTATACTTTTTTATTCAATTTTGTGCATTGAAATTGATTAGCTTCAATTACCTTTCTCAGTTTGTTTTTAGATTTTAAACCCAAAAGTCGGGTGAAAAAAAGGATTTGTTAATAGACTTCTTATGATAAATGGTTGTGTAACGGGCAGAGTGATGGTTGATTGCACCTTAATTTGAATACTGCTTACTGCTTGAATACTGCTTACCGGTAATTATGGACAAATGTACAGTGTGCATTTACCATGTTTATGTATATAGGGTACGTTCAGACAGCCTTTTATTTAAAACGAATTGAGTTAAACCGCTCGGCAACCGCGGGGGGTAAGTCGTAAGTTAAAATTCTGTTGCGTCCATACAGCGTTTTACTGTTTGCAGTTAAAACAGATCGGTTTTATTTTTGGTTTTAAGAGGTCATGCACTGTGCCTTGACCCCGTACAGGCTTCCAGTTATAAAATAAAGCGCGCGGATTTATCTGTGTGTTGAATATAAACAAGCGCGCCACAACAGGTGTTGCGTAACCAGCTGCCAGGCTTCTCTGCACTGAAACTGGGTGTCGGAAAGTTATTCTGTCCCGTTAGCGATTTAGCAGTAAACTCGATAAACTCGATCGGTTTTAAGTGCTAAACCTTTTTGGTGTTTTAGCAGCGGATAAAACCGATCTGTTTTTGATATAAAACTGTTTAGAGCGTCCAGACACATATTGCTATTAAAAACCAATCGGGTTAAAACAGTTGTTTTAGTGAATTTAACACGCTGTCTGAATGCACCCATACATTAGCCCTTGGGGGCCTACACATAGGCCCTACACATACAGTATAGGGCCCTCATGTACTATACACATGGCATTTGCTGCCATGACTTTTTTTTTGGGGGGGGGGGCAGGCAGATACATGTACTGTGTAGGCCTACATGTTTATCGACATGTACATATGTAGGCCTACATAGTACATACCGATAAATGCAGAATGTGAAGTGTGCAAATTTCAAAGTTCTTGTGGTATGGGGGTTTGGGAAATTTTTGATTTTTTTTTCTAGGATGGTCCACTTTCTCAGCGTCACTTTCAAAATCCAATTTGTTTTTGTTAAGGTACAGGTGCATAGGGCCTACATTATTATTTATAGTAGGCCCACATGTATTCACTGCATAATGTGCACGGTTGGGTACTGTACACTGTACACTGTATCCCTGTAATGGTAGGCTGCGTTTGTTAAGGTACTGGTAGAGTGCATAAAATATTAACTTGATATATTTTACCGGTCGGTAAACACTAATTGTTGGAGCTGGTGGTAGGCCTACAGATTCTTGATGCACTAGGCAGGGCTGTGCATTAAGGGAACTCAATGGCAGACACTGTACAGTATGTAATGGTGGGGGCACTTTACCCCTTGTGTGTGATATAGGTCACTGGTGGTGCCTTTGTCAATCAAAGTCATCTATTAAAATAAAAATGATAATAATATTATTTCAATCATTGAACTTTAGTACAGTACAGTACCCATCATAGTGGGTACTTGTCATGCACGTGTGCTTGAATGATTTGTATCTTTTTGTCAAAGAAATGCAGATTCATTGGCAAAAATATCAAGGAAGATATGGTAACATTCATCTGTAAAATTCCCAGTCCCATACGGTGCCCGCTTTTTGAGATAACAGTAAAAAATGCCCACAGTATTTTTGAATTGTTTTACCATTATTTTTGATTTTCCGAAGATCAAAAGTGTTTTTGTCATTGGTTTGACTCTTTTCTGGATAAATACAACATTTCAGGCTGAAAAATTGTTATTGGTATTTTTCTACCATCACCTTAATAAAGGTAGTATCATACATTGGTAAGAGACCAAAACAGAAATGTTCACTGATTTACGTATGTATAACTTTCAGGTAAGATGATGCTGGTAGAAACCTACCGTTGAAATTTTTCCACCTGAAATTGTGTATTTTATCCAAAAATTAGTAAAACAACTACCAAAAATAAAAGAGAAAAGACTTACGAAAATATGTGGCCGTTTTTCACTGTTTTCCCACACAGTGGGCACCGTATGGGACTGGAATGTTCACAGATGACTGTTACTGTATCTGTCTTGATATTTTTGCCCATGAATCTGTATTTCTTTGACAAAAACCAAAGTATGATACTACCTTTAATGATGGTAATGGTAGAAACATCTAATTATCTGGTTATAGGTAAATAATCTGTGAAGATTTCTGTTTCATAATAAAGTAGCAAATGGCTTTATTGGTACACATATGCAACAGGAAACTAATTGTTGTTCAGTGTTCAATACATCAATACATCAAGGCATCAGGATATTTCTGCTTGAAATCCTTGTTACTGTTAGGTGCTTACTGCTTAGGGTCAGACCCACCTTGGCTGCCAAGAATGATGCCCATGTCTAATCATGCACATGGCACGCTTAGCGTTTGATAGTCACAGTGTTAACTTCTGCTAAACAACTGCCAGCCAGCCCGCCCTTCCCTCCCTAGTCTTTTGTTGTGCCTTTGCTTGTTTACGCATGGCCGCTCTTCCAGGCCTACACGTAAATAACAACCAAGCGCGCCAATGAATCCATCATGGGGGCTGGGCATCTGCCTGCGCTGCATGCGCCCACCGGCAAAGAATCACAAAGCGCACCTCATCACGCATGTTACCCACTCAATCAATATGGAACTAGACTATTGCTCTTCATTTAAGGATTGGAATGGAACAGGACAACAAGTTTGGACTCGGATCGATTTTAGACATACATTCATTGATTTTTATCAAGGAAGGACATGTAAAGGATGTTGTCATTGGTGATGTGCAACTGCTAGTCAAGGAGCAAAGTTATGAAAACCCTCTTATTAAGGAGTTAGCTCAACACCCACTACATCTAAGGTTGACTTCATAAAATGGAAGTTTATACCATTAACAGCTTTGCTAGGTAGTATGTGGCTTCAAATTGTGGTATCACTTTGGGAAAATGTGGTATCATTTGAGTATCAACAAAAAACAACATTCACTTTCCCACAATGCAACTGAAAAAAGGGGCGTGGTCGTATTTTCTGCCCCTCCCCCAAGTCCTTGATATGTATTTTGGTGAATGATTATGTGATTATAATATAATTCATAATCCATTCACAAAGGAATAACATTTAAAAAAAATAAGTCAGAAGCAAGAGCTTAAAGTAAACCCATTTGTGGAATTTTCCTTTGTTTTTCTTAATTTTTAGTTTTTGGGATATATGCTACCACAATTTGAGGCCACATAGTGCCTAGAAATGTTCCCTGAGGTCTATTCCATCAATACTTTGGTTTTTGTCAAAGCAATACAGATTCATGTGCAACAATAGCAAGGAAATACAGTAACAGTCATCTGTGAAAATTTCAGTCCCATGCGTTGCCCACTTTTTGAGAAAATTGTGAAAAACGACCACAATATAAGTCTTTTCTCTTTTATTTTTGATCTTTTAAAAGATCAAAAAGTTTTTCGGTCGTTTTTTACTAATTTCTGGTAAAATTATTCAGGTGGAAATATTTAACAGTAGGTTTCTACCAGCACCATCTTCATACCCTGAAAGTTATACGTAAATCTGTGAACATTTCTGTTTTGGTCTCTTACCAAAGTATGATACTACCTTTAAGTCAGACCTTAGATGTAGTCGAACTCTAATTTGTTCATGGTCCATGCTTCTTGTCTATGCTTGATCAAACAGACTTGAGAATCTCTGGACTCCATGTTCAGATTTCCCTTCGTCCTCTTCTCTCGCCTATCCCACCCTGCCCCCCTCCTCCCTTTGATCCAGAAGAAACCCCCCAGTGGAAGTGCCTTATTTGCCAGGAAGGAAACCAGGGCAATGTGAAATACTCCCCACCGGAAAGCCTGACCTCTCCTCCCCCTCTCACACCCCCCCTCCCCACTCCCCCTATACTCGAGCGCAACATGATCATTGTGAGATTCAGATATGTAATGCTATCACCATGTAGAATTTGAGCAAAATTGGACTGAAATCGAATGGAAAAAACAAAGACTGATTTACCCAACCTCTAAACCCGATTTTCATATTTCTTTCAATACATATTACGTGTATTTACCACTATGCGTGTTATCCTTGCAAATTTGTTTTAAAGGAGTAATCATTTAATTGGTCATATTTTCGCCAATTTCTGCATGATTTTGTGTCTGAACGGTCTACAATATACATGTAGACTGTTTGGGATGCAAACATGGTTCTACATGGTGATAGCCAAGACTTAGCTGTATCACATATGAATTTCAAAGTGATGAACAGTTTAATTTTAACATAATGGGGTTCCGACACAGTGAACATTGCGTTTTTTTCTGGGACACCATGTACAATGTTTTATTATACATTATTAGTTAGCAAGAAGAATACACAAGTTCTCTCATTGCTGTACATTGTATGTATGTATGTATGTACAATCTAGGCCTACATATACATGTATGTATGTAGGCCCTACATGTAGAACCATACCTTTTTTAGCTCTATGATAGAACATGTTTAGGCCTTTTCACACTGCAAGTTTTCAACCCGGGGCGAATTCAATCCGGGGCGAACTTGATTCCCACCCTGGGTTGAAATTTGATTTTTCAACCCCGCGTTCAATCCAGCGTCGTTTCACACTTGGCATCTCGCGAACCCACCTTCAACCCGGGGCGAACTCAACCCGATTAAATTCACACTGCCTTTTTCAACCCGGGGCGAAAGTTTCAACCCCGGGGAGCGAAAATTCTCAACCCTGGCCCGGAGCAGGGGTGACTTTAACCCGGGTTGAAATCAATCTCGGGGTTGAAAAAATTCCAGTGTGAATGGCCGCTGAATCTCGGAGTGAGATCAAAACTCCTGTGAATAAATTTGAAAATATATACTGTTAGCGTTTTTCACTGTTTTCTACAGTTTCCGATGATGACATGAGTTGAACATTTCACCGGTCTGTTTTTATTCCATGACAAATCAAATTATGAACAGTCTGCAGCTGTTCTGTCACCTTTACCAATCCTGTATTATGCCTTTAACATCACATGGCAAGTTTGGGTTCGTAATATGCTGTTTTCATCAAGGTACATGTCAACTTTTCATAGTAAGCAAATTTTTGCTGTGCTGATCTGATGTGGCTTGTATATGAAATTAGCCCTTGCTCATCCAATGGGAAATACACACATGTACATTGTATATTGTATGACTCTTCAAGTTACTGCTCCGAAGCCCTTTTTGAAGGCTGCTGATTCAATGGCCCCATTGTGTAGCATTAAATCAAATTGAAGACCGGTGTATTATATTATTGTATACAGGTTAGGTAACATAAAAAAAAACCAATTGGGACACTTCATAGCTGACCGAATTTGGTGTGTGAACTTTAGGCACGCTTGACATGTCATATTACACGTGTGTGTGTGTGTCTACAAACATGTTCTTATGCAGTTCGTACTGTATGTGCACATATCCACATGTGCTCTGCACCATTTACCGTGTTGATCAAGTAAGGGCATTTGGAACAGTGAATAGACATTGTACGCACTGTTGGATCATAACAAAACATTTGGCATCTGCTCTGAAATGTCTTGTGCCAATTCTAGATCTAGTATACATGTACATGTACCTGCCCATTGAACGTGCACGTATTTTGTATGGCGGTAAAAACCTTTATATGAAGTGTTTCACTCATAGGTAGCCCTATGAAAATACACTGAGTCTGATTCTGAGTCTGCTGGTACTTGGTAGTGCATTACACATTGATTCGAAAATGTGGCTGGTTCAAATTGTACAAGTAATAGAAAGCTGTATACTATGCCTATAGTTCCTGAGGTATTTTTTTTGCATATACAGTACATACATGTACACGCGTGTGTCCCTGAAAAAACGCAATACTGTGTTGGGAACCATTATGTTAAAATTAAACTGTTCATCACTTGAAGATTAAGCTATTTGATACACCCATGTCTTGGCTATCACCATGTAGCATTTAAGCACAATCCGGTTGAAATTGGCGAAAATATGACTAATTGAAAGAGTACTCTTTAAAAACAAATTTGCAGTACTTCCAGAAAAAGTAGTCAATGCTGTCAATAATGTGTATTGAAAGAAAGATGAAAATTGGGTTTTGAGGTTGGGTGATTCAGTCTTAGTTTCCCCCCCTCAATTTCAGTCCAATTTTGCTCAAATTCTACATGGTGATAGCCAAGACATGGCTGTATCACATATCTGAATCAAGAAGTGGTAAACAGTTTAATTTTCATATAATAGTTCTCAACACAAAGTGTTGCATTTTGGTTTGGGACACCCTGTATACTATCCCTTTATTTGTAAGTCTAAAATTCCAGTGAATATATTTCCCTTTTTTTTTGTTCGTTCTGCAAGGTCCCTCCAAAATCAAGAATTAGATTTTGCAAAATACCATCTGCAGTAAATTTCCATTGATTTTTTTTTTTTGGTTGGGTTGGACTCTGAGAAGGAGAGAGCCGCCGCGTTCCATCGAATTACACCAAACTCAGTCGCTCCTGGCTGGACACAAACAAACCGGCAACATTGCATTATTCATTGCTCATTTTACCATCAACACCTCGGACACTGTATCCCTGGGGACAAGGGGGAAAGCGGTCGTGCGAGGGTCCAATGGCGTGTGGAGTTATCCCCGGTCCCCCTCTCACTCTCAGTCAGAGCCTGGACTTAACCCCCTCACAAAGAAGAGCATCAATTCTGCTCCAGCTTGCAAAATAAGAGACTAGAGGGGGGATGGGGCGAATAAAATTTAAAAAAAGTGTCGAAGAAAAGAGACTTGCAGAATGCCAGTGCATTGGCTCGCATTCACTTGCCCATACTCTAATGACATTTCTATAGATTTTTTTTTTCTTCTCTCTCTCTTTTCTGGCTGGTGACTGTTAGCGACACTCTGCAGTGCATGGTACCGAGGGAAAAAACGTGCAAGCATGAAAAGGAGCATCCGTTGTGCTGTATGCAGCCTCCACACAATGCCTTTACAGTCCCATCGCCTTTTACAAAAAATGACACCTAATAATCCCCGATTCTGCCCCTTTTTTTCGTCTCCCTTTTTCGTTATTAATATTCGCAAGCATTTCATCGAGTCGAGAATCACTCGCTCCTTTCCCTGGTGTCAGTTTTCCAGAGAGGCTAAAGTCCTTCATCGGCCTCGGTTATTTGAGGCGAGGGGCAAAGTATTGGGCCCCAGGTTTATCTCTTGTCTCCGGTGTTGATCTTGGTACTGGTTCTTTATGCAGCTAGTGCAAGGGGGCCCTGGCTCAGGTGAATGCATGCATATTGCAGTGTAGTTTGATACAGCTAGGGCACGGCTGAATGGGATTCTTTGTGCATGGTTCCAGCATACTAAGGGAGCGGCGCGGGGCAGGGGACACACACGGCTCTAGCTCAGCTCCATAAATGCTGAATTCCACTGCATTTTGGCGTCTGGGTTTTTCATTTATTCATATTCATTCGTTTTTTTGTGTGTGTCATGTGTGTCTATGTGGGGTGCTCGGCGTGTGTGTGTGTCGGGGGTGTGGCTAGAATTGTTGATTCTGAAGTGATGTTTGTCACTGTTATTGGTGTACACTGATTTTGGCAGTTCAGCTTGACATGTGTACAATAAAGGCCGAGTTATGAAAACCAGTCTGAGTCATATTGACATTGTTTCATTGGTGATGGAGTGTGTAATTCTAGTGAGGGTTATTAAGGAGAAGGGGGCCGGGTGTTTGGTTGTGAGGTGGTCTGGAGAGGTGACAATGTCATGGGTTGGGAGGGCTAGGGAGGTAAAGGCCCCACCAGAAATATTGGAGAGGCATCAGTTGTCAGATATTATGCTGTCAAAAGTACACATAGCTGGATACTTAGATTAATACAGACTACATTCTATAGTATCAAAGCCCTTTATAATCAATGCACTTTACCAGGGTTGTACATGTGTGGGCCTACCTGTGTTAATCAATTGACGTGTTTACAGATGTATAAACTGCACATCCCAACAGTCAGTCCAGCAGCCCTGTAGTTCTGTAGCACATACCATAGTTTAAAAAGTCCAAGTGAAAGTGGTTGAAGTGGTTAAAGGTACAGTTCAGGATTGGTAACATACCGGTACCCAAACAGAAATGTCCACAGATTTACGCATAACTTTCAGGGTATGAAGATGGTGCTGGTAGAAACCTACTGTTAAAACATTTCCACCTGAAATGGTGTATACTTTATCAAGTACTGTATAACAAAGAATGAAAACAGTTTTTTATCTCGGGGGGTAAGATTAAAACCATTTATGTACATGTTTTATGAGAAAAAACGAGTCAGGTTTTCGCTATTTTCTCGTGGCTCAGATGTCCGATTGAGCTCAAATTTTCACAGGTTTATTATTTCACGTACATGTTTGATCAGACAAAGTGCGAGTGCTGTTATGTGACCTTTACCAATCATGTATTGTACCTTTAATTCACAAGTAATGACATAAATCACCAGTGAGTTATGCCCTTGAGAGGTCCATTCAGATATCATATTGGTCTACGTAGTTTAGACCGTACCTCCTCAGCGGTCTTAAGTTTTGGAGAGTTTTTAGCACCCAAAACAGTCTATCGTAGATGGTACTGAGTCAGACACAAGTAGGTAGACCCTTTTCAATTCAAACCGAAGATAGACCGCTTTTAGTACTGCATCTGAACGCCCCCATACTGGTACTTGTTCTAATCTACATGTAAGACTGAACAGGGCTGTATATTTCATATCACAGCCAGGTGTTCGTTGAAATCCGCAGACTTTGTAATTCTCCTCAGGGACTCAACGTATGTAGCTGGCCGTTTATTGAGGTAGTGAAAATGATAATAATAAAAATTTATTAAATAAAGTATACGTTGGCTTTGCTATGAAAGCAGTTTCAGCTATGAGGTAGCTCTTAAGAAGCACTGTCAGGGATTTGCTGTAATATTGATGGATATTAGGCCTACAGATTGAATATGCTTTGGATATCATGTTTCAGTGTGCAGGCTGCAGGATTAGTAGATTCTTCATAGAAATAGGCACTATAAGATGCCTGTATGCATGTATGGAGCGCTAGTGTGGACGTGCAGTTTGAGTGTGAGGATTACCTGTGGAAACATGCATTGCTTAAATCCAATACCACTTGAAATGCGTACAGTGTATGTCTAATAGCGCTCCGCAATTGTGCTAAAAATAGCACACTGAATCTCAGACAAACATTGCAAACGTGTGGTGTGGGTGTGTGAAGTTTGTCTGACATCCGGGAGTTTTGTACATGCGCGCACTGGCCAAATCACTCGTGTGATGTCATTAGTGTGGAGCGCTATTACCACACTTCATAGGAATGGTCTGGGGGCCAATTTCATAGAGCTGCTTTCAAGTACAAAAATGGGAGACTTTTGAGAACCGGTCTTCAAGTCAACAGCACACGCACAACAGCGCAGGCGCAAAACAACGCGCGCATGCTCACAATTGCGTGCTCGTGCGCTGTTGACTTGAGTTTCATCACTGAATAATGCAGCACAGCCATATACTTGCAAAGTGAGGTGTTAAAGGCAAACCAAACTTGTACATGTGTATCACTTAAAATTCTGGTACCCATCATATGTATCACCTCATGTATAATCTATTTAAGATCATTCATGAGTTCAAAGGTCAATGCATGTCATGTGATGTGCATTAAACCAATAGGTGGAGGAAGAACTATCCCATGCACGATATTTATCCATATCCACTGTACAGTACATATACATGTACAGTGGATGAATTATGTAATTTTCGTCCATGGGGAAGTACATGTAAAATCACAACAACAACTCAAGTAAATTAAATAAAAGAAAAACAGATATCTAGAAAAGAAAGTACAGTTCTTGAAAATGAAATGAAAAATTCAAGACGAAATTGCTTCCATTGAAAATATTATGCTTAGCCAGTTGTCATTTGCCATCCTTTTGTTTGATATGTCTTTTGTTTCTATTTGTTAAGAAGCCATTGCTGAGTAGATTGTGCATGAGTACACTCGTATTCCTACTGTATATTTATTCAGGTTTGGACTAGAATAGAGTCCCATGATTACGGTCCTTCATGCTACGATTCAGCCCCTGGCCTTGTGCTTGGCTTCTGGGAGGGGGCAAGGCCATGGCGGCTTTTGTGGAAGAAACTCGAGGTCTCCCGTTTGGAATCAGTTTAAAGCGGCACCAAATAACCATGAATTACCAGGGCAACGGAGGCCATTGCTGATCAGTGGGAAATTCAGGGTCAGACAAGCATGAAAGATACAAGGGCCCACAGAGCAAGCTTACGTGATGGTATTAAACCTCCTAGTAGTAGTACACATATCATTACTCCCTATAGTCTTTAATGCGCAACGGTAATATCATACTTTGGTTTTTATCAAAGAAATACTGATTCATGGGCACAAATATCAAGACAGATACAGCAATAGTCATCTGTGAAAATTTCAGTCCCATACGGTGCCCACTTTTTGAGAAAAAAAGTGAAAAACAGCCACAATATTTCTTAAGTCTTTTCTCTTTTATTTTTGATCTTTTAAAAACATTTAAAAACATTTCTGTCTTGGTTTCTTACCAAAGTATACAACCTTTAAATCCAAGGCTTGGTCTATAGTACAGTATGTTGAAGAGGCACCATGCATGCCTTGTCATACATCCCTGTTACTGTGTGAGTGGTCTCTTATTGTGCAATGACTGTATCTGACTGACCTCATAACCCATTGACCGTTTACCCTCTGGCCGGTCACCAACCTCCCTTCTCTCCCCTGCTTGTCTGACCCATTGGTCACCCGCCCGTGAAGGCTAAGCTAGCCAGTCGTGGGTATCCAGGCTAGTTCCACGTCATTACCCATGATTCATGGCATTGATGCCCCAAATACCACCGAAGACTGCGCTCACATGTTTGATATCGCATTCTTGAAGGGACAAGAACATAATATTCCAAAGGGCACTCCCTCCATTACTACACCCAAAATGCTTTGTGCTGGCTTTAAAGGGGTTATTAAGGATGTTTAAGGTTTACTGTACTAATCAAATTTGGGAAAGGGGTGAAAGTGCTTTAATATTATTGCTTACCACAATTAATGACTATAGCAATATATTTCTGTGTAAGTGCTTAATTTTGACCAAAAAGTTAGAAAATCAGTGCGTGTACGCAACCCCCCTCCCCAAAAAAAGACCCTCTTGGAACCGATCCATGCAAGAATAGTGTGTGACGTCATCTACAGAACAAGTATGCCTGTAGCTTGCACCACAGTATACTGTGTGGCGTTCTGCATGTGACATAAGCAAGGATTTATATCACAAACAATGATAGACAGGTTGAGTTTTATAACAATTCAGATGTATTTAACTTTATATGAGTTTTGATTACAGTAAACCTTTAACAACTTGGAGGTGTCCAATGCATCTTTTAAAGATCAAAAATAATTGTGAAAAGATTTGAAAAAATACTGTGGGCGTTTTTCACTGTTATCTCAAAAAGTGGCCATCGTATTGGACTGAAATTTTCACAGATGACTGTTACTGTATCTTCCTTGATATTTTTGCCCATGAGTCTGCATTTCTTTGACAAAAACCAAAGTATGATATTACCTTTAAGTTGTGTCAGTTTATATCTTGGACAATAAGAAACCTATGTAAAACTATTCAACATTGAGTAATGTGTTGTATCTTTCTCGTTTCTTTCTTTCACATTTACAGGTAGGCCCTGTCATCAAGTCATGCCGACAACATGTGGTTTTCCTAATTGCAAGTTTCGTTCGCGCTACAAGGGAACCGAGGACCCGCGTCATTTTTATCGCGTGCCCAAGCGCCCCACCGTGCTGCGAGAGCGGTGGCTCGAGGCGATTGGTCGCACAGAAGAAACAATTGTCGGTCAGGTATCGTACAAACACACCCCACTGAGCATGCCCAGAAACCCATCTGCACCTGTTGAGTGGTTTCGGGGCCTTTTGATTGGTTGATGTTGAGCTCGATGGATTTGGCTGATTGGGCACCGTGTCTTTGAGTTCGTTTCTGTTGCGGTCGTTGGTTACCTTGGTTTGACACAATATTTTTTGCCGCCTTATTTTGATTTTTTCGTTATTTTTTTGTATCGTGATATAAGTGGGGAGGGCAAAAAAAGGGGGAGGGGCATCATTGATCTTGAAGGCGGGGTTGATTCATAGTGATGTCTTTCAGTGGTCATTGAGTGTGTGGAACAGTACGTGTACATATGTATACAGTGTACCTTTTGGCATGGTTATGTTTTTAGTGGATATCGTGTGCATGTATTCACCCACCCATCCCTGTGTGATGTTGTATATAACCACTTGCATCTTAGAATCTCACACTAGTATTGATTATTATTAACCGTTAACGATTACCATTGATTTCCTAATCAATAACCCCTTGACTATCACGCAACAATGTCACGGCAGCATGCTGTAGTGTAGGGTGACTCATGGATAGGATCTAACCTAGAAAAACTCGGATCATTTGTAACGTGGGCTTACTGGTCCGTGCAGCTATGTATTTGTCTATCAAAGCTCCCATATACATCTTCACTCGCTCATAAACCATGCAACGATGGGTTTTCCTTTAACAAAAAGCGAAAAAGGATATTAACACTGGTTCATGTTGTATCTAAAGGCCTTTTCACGCTATCTCCTTTTCGATCCGTGTTGAAATCAACTGGATCCGCTTCAGTGCAGCCCGGCACGTTCTTTAACCAGATCGAAGAGATGCAACAATCACACAACGTTTTTGGTGAATCGGTTCATACGACACAGATCACAGCAAATGCAGTTTGGAACCGGGTTGAGATTTTCAATCCTGCTCCTTACCAGGGTTGATTTCGATCCAGTTTTGAACCGTCCTACCCGGGTTGGTTCGGGGTTGAAAATGTTCAAGTGTGAAAAGGGTTGAAAAAATCTCTGGGTTCGATCCGGTTCCAACCCCGAGATTTTGGATAGTGTGAAAAGCCCAGGACTGTTTCAGTGTGAACAGTGTTTGTTGTTCTGAGCTGGGATTTATTAAAACTTGGATCAAAATAAATGCTTGATATCTATAAATGTAGGTTTTGTGAATTTGGAATCCCCATTTTGCACATTGTGGTCTCAGCTAAGAAATATCAAAGTCTATTTAGTCTTCCATGATTGTTTCAAAAACTGTTCAGTATCTGCTCTTGGCTTTTGGAGTTTTCGGTCCGTCGTAATTTGGGACAGTTTTTGGCTGGTGAATGTCAAATTGTCTTGGGTTTCACCAATGTTCACACTGCAAGTGTGTACTTGTAGTATACATGTGCAAGATTAAAAGTACATACATGTACTGTGCTACATTGTACACATGTACAGTACATGTACATATATCACAACTTCCTTTGTTTTTATAACAATGACAAGGAAATTGGTAATGAATATGTGTACATGTGTGCGGTCAATAGCATGTGTATTACAATGCCAATGGGAGACTTTGGAGAACCGGTCTTCAAGTCAACAGCGCACGCGCTCACAATTGTGTGCACTGTTGACTTAAAGACCAGCAGCCGATTTCACGAAACTCCAAATGTTGCGTACGCAACATTTTGTTGCGTAACTTACGCAACATTTTCCTGCCTTGGTTGCACAAGCTATGGCCGTTTCACAAAACTTACGCAACATTTGTACGTGGTGTAAGTTACGCAATGTTTCGTGAAATCGGCTGCAGTTCTCCAAAGTCTCCCATTGCTGATATACACAGATGCCATACATGTAATAAATGTACACTAGTTTTGACCATCACTAGCACATTATTTGATCAAATTTATTGGCAACCTTTAAAGTCACCATATCTATTTCATATGCAAGACTTTCGGCACTTAATCGGAATAGTGAAGAATTTCTAACCTTAACTGAGCTTGGAATTAAGAAGTCTTGAAACATTTTAACATCCCAATCCACTGATACGAAGATCGTAGAGCAGAATTCAAGGTTGGTAGGTCAGTAAAGATGCATTGATCATGCCTTATGAAAAAGGGATAGTCAAACAATTTAATTGAGCAATCAACTGATTGTTTTACCTGTCTCCTGAAATTATATGCTAAACACCTTGCACCATACATGTAGAGAAAATTGACAATTCAAATACTGATTTATTGGCTCTAACTTGTTTGGTACTGAGCTTGCCTTAGATGCTGTTAAACTGTAATTGGAAGGATGTGCATTGTGATTGTGTACATTGTACAAAAAGGAAGCAGAACATTTACGGGCGTTTCACGCTCTGCATGGCTCCATTTCATGAATCCATTCTAAAGTAACTGGTATCAAAATAGAGACTTTAGGCTGCTGTTCCAAAGTAGATTCTCTAGTTTGAAAACAGAATTTCAGCTTCAATGAAAAAAGGGACACCACCAACATATTGCTGGATAGCTCAGTTGGTTAGAGCGCTGGTACTACTTCTGTATTCTGGAGATGGCTGGTTCGAATCCCGCTCCAGTAAAATTTTTCATAAACTCGGTCAGTTTCCCTTGTGGTTATTTCACGAATATATTAATTAAAAAGCCGTATCCTCTTTGAGTGATCCCCCATGTACCGTTCCCAGGTAGCAGCATTGTTGCGTGTATCATTGAAACGATCCCTGGGGTGTGGCGGTGTGTGCGTGGTTTCATGGCTTCTGACTGCCAAACGAACAAAGACAGTTTACTATTGGGGTCACCGCCAATGTAGGGCTGGATGGCTCAGTTGGTAGAGCGCCTGTACGGTACTCAGGAGGTTGCCGGTTCGAATCCCGCTCCAGTCAATTTGTCTTTGTTCACTTTTCAACAACCAGTAAATTTTTTTGGGATAACTTTTCAATGACTATTCATTCAGTTTCCCTTGTGGTTATTTGATGTTTGTTACCATGTTACATTGAAACATGAACCAAATTTACCCGTACAATCAACAAAAATACCATCGAATAACATGGAAAAGTGGTTACACTGGAGTTATCAAGAGAAGAAATACAATATTGCATGATTCTTGATTAGGAAATGTCATTTAGTTAATAATACTGAGAAGCCACAGCAGCAGGTGTAAGCTAGTCAGCCTACCCCAAGTCCCCCCTGATGCCTCCCAAGATAGTCACATCCACACTCATGTTTAATTCAGCCATTCCCAGCCAGCCTTGTCCTGTCCAGGCTATAGCAGTTGGTCTCTAATGCCCCAGCATTGCTTGTAATGGACAGGAACTTCACAAAATGAAAAACCCACACATGGTCTTGGACTTGCACTGGAGCGCAAAATCAAGACGTGTAAATATACGATCAGATCGAGCGATTGCCATTGAACAAACGTGGAGCTGTCTATGATGGGTGCTTGTGTAGTGTACATGTACATCTACTTTACTAACTGTACATGTACACACAGTATGGCCATGAACTCACTTCGGATGATCAGGGAAAATAATTGCCTTGGTGCTATATTAATTGCCTCATCATGGTGTATGATGTTTTAATAATTGCATAATTCCATCATTTTCAAATCTCATCCATCTTGTGGCGGTTTAAAGCACTGACTTTCAATAGAGATGATGTGTTTTTTTTTTGAGGATAGCTAATGTAGCTTATTTACAACTTGTTGTGGAATAACAAAGATACATGTATACTAATTTGTGTGTGTGTTCATTAACTTCCTTAACTGGCCGAAATGCGCATTGCCATTTTGTGTTGGATGCAGGGATTTGCACACGTATGTGATTCATTATGTAGATATACATCAGGGGCCTTTCTCAAAGCACGGCTCTGGCTTTGGCTCTAGCTCTGGCTCCGACTCCGACTCAGGATCCAGCTCAGGCTCTGGCTTCGTCTCTGTCATCCATATGCTGAAAATAGTATTTACAGTAGGTTGTTGCTTTTTCATTGAAGCTGAGGCTCTGTTTTCCTATTCAAACCAGAGAATGTACATTGTACTTCCGAACCGCTGCCAAAAGTCTTTATTTTTGATGGATACTCGAAATTTTAGAATGAATTTACGAAATGGAGCTGGAGCCTGAGCCTGAGCCTGAGCAGAGCTTTAAGAATTAAAGGCCCCTTTATTCAAAGTGTGTGGCTACAGTCTTTTGGTTCACAACATGTCTGACCACGTGATGTGTACAGATTTGCCTCGAGCAGCTGCAGTTGTACATGTACCTCTAAGGCTGTCAAACCAGCATTGATATACATGTACATGTACCATAATGCATGCATTTAACAGTGCGTATGATTCCGGGAACATAACAAACCCTGACCCCAACACATGCAAATGGACACATTTGGCCTCTAGAGGGCTTTGTATGCCTCAGAGCAGAGCCATGTACTCATAACAACAATCACTCACTATCATCAGAAGTCTTTCATCACTTGAAGTTCAGCAAACATGTACTATTACACAGCAACCAAAGCACTGTTATATTGCTTCCAAAAACAGCTGATATAAATTGGGTTGACATGTTTTTGGCTGAAAGAAGGGGCTGAAACGCATTGGAATGTCTGCTATTGTGTTGAGTCTACACAAAAAGTTTGGGAACTTTTGAAGACAGACCACATTCTTTGAGTTTTTTCCTGAGGTGGTGCTTGAAGGTTTTTGGCACGGAGAAGGGGAACTGAAATTATAAATTTGAGGAATTTTTTGATACAAATGAAACCATCAAGTTGTGATTTAGACGAACATCGCAGATTATGCATCAGGGACAGATGTGAGAAATATGGCAGGGCCATTGGTATATCTACAACTCCTAGTTAGTACATGAACTCATTGAATGCAACCATACAAGTTACATTCATGCTATGAATACTGTGTAACAATTGAAGACATTCTAAACAAACTTCAAGCTGGATGCTCTCTGATGATGTATTGTACCAAGGGGCCAATTTTATAGAGCTGCTTAAGCATCAAAATTTGCTTAAGCACCAAACGCCTTAGTTAATAGAATCATTAGGGCCTATGCCAGCTAAAATTCCTTGTGAATATTATGTTCAGCAAACAATGGCCGAATATATTCGTCAAAAACAGTCAACATCGCATGAAAATTCGGTAGGTAATCCTGTTTGATCAAGGAAGACTTTTCACGCTTGCATGTAAGCAAATTTTGTGCTTAAGCAGCTCTATGAAATAGGCCCCACCTCAAAACTTGTTGAAGTTGCCAGTCGACGTTTAGTCGACTCGTTCCAGTGTGGCACTAACCCAAACCATAAGCGTGCACTTTAACCAACAAGTCCGAACATGGCTGTTAAAACTAACCGGTCTGTACTACCCATAACCTGTTGTACACATGCTGTCATGTAAAAACCACAAGAGTCAATGAATCTTGATCTAATAAGGAAATTTGGGTTTAGAGTTGGGGGCCGTCAAAAAAATCATGGCTTACGGAAACAAGGGGAGGGGAAATAAAACAACAACGGAAACTGAAAACTTAATCAATTTCTGCCTGTGATGATGTCACTCGTCGGCGCTAAATAACGTCACGGGAGTGTGAAAATTAAGCAAGGTTAGAAAAGGAATTTCATTTTTTTTGTTGCAATTTTTCAGGGGCGAAGCAGAGAATGTGTTACGTTCATGTCTAATTTCTTCATGTATAGTCGTCATAATCTGCGAAAAAATAAGTCCCTTGTCTGGCAAAGGAAGGATATCAATGAAAAATGGACAGATTAACTCTTAAAGGTAACCCGTATTATCATACTTTGGTAGGAAACACAAACAGAAATTTTCACAGATTTACCTATAACTTACAGGGTATAAAGATGGTGATGGAAAAAATATGCCATTGAAATATTGCCACCTGAAATGCTGTATTTATCCAGAAATGAGTAAAACAAAAGACCAAAAACAGTTTTGATCTCTGAGATCAAAATCTCACAATTACAATTATCTTACAATTTCGTGTAACAATCGGCAATGGCTTTTTGCTGTTTTCTACTGTTCCCAATAATCAATTGAGCTGAAACTTTTCACTGTTTTTTTATTTTTTATTTCATGACAATTCATATTATGAACAGACCTACATGCAGTTCTACCAACTTTACCAAAGTATGATAGTACCTTTAAAGGTAATATCATACTTTGGTTTTTATCAAAGAAATACAGATTCATGGGCAGAAATATCAAGACAGATACAGTAACAGTCATCTGTGAAAATTTCATTCCCATGCTGTGCCCACTTTTTGAGAAAACAGTGAAAAACAGCCGTAGTATTTCTTAAGTCTTTTCTCTTTTATTTTGGATCTTTTAAAAGATCAAAAAGATTTCCGGTCGTAGTTTTACTAATTTCTGGATAAATACACCATTTCAGGTGGAAGAATGTTAACGGTATGTTTCTACCACCACCATATTCATACCCTGTAAGTTATACGTAAATCTGTGAACATTTCTGTTTTGGTTTCTTACCAAAGTATGATACTACCTTTAAAGTCCCTCTTTTTTCATTTTGGATTCATTTTGGATTTAATTTAATTTATATTCAAAGCAAGGGATGTAACTGTTTGAGAGGAACCCAGGGGGAAGTCCCATAGTTGAGCCGTTTAGTCCAGACTGCTGATTGATTGCAGGCTTTGTTTTTGGTCAAGCGATATTGACGTCAACGTCAACCCCTGTTAGTATGTCAGAATTACCAAGGCTCCAACCAAAATCCCTTAAAATGATTTTATGGAATCTTACGGAAATGATTTTTGAAGCCATGGTCAAGAAATAATTTTATGGAATCTTACGGAAATGATTTTTGAAGCCATGGTCAAGAAATGTTGACGTCAATCTCTGATACTGTCAGAATTACCAAGGCTCCAACCAAAATCCCTTAAAATGATTTTATGGAATCTTACGGAAATGATTTTTGAAGCCATGGTCAAGAAATGTTGACGTCAATCCCTGATACTGTCAGAATTACCAAGGCTCCAAGCCTCCAACCAAAATCCCTTAAAATGATTTTATGGAATCTTACGGAAATGATTTTTCGAAGCCAGTCATTTCTTATTTTTGTTCAAGTGATGTTTATGGTCCTTTTCCTCTCCAGTTTGACATCGGACTCGATCTGTCCGGCCACCAAGGGACTTATTTTCTTGCAGATGGTACATGTACACTTAACCACATATGTTCCTCGCTCAATGGTCCACTGACGAGACCACTTATGAGTTTGTTTTCGTGGCAGTCTTCTTCAAAATGTCTTTCATCTGTTCAGCGGGTCCTTTGGTGCTCAGATGTTTTTTGAAATTTTGTTATTTGCGCTCCCAGTTCTAATAAATGATGCCAGAAACGTCCTGACTTTATACCGCGGGGCTGAGTCAGTGAGTTGACAGGGCCAGCGCAGCAGCGTACATTGCGGCGCTTGACTGACCATGCGTGCGTATCTGATTGCCCCATAACCTTGACCACAGCTTTGGAAGAAAGCCAGAAACTGTACATTGTACATCGTGTGCCCTCCTCCCTATGTTAGTTGTGTAGTCGGATATGAAGCTGCATCTTCAGTGGCTGAGTGATGATATCAGTTTGATCAACCATTCCGTTCATGGTGACTGAGCAAGCTCGTGTTTCCTTCCCCTGTTGGACATCACCCACGCCTCTTTATTGGGGGTTTACGAAACGGCGGCTCAGGCTCAGGCTCCAGCTCTGTCATTCAATGCTGAAAATATAGGTTGTGGTTTTTCATTGAAGCTGAAGCTCTGTTTTCCATTTCAAACCGGAGAATCTACTTCCGAACTGCAGCCAAAAGTCTCTTTTTTGATTATTTTAGAATGGATTCATGAAATGGAGCTTGAACCTGAGCCTGAGCCTGAGCCTCCATTTCGTAAACCACCTAAGGTTATCACCTCAGAATGGGGGAGGCGGAGTTCTTTTTTTTTCCCTGGTTCCCAGTGCTAGACATTTATCTTTGTGCGATCAAAAGCTCCCCGGTTCTCTCCCGTATCGCTCCCATACTCAACCAAGCATTAACTCGTATATCACATACATACATGATAGTTCCTCGGTTCCCATCATTCGTTTCTACTTGAGCTCCATTACATTCTTACTTGTTGTGTGCTTGGAACCGGTGAATTTTTTTCACAGTGGTTACTAGCGTACTACATTATGAAGACAATACAAAATGTATGCATTATGGTTCATTTTTAGTCTGTCACAATGTAATCCATCGATGCATTGTTCTTCAGATTTTATAGTTAATATCACAAAGGACATGTCCTTTGTTGTTTTCTAATTCTTCCTTGTCCCCCTCCCTCTTGAACTTTTACATGTATGTGTTAAAGGTAGTATCATACTTTGGTAAGAAACCAAAACAGAAATGTTCACAGATTTATGTATAATTTACAGGGTATGAAGATGGTGGTGGTAGAAACCTACTGTTAAAATTTGTCTGCCAGAAATGGTGTATTTATCAAGAAATATGTAAAACGACGACTGAAAATATTTTTGATCTTTTAAAAGATCAAAAATAAAAGAGAAAAGACTTATGAAATACTGTGGCTGTTTTTCACTGTTTTCTCAAAAAGTGGGCAACGTATGGGACTGACATTGTCACAGATGACTGTTACTGTATCTGTCTTGGTATTTTTGACCATGAATCTGTACTTCTTTGACAAAAACCGAAGTATGATACTACCTTTAACTTTACAAAAGAATGGTCGTTAATCGGCCCAGCCTCTACCCAAAAAACAAGCCACATGGCTCGTAGTTGACTCTGTTATTCTTTTTCAAATTTATAAACAACAATAACAACAACAACAACAACAGAGAATGTAATCTTGGTTCAAGATGATCTCTGTTCATAATTATATCCTTGCCAGTTGCTGCAAAAGCTAATGTTATACACTAGGAACATCCTGGTACTTTCATGGAATGCTAGCTGCATAATGTAATGTACTAAACCATCCTGGGGTCGATTTCATGAAGCCCTGCGATCAATCGTAACTCGAGTTGTGAAGGATAACCCATCATATCCTATGTAGGGCTGCGATTGATAGTAACTTGGTTACAGTGAGTTTGGTGAAATCGGTTACCGGTATTCCAGACTGTGTTTTTCACTGGTACTCGGACCAACCATGGACCAACTGTTCCCAGTGTGATGTCAATTGCAGTCTGTCCAAAAATAAAACCCTTCCCACATTCTTGGTTGGTGGGTGGGTGGGGAAGGAGTGGGGGGGGGGGGGGGGGTCATCAAATTGCCTCATGGGATATATCTCTGTTGTAAGACTGGGTACATGTATATATACTGTACACCTGTGCATTGTCGTGCATTTACCAACATGATTCCATTGTTGAAATACATGATTTCTCAAATTGGATTGGAGAAACAAATATCCAGTCTGGGGCACTTGATGACTCGGACCAAATTTTGTGGTCATCCTCTGTTTTCACAGTGTAGTTGCACATTGGTCATTCCACACGTTTGGGTCTTAATTTGTAGCGTGTTCATGCAACATTAAAAAGCTTGTATCATTTGTATTTTACTTCTATAGACAGTATGAGTGCAGACTAGCAGCAAGCTTTTTTGAATCAAGGATGACATTAATAATATGTTCACCACTTCACCTTAAAAATCCGGTTCAGTATTTAAAGGTAAAATACATGATTGGTAAAGGTCACAGAACATCATTAACACTTTGTCTGATCAAACATGTACATGAAATAAGAAACCTGTGAAAATCTGAGCTGAATCGGACATCTGAGTCCCGAGAAAATTGGGAAAACCTGACTCAAATTTTCTTTAAAAAAATAAAGAAGGATGTTTTATCTTGTCAAGATCAAAAATGTTTTTGGTGTATGGTTTTACTCTTTCTGGATAAATACACCATAAATTTCAGGCAGAAAAATGTTAATGGTTTATATTTCTACCATCACCATCTTCATTTCCTGAAAGTAATACATAAATCTGTGAACATTTCTGTTTTGGTTTCTTACCAAAGTATGATACTACCTTTGAATGCAAGATTGGTTATTGAGAGTATGGTAGAAGTTAACTGATGGTGCTATATGCTACACGGGACTGGATGGATTGGACACCATCCAAATGGTATCCATCCACTCTTGCAATGACTCACAGACGATGCATATGCACACATATACAGGTCAATTGTGTATAGCATTGGGGACCACATCTATTGGACTGCCAGGCCAGCCTAGCCTGGCCTAGCCTGGACACAAGCTACCCTCATCTTGTCTGAGTTGTCTCCTTTGATTGACATGTCAGTCCCAGGTTTCCCAGGCCGTAATGGAGACAGAAAGGGTTTCAGGGGAAGAGTCTAGTCTAGGGAGAGAGTGAGCAAGTCAAGCGGGTCAGATTTACCCACCTGACATTGGAGATGAGGCGCTTATATATGATATATTAGCTGATTGAGAATATAATCTCCTATGCAGCATTGTATTCCATACCCACATGCAATGAGACGGACTCACATATGGCTTTCTATGATGTGTACCGGTAGTACATGTACACGTGTACGTTAATAAGACCTATACATCAAAATAAATATCAGTATTGGTATTATCATTAAAATATTCTTCAAATATATTTTTTTAATTAAATCAGATTTGTTGGTAATATTTTAGGGATTTCTCTGTTGTTGTTGTTGTTTGCTTTATAAGTTAATACTTGAGAGAATTATGGAATTTATGGAACAATTTCAAAAATTCCTTCCAAAAACAATTTTTAGGGATTTCTTTTTTGTTTTTGTTTTGCATAAGCCCTATAAGTTAATGCTTTTTAGAGAATTCAACCGAATTTATGGAACAAATTCAAAATTTCCTTAAAAGAAAAAGATAAAAAATACAAATTTTGATAGATAACAAAAAACACCACAGCCAGAATCTTATGGTGTTTATGAAACAGAGGCTCCGGCTCCATTTTGGAATCCATTCTAAAATAACGGGTATCAAAATAGCTACTTTTGGCTACAGTTCAGAAGTAGATTCTCTGGTTTGAAAAAATAAATAACCCAGAGCTTCAGCTTCAATAAAAAACCACAACCTATATTTTCAGAATATGGATGACAGAGCCTGAGCCCGAGCCTAAGCCGGAGCCTCTGTTTTTTAAAACCCCCTTAGTTTGATACAGGTATGATCAGTCACTCAAGTCAGTGTGCTAGAATTTGTTCAAAGTTAACACGCAGGAGACATATTGCTTGGCAAACATGTAGCAGCTTTTATTGTTGTTCATTCTAGAGTTCTACATAGTGTATTGCAGTTCAGTGGTTGTTGAAATAATTGTGATAGAGATGTTAGTTTAACACAGTAGTCTTTCAACCCCCAATACCCATAAGCTTTGTTACTACTAAAATAATATGAATCCTTTAAACTTGCCCAACTTAGCTTTAAAGGTAGTATCATACTTTGGTTGCATACTGAAACAGAAATCTTCACAGATTTACATATAACCTGTATGCTGTATTTATCCAGAAAAGAGTAAAACCCAATGACCAAAAACAATTTTGATTGAGAAGAAAAGATTTTAAATGACAGTGGGCGTTTTTCACTGTTTTTTCAAAAACTGGGCACCGTGTGTGACTGAAATGTTCAAAAATGACTGTTACTGTACCTTCCTTGCTATTTTTGCCCGTGAATCTGAATTTATTTGACAAAAACCAAAGTATGAAATTACCTTTAATGTCTAAGGGAAAAGAAGTTCAGAATATTATTTTAGTTTGATTAGAACGTGAATATTGCGGAGTCCAACGAGATACAGAGATTTTGTTTTACTGGGTTTGTTGGATTGCATTGTATTTCTACTTTCAAGCAATGTCATTTGGCAATGTTTGGAAGGAGGTTACAGGCCTTGAATTTGGTTCTGAAAGGAGCAAGGCCACTTTTCCATTGCAAGGGGCACTTCCCTTGGAAAATTATAATGTCTACGGACATTTTTGAAGGGGCACCAAGGCCAAGAACCAGGGCAACGAAGGCCATGGCCTCCGTGGCCTCCGTTAAATTCCAGGCTTGGGATTATGGTACCTTGCAGTAATGTTTGTTGCAGCAGCATTGCATTTTATAAGCACAGGGTGTTCTCTGTACCATGGTACATGTAAAACAGGTTGGCATAGAACGTGTATTCAAATACAGCCTACAAATTTAACTGTTGCAACTTTATTTCATTCATTTCTTGTTTTTATTTTTCAATTCATTCATTTGTGTATACATATATTTCACTTCCACCCAATTTTCCTTTTGCCACTTTTTTCTTGTTTGCTATGTATACTTGTATTATTCTTATTATTTCCCCCCTCCCCCTCCCCCTCCCCCCTTACATTTTTTTTTTGGTCACGTCACCCCCTTGCATGTGTTTTGGTTTTGTAGGGCCTGCACTGTAGAACCCTCGGTCAAGCTGACGGAGTGTGTACGCCTCCAACACCGGTATTCGGCCACGCCCACATACCAGCCACGCCCACAAATCCAGCCACATAGGTGTTGGCTTAGCTTGCGTCCTCTGTAACACACACTCTGTTCCAAAGCAGGTACAGATCTTGTTTTTGTTTCTTTTTGAAAATTTATTTGAGTTGTGAATATTTTTCATTGTTGAAGGAAAATTGTTTTTGTTTCTTTTATTATTAAATCTTTTTTTAATGTTTTGTTGTTGTTTTTGTTGTCAGTTGCAACATACACAGTGCTGATACATGTTTTTTTTTGTCAACATATTTGAGTTGAATTGCCTAGATATTATTAGCAATACATGTACAACTGAGCAAAAGTAATATGTAAATGAATGTAAATTACTTTTGGGGTTTCGTCCACTCCAGAACCATTTGTGGTACAAAGGTATAAATATAAATAATACATACATGTGTACATGTGATGAGAAACAGTCTGGGTAGGGTGTGCACATATTGGCCTTAACATTTCAAATCCTACACTGTGTCTCATTAACTCAACAGTGACCATACATGTACATTATTGAAGAACCCTTTTCTCCCTGTGATGCATGTGTTCTATGCAGAATACTTCAGTCTGGAGTACGTTAGACCAATTTTGTTTTTAACAGCATGTTTTGGTACAAAAGGTTATCTATGAAATGTAGTTGTTTGGGTTCTGATAAAATGTTTATAGTTTTCCCTGCCAAGTATTACCAAAGAAAAACCTTGATCATGATTGCTCACGTTGATGAGTGTTGGGAACAAGTACATGTAAATACAGAAATACACACAATGTGTGCCACAATACTCCTGTACAATTCACTTGATAGTCAGGACATCTGACAAATGGCTCACATAATAATGCCTACAGGTGAGGTGTGGTTTGTGTATTTTGAACGAATGGCCGTGAAAAGTTTTCATGTAAAACGTATGGCTAACAATTCATACTCAATTTAAAGAAATAAGCAGAACCGACAGAAATCCAAACCTTTATGTGCTTCATTGGCATTAAGATACACATGTTTGTTATTCATCATGATTATGTTCATGTATATTCGACTGTGTGTCATTGTAATGAGTGAAATCGCAAACCTTCACGTGACTGAATAATGTTGACAAAGTTACAGTGTCAATACATGCTGTGTATGTAATATGCAACCATCTTCCACACAGTCGGTGAATAGGACTGAATGCTGGTACCGATGTTAGCCGTACACAAGACCTGTATTGTTACTTAAGGTTTCTGCCCCAAAGATTTTATTCCAGTAGACATTTTGCATGAGTTCATGCCGATCACAAAAACTATATACAATATTAGTTAACTGAGACCAGCACATTTTTCCTTGATGACGCTTTTCGGAGCACCGTGCCAAACGATAAGAAAGAAACCAAATGGACTAAAATGGCGGAACAGAAGGTTGCTGTACGCATGTTTATAAAGCAGGGTGGGTCACTCAAAGAGGTTGTTTTCAGTGGGGCTGTTTTGTATTGTCAATAAAGAGTCGTTGTATATCATATTTGACACTGACCAGCTAGCTAGGAGTCTGTAGCAGCAGCAGCAGCTAGCAGCGCCATGGCATGGCCTGGCGTGTGCGCATGCAGGGTTCACCAGTCGTCGCCTTGTCCCCGGGCCCTCTTCACTTCTCCTGCGCGTCTCACTTTACAAAGAAATAGAATTAGGGATGCGCAACAAGATACATCGGTGGTTGTCTCCAGTGACTGGGCCTTTACCACTGTCAGCCACGGCATTATCCCGGCCCCAGGGCCCCCTCGTATAAAGTTCATAATTTATGGCTTTGAACCGCGGGACAGAAATAGGGGAGATTGTATAGGGGGTGAAAAAACCCGACTTTATTGGAAGAGCTGCATTTCACGAAGGGACGAATGACTCCCGTATATGAATTTCAAAATGTTGTTGGTCCCTTGCTGGTTTTTTTTTTTTTTTTTTTTTTTTTTTTTTTTCCCCTTTATCCAGGTACGTGCAAATGGACTTGTGGGTCGTAGACTATATCTGTCATTCATTGCCACATTTTGGATCGATTAGATAAAAAAAAAAAACAAGTTGGCCTTTATGATTTCACCTTTTCATTTGATAAAATTGGAAAAATGTTATTATTATTTTTAAGAAAAGGTTCAATTTTTAGATTGTCAAAGATGAATGCTGCCATTTTGCATTGAATTAAAAATGAAAATTTCCATCTTAATTTTTTTTTTCTAAGGTTCAACCTGCACAGTGTATTGAATGACAATTGATTTTTCTTTCTCATTTTCTGAAAGATAATTTTATTTTGACATTGAATAATTTGCAGAGAAATCTGAAGACACAGTTTTGACCTTGATTTCCAGCAACCGTTTTTTTTTCTCTTCTTTCTTCCGTCCGTTTCAATATACGAAAACCGAGCTTAAATTGTTCCCTGGTGCATTCACTGAAACCACACAGGAATCTCTGCTTGTTTGTACACAAACTCAAATTTACACAAATTATGTGTATCTTTTCATTCCCGTCATGTGTAGTGTACATGTTGTGCTTTTATACGACTGCCACATGTAGTCATGTACTGTGCCAGTGTCAGCTGAAGTTTAATTCGATAAAATGCTACAAATTTGCACATTACTTGAACGGTGGTGAAATATTGGAGCCAAAAAAAAAGAAAATTATGTTTCCCCAAATTTCCCGCCATTTTAAAGAGGAAAATACTGCTTAGGGAATAATTAGAGAGACTACCACGTTTCTGCCGAAGTCGAAGTGCAGTTAAAGTCTTTAAGCCGAAAAGGAATGCTACCCAGCCCTATGTTGGTGGTGTCCCTAATAGTCAGTTATCTTTGTTTGTTTGGCAGTCAGAAGCCATGAAACCACACGCTCATACAGTTACTGCTATACCCCAAGGATCATTTTATCGATACGTGCAGCAATGCTGCAACTTGAGAAACAGTAAAGAATTGGAATATATAGAATTATGATTGTAAGACTGATACATGTGGTCAATGGGCTTATCTAACGGTCATAGTGTACATTCTATAATCTTGAATCATGAGACAAAATGTCAAATAGTGTTATCTGTCTGCCGCTTGTATCAGCAAGATTTTACGATTTTGACCTAGAAAAAAATTTTCACATAGTCCTCAATTAAAGGTACTACATGTATCATACTTTGGTAGCATACCGAAACTGAAATCTTCACAGATTTACCAAAATAGATAAATAAAACAAAACCTGAAATCACTGCAATGCAATGAACGCATACGCAGTTTGATTAATTTTGAAATCATTTTCAGTGATTTTCAGATTCAGTGTTGATTTGAATGACACAAACAACTTTGGGACAAGTTTTGCCCCTTGTCTGTGTGTGCAGCATTCAAGCAACTTATTCCCAGACCCAGGTCCTGAAGTACATGTATGCCCCTTTTTATTACTATTAGATTCAAACAGGAGATGAAAAACCCCATTCATGTGTGAGGTTACTGTCCATTCCAATGTTTCCCTGTGTGTTTTTAACCTGTGAGTCTTGTTTCCTTGAAATCACACGTACATGTACACACACTATGTGCTGTTATGCTGTCACAGACATTCATGTCACGTTGCTACAGTATACGTGTACTATGTGGGAACACATTGACAATGCAGTGTTACTGTACATGGCTTGTCATAGTAGCTCTATATTCTAGTCTCCTATAGCTAAGCAGATACATGTACATGCTTGAGCCACCCTCAAGTCCCCAAACTATGATGTGAAATAGCCGTCATTGAGTAAATTGTCAGTAATGGTATTTCCATGATCTTCTCTGTATACCAAAATCAAACCATAGAGCTAGGAACAGACTAGCTCTAGATCAAACACATCATGATAACTTTCTTTGCACATAATGCACATCTAATGTTCATAACAGCAGACATGTTACTTGTAAGTAATGTCGTTGTTGACCTGTTGAAGATGTTTGTGGATATGGCTGAGCTGTCAGTGGAGATTTTTTGTTCTCGAATAAAAACTGAATCAACCACAAATACAAATTCTTTCATATTCTTTTTGATAATGCTTCATATATTTATCATTATAATCGAGGATGGGACCTTAGGGAAAGTTTCCCATAGGGTCGTGCACTTGGCCAATTGTCGCAGAAAGCTCCATTTAAGAATAGGGAAGCCCCATCATATTCATAGGGTTTTTAGGGTTGTACATGTATGTAGTTTTGTAGGTATTTAATATTAAACTGAGTATCAATATCAATACCTACCAGTACTAGTACCTGGAACTCCACGGAGGTAATTGACTTAAAGGTAGTATCATACTTTGGTAAGAGACCAAAACAGAAATGTTCACAGATTTACGTATAACTTACAGGGTATGAAGATGGTGCTGGTAGAAACATGCTGTTAAAAGTTTTCCGCCTGAAATGGTGTATTTATCCAGAAATTAGTAAAACATGCGACCGAAAATCGTTTTGATCTTTTAAAAGATCAAAAATAAAAGAGAAAACACTTAAGAAATACTGTGGCTGTTTTTCACTGTTTTCTCAAAAAGTGGGCAACGTATGAGACTGAAATTTTCACAGATTTCACTTTTACTGTATCTTCCTTGATATTTTTGCCCACGAATCTGTATTTCTTTGACAAAAACCAAAGTATGATTCTACAGTACCTTTAAAGTAGGCCTACATAACGTCCTGCATGTAGGACAAATAAACCTGCACTGGTCAGGCTAGATGGGGGGCTACCAACCTAACCGCCCCCGTGCATACTACACCAAAAGTGTACATGTACTTTTTAACCTGGGCCGGTGCAGACAGATCACTAGCTCTGTACGTGATGGCATCCTCTAGGTAGTCTGAACTGATCAACTAGCTCCATGGATGGTATAATAGTTGGCATACCTTCATGGCCAGACATTTTACCCTTCCCCCCAACCCTCCTTGCTTATTCTTAGATAGAAAGGCCAGCATTGTGCCAGCCTCAGTGATACAGATACACCATCCCCAGGGGAGGTTGAAATTCCACAAAATCTGCTCCATATCGCCCTTCCTGTCCTGCACGCCTACACGCAACAGTATGTCAATGCTGTCCAGTATTAAGATAATTTGGAAGGCAAAAATTGTTGTGCTTTATAAAATTCCATTTTCTGGGTTTGTTGAACACGAACGTGACAAATGATAGTTTTAAACCTTTTGGTCCAAATGAAAAGGAAAGAATATCGGTGCTTAAGTATTGAACTAGCCCAATTACATCATGTAAAGCATTCCTGAAAATGCTACTTGCCTTCCTTTACCGGTATTTACAATTCAAAAATTCTTTTAAAAAAATGATGAAAATACTATCGTAATTTTAATGGAATGGAAAACAAAAAACACCACAGCCATGATTTACGAAACAGAGGCTCCGGCTCCGGCTCTGGCCCCGGCTAACGGGTATCAAAATCAAGACTTTTGGCTTCGTTTCGGAAGTAGATTCTCTGGTTTGAAAAGGGAACAGAGCTTCAGCTTCACTGAAAAATCACAACCCATATTTTCAGTATGACAAAGCTGGAGCCTGAGCCTGATCTGCCATTTCGTAAGCCCCCTATGTTTAATTTGTCACTTTCTCTGTATACATACACTATGATCCTCCAGTGCTGTTCAATACTGTGCCACAAAAGAAATGCAAACGATGGTTCCATTCAATTTATTGACAATTTTTCTTCTTCACATTTTCTTGTGGCTGTTTAAATTAATCGAATTAATGACAACAAGAGCAAAGTCAGAAACTTTGTACCAAATGTTGTTGATTTCGTTTAGCAAAATAAGGATAACTTCCCCGCAACAAACAGACTGAAAGATGCCAAACAGTAATCATCTGTCAAAAACACGGCTATTGTACGTACAATGCAGTAAATAAAACATCAACTACCGTACATCCTCACAGATCAAAGCCAAATTGAACAATTTTTTTTTTCATTTTAAACTGAATCGAACTCTTGTTCACAAATTGCTACAAATCAGTGCATTGAAACCATGTACAGTAATTATGACATCTCTTTCCATTGAAACTACTGTATCTTGCCTTACACTTCATTCAATCTCAAATTCATTTCTTATCCAAACTGAGCAACAATACACCTACCATAATATCAAATGAATGTCAGTGATGATATTCAAACACTCATAATATACACCTCCATGTTATCCGTACCTGAGTTGCACAATTTATTATTTGATTAACACGCCGTTCAAACAAGTCGATGCAAGATTGTTTTATTGATAACCCTTTCACATCTCCATTGGTCGTACCATTATTTTTACAGGGTTCATACCTTTGGGGGTAATACATGTATGGGAGAATAATAATCATGTACTGGTTCAATTCTGAAAGATGCTGCAGGTATATGTAGATTGTACGTGCATGCCGTCATCAAAATTGAAGCACATTGTACCAGGTTATTTCAAATTCATGGTCTTGCCTTTAGGGCTGATTGGAAAATGTGTTTGAAGAGTCAGCAAAAGAATAGAATAGCACCTTCCTGGAGATAATTTGACATTTCTTTCTGAAACCTCAACTTTCAGGAGGAATTAAAGGGTACAGTACAGGATTGGTAACAAACCAAAACAGAAATGTTCACAGATTTACTTGAAACTTTTGGGGTATGAAGATGGTGGTGTTAGAAACATACCTTAAAAATATTTCCTGAAGCAATCCAGAAATTGGAAAAACAAAGACCGAAAACAGTTTTGATCTCGGGTAAAATCACAACCATTCTTTATGTTTTATAAGAAAAATAGCGCTCCGCACTAATGACGTCACAAAATCCCCGGATGTCAGACAAACATTGTCACACACGTAGTGTACATGGTTGCAATGTTTGTCTGAGGTCCGTTGTTTTTTTTAGCATAAGTGCGGAGCGCTATTGAGTCGGGTTTTCGCTATTTCAGATGTCTGATTGAGCTCAGATTTTCACATGTTTATTATTTCATGTACATGCTGGATCAGACAAAGTGTGAGTGTTGTTCTGCGACTTTTACCAATCATGTATTATATGTATACCTTTAGCGTCCAAATTTCATGTTTTGAATACGGCACATCAGAATAAAAGGTACCGTTTCGTGTCAAATTCACTGCCAATCTTATTTCGCAATAGGGCTCCGCGCTTGTGACGTCACATTCAGAAGTTCGGACAAACAAGTCGCACGTGGCCCAATTAACTTACACATAAATGTTGTGAAGTTTGTCCGAACATCTGGGTAACTATAGGGCCTATAGCTGTCGAGATTAAGGGTGTATTCTATAAATAGCTCAAGCTATTTCATCGAGGATGAAACTCAGTCATGTCAATATGTAAAGTTAAAAGGCATTGTCACACTATTACTGTACCTTTTACGCATGTTGAAACTTACATGGGTACTCCCCCATGTCAAATCTTTGAAATTTCAGCATGAGTCATTCAGTCTAGATGCATTGAAACTACTTGACACAAAATACACCACATGATTTTTCAAACTACCTCTCTCAACATGTCAATATTTTCACTAGGGGTCAACAGCTCTCAAGTCACGAGTAGGTTTAGATTCCACACAGGTTGAGTGCTTTTTGTTTTACGCAGGACCAATACACAATTTCATGGAATCCGTTACAGTCTATTTTTGTGCTTACGGGCACTGCAACAGTACGCGTGAAATCTATTGCATGGAATCCGTAAGCAAGACTTTGTACAGTTTATAGCGAAGAATTTCTAGGGTAACCGTGATAATTTTTCTGCTAACACGCTGGTGGACCTTTCATGCTAAGCAAATTTTGTGCTTCATGAATATTAAATGATTTTGGTCGGGAAATAGATAATATGCAAATTAGGCTTGCCCTTCACCGACGTGGATGAGCACTGTATACTCAGTGCTTGTGAGAGCACGTGAGAAAAAAATCACATGCTTGCTCAGGTGGGATTCGAACCCACAACCTCCTGCTTACTAGTGCAGATGCCCTGCTAGGCCACCGAGCTACATGTAGCTGGGGTCTGCAGGTTGAATCGAATCCAATTTTGTGCTTACTAAGCAAAATTAAGCCTTAAGCAGATCTATGAAATTGGCCCGAGCCCATTATAACCATTCTGTTTCAATAAAGGTCACGATTTGATTATGTGCTTATAAGAGCTACATGTATATGTACTCCTTGTGTCTGTACATGTACAAACAGTGTACCTATACAACGTACATTATGTATAATAAAACCAATTGTTGCCAATAACTTGCCACCTCTGGCCTATATTGAGCCAAGAAATGTCATATTTGGCAAAATAAACAACCAATTGAAGTCATGTATTAAGAAATGGCTGGGTGCCAACAGGATACATTTTTTTGTGTGGTTGGGTGTGGGCCCGGGGAATCCATATTTGCATGACATGATGTTTATAGCATACCGATCTTTTCTTCTCTTTCCCCCACCCTCTTGCCCCCCCCCCCCCCATAAATGAATTCATCCGGATCCTTCTCTTGTCAGAATTCTTGGGGTGCGATCGGGTATCATCATGGCATTTGAAACGGGGGTGGGCTGGATTGTTGTTAGGGAGAGGGAGGGAAAGAATGAACGCGAAGGAACGTGGCTAGCTCTGGAGTTGCCTTTCCACTCTGGACCTGGCGTCCAATTACCAAGAACTCCTGGGTCCTGGGCTGTTGTTATGCTGGGTGTTGGTGGCAATGCAAGCATATCGATTAATATCATTGGTGCAGCAGCAATACAAGACAAGGCAATGGAAAACACTAGTTTCCTGAAACGGGAAACGGGTTGTCTATAAAGTGCAGCTGTCTGAAACAGCAAGGCAATGCGTCCATAGAGTATGGATGCGTCTTAACTCTGTGACGCCTTGTAAGTTTTATGAAATCGGCCCCTGGTGTCCGAAATGACAAACAATGTTTCAATTTAGCAAGTATTTTTGCCATGACGACTGACAAGCTGTCTTAAATGAGAGAAAACAGAAAATGTTTGATGTGAGAGTGTCGTAAAAACGTTCCGAAATATGGAATGAACTGTAGATGTGATGATAGGCTGTGTAATTAAATCTGTGGCTATGGCTGTAGATTACATACATGTGCATGTTATGGCAGCCACTTGTACAAGTACAAGTGACTACAGTTGGTTCCAATGGCTTATGTATTAATCAAAAGCCATAGCCCAAGATTTTGGGTCTTGGCCATTTTTCAATGAAAAGGATGTGATGTAATGTACTGTAATGTTTCCTCATGCACAGCATTTGTGCCATAGATAGGCTACACATTGAAGATAATGCAAGCATTAAAGGCTGTCGGGAGGTATTAGTTCTGGGAAGGAGGATGATTAAATACTGTTGCATATAACCGGTAGAATGCCAATCTCTTCATGATGGCATTATGTCGGCAATCCTACGAGCTGAGAGAAGTTCCCCAGGCCTAAAGAGAACCTCCACAATGAAACAGAGAATTGGAGACTATGCCAGGTTAAAACCCCATGACTGGAAAATGACAGCCTCCGCAAGATTTCTATCTTTCTAATCCCCACCCGCCCTCCCACTCCCACTTCTTCCCTCGGATCCCCCCTCCCCCCACCCACCCTCCCCCTCGAAACAAATTGTGACAGAATATGGTCGGGGAATTCCACAGTGCACATTTGATCTCATCTATTATTTAGATGGCTTTGTAATAAAGTCGTAGATGTTTGGAAACCTGTTCCTTGAAGGAGGGGTCTCGGCTGTTTCTTTAAATCGATCGGAAGCCAAAATTCTCCGCTTACAATGGCAGACTTTTTTTGCTTACTGTTCAGTGTATTTCACGATTTCCTTTCTTGCTCGGCTAAGCACTTTCTGCAGAATGCACATGACAGCACATTTTGCAGAAAATTATTAGCCTAGAAATTTCAGTTAACCTAGAAATTCTTCGCTATAAACTGAACGGTCTTGCTTAGCAGTGCCTGTAAGCACTAAAATAGGCAGTAACAGATTGCATGAAATTGGGCCCTGGTCTGCCACTGTTATGCTACTTATTACTTGCCTCTCTTCCATATTTTGAAACTACTATATTACTAAGACATCTTTGGATGACTTCAATAGGTGTATACGTATGTATCTTGGTCTGTTGGGATTCGAACTGTGGCCATAATTAGGTGGAAGTTGAGAATGGAATGGGATACTTTGAGAATCGGTCATCAAGTCAACAGCGCACGCGCAACAGCGTGTGTTGTTTTACGCTTGCGTGCGCTGTTGACTTGAAGACCGATTCTCCAAAGTCTCCTATTAGCCACCTACTTAAGCGGGGATTGACTATGAGTCTCTACGTCCAGCAAGCCAGACAAACTCTCCCCCTTACAATTAAGGCTTGTTCATACGCTCTACATTTATGCACGCTTAGCACACAACTTATCGGGTCAAATTGGTGGATTTGTCATTTGTCGCACAAAGACACGCACTTTCAGTACGCAGTGCGCGTTCTTACCCGCAGGGCAGACACTTTGAAATGGAACGCCGCTCTGCGTACCGTACGCAGTGAATACGCTGCGAGTATGAATCAGCCTTTAGCCTGCTCTACCTACGTATAAACCACACATCAATAAATGTAAAAGTGAAATCGATCAATGCAAAAAAAGTGCAATTGATCCATGACAAAGTGCGACGGATCAAAGCAAAAGGGCAATTTGATAAAATGTCACGGTGATGTTTAAAGAAAGACGTGTCACTTACGACGCTTGAGAGGTGGTTATTTTCTGCCAACTGGTCTGGGTCACATGGTTCTAGACGTCCCTATCAGAATGAGTTGAAAAGTCACTATGTTCTGTTTACAAGCCTTGCGGAGGCTGTCAATTTTGTTGACTTGGCCCCATTTGGAATTGCCTAATTTGGTTTCAGTTGCCGGCACCAAAATTGCACCATTTCTTCTTTATTTCAGTTCCTCTCTCTTTTATTTGTGAGGTACAAGTGTCTTAAATTCAGGTTGTTTATTAGGTAAACAAAGTGCCCATTTCTTGGTTCTTGTACATAGATAGACATTTCACATTTTTAAATTGAGAATTTTTTTCTGAGGTTACATTTTGCACCATTCCTTTATAATGGATTTGCTTATTTGTCATTCATTGCTTTTAAATGTGTAGTGAAGGAAATTGAGACCAAATTGGTCTTGTGGTCAATCTACAGATTGTGGGTTCGACGCTTTGTCACATATTGCTCCTCTTCACTCAGGTGTAAATGGGTACCTGTGAGTGTATATAGATGGCTTTGTGGTTTGATTAACCTCTGTGTGTCCTATGGTAGCCAGGGCTGTATACTCCCCAGGGAGTTGAGATGGTTTCAGCAATGTAAATTATGGCCGGATGACCAGGGATAATAATATGTCTGTACAGTGTTTTGATCTTCTTGTGGAGGCACTTTATGAATACCCGTTATTATTATACGAATAATTTGGGCTTGCCGAACCAACTTGGACACTGTCCAAAGCATGAGTCATAGCAATACGGTCCTGGACTTAACCAGAATTTGTAAAGATCTCTGTACAAAAATGACTGGTACTTTGCTCACATGTACAAAAATACTATTTTCAAGCATTGGCACATGTTACCAGTTATTGCATTGACCATACTTAAATCCATCATATACAAAGTACATACTGTATAAGCAGATATTGTCCATGTGTATAAATTTAACGATGCATGTCGTGACGATATTTGATATGTTTTTCTACTTCCGCGTGGATTTAGGGTACATGTCGTTTCGTCATCAATGGTATTAAAACAAGGGATTGTTATTCTAGACAATAAAAATTATGTACTGAAAACTGCTTTCAGACTAAAATGAACTGTTAACTGTTATCTCAATAACAAAAAAGTGCATTGTAAAGGGTATCCTCTTTGATATGTATTTATGGTCGTGCATTACATTTACATGGAGTGCAGATAATGAAACTTGAAAGAATATTCAAGAATTCTTTCTTGATGTATTAAGTACAGACATTGTGTTTTTAATCACATTTCTTGGGAATTTTGTTGATGACTTGGTTTCATTTCATGTTTTTGATCATATTTTATCCCCTTTATTGCAATCGTCTGTTTACCGATATTGATATGCGATCTGGATACCTACATGGCTACATGTACACTCATCGCATCTTGCTAAACTGAGTGTATAAGACTCCCCTCAACTCCATACCGCACTGCTGCATAATACTGGATATGTTCCAGCACATTCCTGGTGGTACTCTTCATATTTTTTTCCTCGACTACTCCTAACCTATCCCCCTTTTTTTTGTCCATCTCCCTGGAAAGCCAGTGGAGCAAGCATTGAACCAAACTGCAATGACTCTGCTGGCTCGCTGGCTCGTCTCCCCCCTTCATTTGGCTGTAACCAGTCCCCCGGGGGCCTAAGGTAGGCCGGTAACCCTGCAGCCATCGTGCACTACTCATCCACTGGTGTGGTATGGTGCGTTTGTGTGTGCCCAGCTTGCGAGACAGGGCAGACCTGGTGTGGTCAGTGAACCGCTTGGTGTGTGGAATCTTCCACTGGTCTTATAGGGTAGACATTTTTGTTTTTCTCGTCCATTTTGGTAGCGGGAAAGGGGGGGGGGGGGTTTGGACTTGTCAGTTAACGGGTCGTTGTCTTGACAAGCTTGTAAAAAACCCACTAGGGCTACATTATATGAGCTTGATGTGATTTCAAATACATGTATGCACAGTGTGTGGATATGTATATCAAACCATTCAGGTACCGTAGTTGATGCGCAGTTGGTATGCAGAGGCTACCAGGGGCTTGAGGTGCTTAAAGACAGGAAGGGTTTTCAAGAGGCCATTGGGATTAGCAACTTGAGGACAGGTTTAGTGCAAATGAATAAAAAATACTGAATGTTTTATTTGAGTAATTCCTTTTTCCTTTCTTAACATACGAGCATAATTAGAAAGAAGCGTTTTGGGATGGTGCATATTTTCATTTTTGGACTAAATTGGGAAAAAGCTTGTGTTTTTTTTTTATATGAAGATTATACGGTATCCATGAAGGCCCCAAATGTCTCATTTGACACAACGTAGCAAAAACAATCGAAATGAAGGACACAAAGGTAATTTGGTTAATTGTACAAGGGTCCCGGGGGTCATTTGGTGGATTCTATGGAGGACACCATTTCAGATTTTGAATTCTTAATTAAAGGTAGTATCATACTTGGTAAAACAACAACCGAAAATCTTTTTGATCTTTTAAAAAATCAAAAATAAAAGAGAAATGACTTAAGAAATACTGTGACTGTTTTTCACTGTTTTCTCAAAAAGTGGGCACCGTATAGGACTGAAATTTTCACAGATGACTGTTACTGTATCAGTCTTGATATTTGTGCCCATGAATCTGTATTTCTTTGACAAAAACCAAAGTATGATATTACCTGGAAATGGAAACTAACCAAAGGCAGGAAACTAATGATTGACGGGAATGATCGGATGAACACAAGCGTCATTTTCCGTTCAATGCAAAGGTGGACAGACCGTAGATTGATAAATGAGTTGACTTTTGACTGGATGTGGGGCATGGTGTTGGACCGGAGAATCCCGTCCCCCCTTCCCCCTCCCCTACTCACTGCCAGAGGAGTGATTGAAGGACCATGAAAGCTCCTTGAACCAAATGGGCACGGCAATTAATTTGCTGTGAAATGGCTGCCAATAGGATACCGAAGGCCACCGAGGTAGGGGGGAAATACAGGGCACTGACGGCCAGCCATTGGCGCACTGCATGTTAATTCCGACCCAGTGTAGATTTTAATTTCTTGAATTACTTAAAGGTAGTATCATACTTTGGTTTTTATCAAAGAAATACAGATTCATGGGCAAAAATATCAAGACAGATACAGTAACAGTCATCTGTGAAAATTTCAGTCCAATATGGTGCCTACTTTTTGAGAAAACAGTGAAAAACAGCCACAATGTTTTTTTAAGTCTTTTCTCTTTCATTTTTGATCTTTTAAAAGATCAAAAAGATTTTCGGTCGTTGTTTTACTAATTTCTGGATAAAATACATCATTTCAGGCGAAAACATTTTAACGGCCTTAACCACCACCATCTTCATACCCTGTAAGTTATTTGTAAATCTGTGAACGTTTCTGTTTTGGTTTCTTACCAAAGTATGATACTACCTTTAATAGGCACAGTACAGGATTGGTAACATACTCAAACAAAAATGTTCACAGATTTACCTATAATTTTCAGGGTATGAACATGGTGTTGGTAGAAACACACCATTAAAATATTTCTGTCTGAAATGGTGTATTTATCCAGAAATTAGTAAAACAAAGATCAAAAACAGTTAAGTTCTTGGGGTAAGATCAAAACCAATCTTTATGTTTTATAGGAAAAATTGGGTCGGGTTTTTGCTTCTTTCTCGTGACTCAGATGTCCAATTGAGCTCAAATTTTCACAGGTTTATTATTTCATGTACATGCTGGATTAGACAAAGTGTGAGTGCTGTTCTGTGACCATTACCAATCATGTATAATACCTTCAGCTTTTATAATATCTAAATACGTTCAGCTCTTTCCACAGTTTTTTTTTCCGTATCGTAGAAAAGAACAAATGAGGTGAAAAGCAGCGAGAGAATATATGCATACATAATATGGAGGTTGCGTAGGTGTTGCCACCGGCTTTTATTTGCTTGCCTGTGACAACGCCGCATTCACATGAATTCACGGTGGATTCACTTGGCATGGACTTGTTGAATACATTAATTGCATTTTAATGTTCTGCCTGCCCATTTGCATGAGATTATACATGTACGTGCCATTTTTGTACAATTTTCACTCAATGGCAACAGTCTGCTAAGAACCAAATGGTTGCATTTTCTGGTCACCCTTCACCATCCTTAAAGGTGGAATCATACTTTGGTTTTTGTAAAAAAAAAACAGATTCATGGGCAAAAATATCAAGACAGATACAGTAACAGTTACCTGTGTAAATTTTAGTCTCATACGGTGCCCACTTTTTGAGAAAACAGTGAAAATAAGCACAGTATTTCTTAAGTCTTTTCTCTGTCATTTTTGATCTTTTAAAGATTGGAAAGATTTTTGGCCGTAGTTTTACTCATTTCTGGATAAATACACCATTTCAGGCGGAAACATTTTAATGGTATGTTTCTACCACCACCATCTACATACCCTGTAAGTTATACATAAATCTGTGAACATTTCTGTTTTGGTGTCTTACCAAAGTATGATACTACCTAAAGTTGGAATCATATTTTGGTAGCATACCGAAACAGAAATCTCCACAGATTTACCTATAACTTACAGGATATAAAGATAGTGTTGGTAGAAACATACCGTTAAAATGTTTCTGCCTGAAATGCTGTATCTATATCCAGAAAAACAGTAAAACCAATGACCAAAAACAATTTTGATCTTTAAAAGATTAATCTTAAATTTTTGATCTTTAATAGATCAAAAATAGTGGTGAAAAAGATTTTAGAAATACCGTGAGTGTTTTTCACTGTTTTCTCAAAAAGTGGGCACCGTATGGGACTGAAATTTTCACAGATGACTGTTAATTACTGTATCTTCCTTGATATTTTTGCCCATGAATTTCCTTGACAAGTAAATCTACTTGGTACTTCCCTTCTTGTCGAGGTTAGGAAATTGCATAATTTCCTAAATACATTACATGTTTGATATAAATTGATGTCAATCAATGTACACCAACACAATTTCAATGAAGAAATTTACTGATGTAGTGAAATTCAGTTTACCAAAATTACAGAAGATCTCTTGGAGGAGATGATTTTATGGATATTCAGATTGATTCTTTGGGTTGTGGAGTCGCCCTGGGGCCAATTTCATAGAAGCACAAAATTTCATTAAGCATAAAAAGCGTTCCTTGGTCAAACAGGATTACCAACCAAATTTCCATGTGATGTTTACTGCTTTTGGCGTGTATTCAGTCATCGTTTGCTGAGCTTAACATTTATTTTACATGCAATTATCTTGGCTGGCATGCTGGCATTTTGTTAACCAAGGTTTGTTGTTGCTTAAGCAAATTTTGGTGCTTAAGCAGCTCTATGAAATTGGCCCCAGGACATGGGCACTAATCTCCAGGTTCTTTGAAATTGTAATTCTGGTTAATTTTTTTTTCACAGAATCCAATTTAAGGCTGGCAGAAGTCCAGGTTTTTTTTTGCATTTTGAATGAAGGATTCATGAAAAAAGTCAATTTATAAACATTACAATATGTTAATTACATATTGTAATTTATGATCCCCTCATTTTTTGCACGGTAGTTCAACCACATTGTAAGATTTTGGAATTGGAGATTCGTGTAGGTGCTATCATTTGGATACAACCGAGGTCCTACGCGGGGTACTAAAAGGAGCGTATAGGATTTGCAAAGATGTGCGTTTTGGCTGAATTTGGTACTTAAACAGAAGTGAAGGTATTAAACTTCCTTACAGACATTGTCTCATGTACCTTTGTACGCTTTGTTCATCTGGATAGCAGAAATGCGGCGGAAATAATCTTGCCCCCTACGAATCCTTCACGGTTACCTCACGCTTTCGAAATGCTACTAAATCGTTGGGACGAACGATCTTTTTAAAAGACACTAAATCTTGATTTCCTTGGAAAAACCCAGCATCTGATGAACCAAGATTTCCCATGGTGACTGTTTGCACTGTTTACGAACTGTTGAGTCCATTTTCTGTGTCGAACTCAATAATTTCTTTTTTGGAGGCCTTGCAAATCCTGTATGCTGCGTCTAATTGTCACCCCGAAAACTAGACTTGATATTCTTGAATAGCTTCTCACTTAGCATAGCACGTACTGTGGAAGCCCCAAATGAATCAGTATCGAGCAGGATAAGGAGAGGGGAAAAAAAGGGGGAGAGAATATCGTTGAATGAAGAAGGAGCAAATAAAAGTCTTGCATTGGGGCGAAAGCGCCTGCAGAACACAGGGATGCCCTAGGGGCATGTGCCGGAGTTTAATGCACTGAGCTTGGCCATGGACCCAACATGAATAGGACATATTTCATTGATTGGTTCAATATTAACCCAAAGATACTTATATAAGCTTTAGTAGCCACGAGGCACCCGTTTCAAATTTCAGGAGTTAAATAATTTACATCGTGAGCATTGATACAATTCATATACCAAGTACATGTGCAATGAAGGACCAATTAAAGGATTCTGTATGATGAAGTGATGTGTTGCACATACTTGCGCACCATCTCATAAAATATTTTGTAATATCGTCATAAGCTTTATAATAATAGTGCTTTGTTCCATTTTTTTTGGTGAAGATTAATTGTTGATAACTTGATTGTTACGTCAGCTTTTCCCTCTGTACTTGTATTTGCGGTTTGTTTTGAATCTGTTGCATTCTGTTGTAATTCGAGCACAGGTTTTTCAGTGGCGCCCTCTTTTGATAAAAAAATTAATTGCGGTGGTGTTTTACTGTCTTCATGCACTACAACTCCGGCTGGGCACGTGCCGTGTAATTTATTCCTGAAAGGAACACAGATTTGGAAGAGTATTTAGCAAAGACAACATCTCCCGGCTTTCTGGAAAATTTTCAATGATTGTGGTACGGTGCTCCATGAGTGCCATTCCACTTATTCAGATAACCACATCATTTATCTTAATTAGTCGACTTATGAAGCACCTAAAAGTCGACATATCGAGATATTAACATATCCGGGCAAGATGACTTAATAGTGAAAACTATGAAGTCGACATATCCTGATAATTTGTCTCGCCAAATACTGAAACAAAGATACCGACTTGTTCTAATAATCATCACGCCAAGATGACTTACTGACTTGTTCTGATAGTTCATCTTGCAAAGAGGACAAAACTGAGATTTATTATCAGGATAAGACAGCTTTAACTTTGGCCAGATGAATAAGAATATGTTGACTTCTCGTTTTCGCTAAAAGTCATCTTATGTGGATCGGTTTGTGGAAACACCATGTAATATTCGTTCAGACTTTCGCACTTCTATTTCGTTCACACTTCTCGTAAGGTCTCAACGTTTCGGCTAGCCTGCTCTAGTCCTCATCAGGAGACCTCATCATGTTAAAAGTCATCTTGTTGAGATAATTATTGAAACAAGACGACCTTGAACACTAAAATGTGGACTTGGACAGATAAATGATGTGGTTATCTGGATAAGTGGAATGGCACTCGTGGAGCACCATAGTAGTTGTAAATTATAGCATTTCTCTGAATAATGGGGGTGGAATAAACACTGCAAACAAAGCCCTCTGTTGGAAAGTACCATTTACCAGACGGCTCACTTCAAAATTGGTCAGTGAAATAGCATGTGTCAGGAGGCATTCCCCTGTAGACTTCTTCATTCATAGCTGAATATCCAGCACATTTCCAAACGCGACCCTCATTTTTCAACTCACTTTTTTTTTTGAAGGGCATTATTTTCTGTATTTGTTAACAATGTTTGGTCTTTTGAAAGTGCATGTGTGCATGTGCACGTGGGATGTTGTATGAGATTGGCTGGGTTCAATGACTGCAAGGTTGTGCTGAATGATAAACATGTAGGCATTGGTTGATAACACTAGTACTGTTGACTAGTGCTACATGTACAGGTAGTTTGCCTGTAGGCCGATACCATTGTGTGATTGGATCGTTACTGTCCCCCCAAAACCAACAGATATACCTTTCTCCTAGGAACAGTTACATGTACATGTATGGGCATCCTTTGTAACTAAGTATATTCACCAATTAAATTCACAAAATGCATCATTTATGTGAACTGATTGCTATACATTTCCTAGGCTAACTGATTCATGGTTTGATCTTGTAAAAGTTGACTGTTTTTTTGTGACAAAACAGTCTGACAAGTTAGTCTTCACTGTGCAAACGTTACGACACTTTTCTTGTGCATGCCCATACAGTCAGTACAGTATGTGATTTACTGCATGTTGTACAACTTTTTGGAACTGAATAGCAAAAAAAATCCCCAGATTTGTTCAGTCTGAATCCGAATTTTTCAGCCTTAACGGAATCCAAGGATTTGGGAAATGGAATTTGCACTTTTCTGAAAACGGAAAATCAGTGGCCCTACCTTAGCAATAGGCAGGTTAAGATTATGCAAACCTCCATTTTGGTGCCGCTGTGTCTTGAACATACATGTAGCCTGTGCTTTTCACTATTCATATTGTGCAGGGATGAGATTTCTCCAATTTTTACCTAATGATTTCAGATTTTATTGTTTTGGAATTCGGATTTGTTTATGCCCCCTGTCAGTTGTTTTCAGATATTTTTTATCATTGGTCAATCTCATCCCTCATTGTGTAAGGCCAAAGGTGCTCATGATAAAAAGGTGAGCTGCCAAATATGTTAAAATGTCAGCCGAATGCGGTGTTTTGACGGCCTGTTTGCAGTTTTCAAAATGGATGAAACTGTACTTGTATGTGATGTACATTAACCCTAACCCTCTGCATGGTACAAGATAAGAGCTGCTTACCACACAATTACCACAGTCTTCCACATGAGGGACTGGATCATAAACCATGCATTACTACGCAAACCACACTGTGGTGTATTGTGGTATTAGGATACCAGACTTACCACAGGAAAAACCATGTGTGGTAAACTGTAGTATGGCGGGTTAGGGTTAATACTCATAATGAATGGATAATGTACCTCTTCTTTAATACCAGGCCTTGAATTTGATTCTAAAAAGGGCAAGGCCACTTTTCCATTGCAAGGAGCGCTTCCATTGGAAAATCATAATGTCTAGGAAAACACTTGAAGGGGACACGAAGGCCAAGAACCAGGGCAAAAAAGGCCATGGCCTCTGTTAAATTCCATGCTTGAATACGGGTTGCCATTTTGGGCCTAAATGTATATAAAATGTTGAAGTTGCTACATCTGCCCATCAGTATTATTGACAAGTGAATAATATGGCCGTGACAAAGTCTTATTGTACATTTTGCCCTGGTAGGCAGTTAGGATAATTGAACGTCACGGTCAAATTGAGATAGATCGGTTCAAATTACACGCTGCTCATCACCACACAATGCAGGCTTTTGTTTGGGTTGGTTTTTTGCTTACCTTTTTTTCATTTTCTTACAATGGTCTTTGTGTAATATGTCCTTGAGATTGTTTATAGTGCAAATTGTATATATCTACTTTTATCTCAGTTGCTCTAATTACACGTACATGTACGTACACGTAACAGATAAACATACAGATTCGTTTGAATGGCCATTGAATCGGAAAGTTTGCTGATTACTGTTTGGCTTTGGTAGCCTAAGCTGAGACGTGGTTTTTGTTAAAATTATATCACAAGTTCATTTTTTTTTACATTGTAGAAGAAAACAAAAGAGAAATTGAAAAATGAAAACACATTTGAATGAAACAAATTGTAATTAATGAACCAAGGAATGAAAAACTTAGTGATAATTACTGACTGCAAACTGCTCATCAATCAAAATAGTGACATGAAATGATACACATTTATGTATATAAAATGCTTGAAGTTAGGAGGGCCTGATATTTTTAACCAAGCAGGATTTGTCTTAAAGGCTAAAAAAAAAGGGTTGAAAAAAAGAGAGAACAAAAAAGACTAAGACCCTACTTGGAAGCAATAACCTGTCATTTATTTTATACCGACTGACATATATTTAAAATGAAAGTCAATAAAGAAATGTATTTAACTATCAAATAACCACAAGGGAAACTGACTAAATTTTAAGTCATTGAAAAGTGAACAAAGAAAAATTGACTGGAGCAGAACTCGAACCAGCGACCTCCTGAATACTGTACATGCGTTCTACCAACTGAAGAATTTTTTTTTAGCATTATCATAACAAAATAATGCAATAAATCATGTCTAATCAGAATTGAAATCCCGAAAAAAAAATTCTTGTACTGAAAATGACCATAATTCATTAGATTTGGTGGGAAAGTGTTTTCATAAAATAAAATTATGTCATAATTCTTGTCAACCTTACATGTATATCTTGGAGTCACAAAAACGTAGTGGTAGTACGAAATGAATAGGCCCAGGCACTTGGTCACATGTGTGCCATTCCAGCTGCGCTTGGATTTTTCCTTTTATTGTTTTTCCTGAAGGGCAACTGTACAGTAGCAGATTGATTCTCCCATGGGCTATACCTTGGCCATGTACGAGACTAAAATATGACACACGGTGGTTCATAGCTAGCAGAGCCCACCATGCAGATGGGAAACGGTCAATTCCACCGTGCTAACCCTAACCCATCAACGGGATGGCTTGAATGCTGCCATGATTGCCAGCCGACAGGGTTTGCCGAGGGTGGGGGGAATTTTTTGGCCCTCTTAATGTTTGTCTTCCCTCGCTCGTCCACTAACCGCTCACTCTCTCGCTAACTTGGTATGCAAATTTCACCTGGTGATGTGGAATTGGTCGTTTTCTGATGAGACGGCAGCACTGCCTTAGCGTCAGCCTTGGACCTGTGTTTCTGATGCATTAGAATTGCACACAGTCGGAGCCCGTGGGCAACGAGGCCCGTTCTCCGGTACAATCCCCCCCCCCCCTCTCCCTCCTTTGCACCTGGTCGGTCCTCGGTCAACTTGATTGTTTTCATTCTATCGGCCGGCCGGGGCGCGGGGCTTGTCGTCGATTCCATACCCCCACTCTGCCTGCATAATTATTGTCGTCTTCCATATCTCACGCTGACTCTTTGGCCATCTCCCTGTGGTCTCGTCAGGTTTTGAAAAAAAAAATTATTCTTCCGCAACCCTGGCAGTGGCACCCACTCTTTTTTTTTTGTCTTTCTCTTTTCGCCCCGTAGTGCAAGTTGACTCTGCAAATATTGCATAGTATGTATACGCGTATTGCGTGGTGGTTGAAATCGGTCAGTCAACCCTGTTCCTACAGTGTACGTGTATATTCAGTGGTTATGTGCAGTAAATTCACATCTAAAATACACAATTTGATGAAATGGTATTTGTTTGTGTTTAACTTCTACTGTACCAGCAATTTTACATCCACTTTGTGTGTGTACACGGTGGTTGCTGGCATTTTAATAGTGGATTATTAATGCATTGTTTAAGAGTGTATTGTACTGCAGTGAAGCAGTTAAATCGAGGTGAATTCTCGATTCCATTCTTGGCCTTTTTTTTAACTCCCTGATGTCCGATGTGTAGTTTTGCAGACTACTTTCCTCTTCTAACGGAGAAAACCAATCTAGGTATATTGAGTTTTCTCAAAAATATTATCTAGTTTATAAAGGCTATATCATACTTTGGTTTTCATCAAAGAAATGCAGATGGGCAAAAATATCAAGGAAGATACAGCAACAGTCATTTGTGAAATTCCCAGTCCCATATAGTGCCCACTTTTTGAGAAAACAGTGAAAATCACCCATGGAATTTTAACAAATTTTCATCGGTTATTTTTGATCTTCGGATGATCAAAATTGTTTTATGGTCATTGGATTTACTCTTTTTCTGGATGAATGCAGCATTTCAGGCAGAACAATTTAAGCGGTAATGTTTCTACCATCACCATCTTTATACTCTGTAAATCTGTGGATATTTCTGTTTTGGTATATGCTATCAAAGTATGATAGTAACTACGAAAGTCAAAACGTAATTTACCCCAAAACAGGGAGATCATCTCATTGTAAGGTTGGATATGTGTTAGGCTGATTTGCATCAACTTTGTTTTTGAGTTTAAAATTTTTCTGAATTGACAATGGTGCGTACATGTTACGTCCCGGTGGATGCATTTTTCCAGCCCTGGGACTTTGAGCATTTGGCAATGAATCGGATATCTGAACTTTCCTCACTTCACACCCTTAGGATCTTCCTTTCAAAATCTCCCCTGAGCCCAACCACGTGGGTTGGAGTTCTTTGGTCGAGTCCCAATCCCTGACTGCGTGGGTTTCTTTCTCCGATAGACTGTATTCTCTGATGAGGTTGTCCTCCCACCTCTGCAAAACTGACATTTTCCTTCCTCGTCTTTTCTCTACCGTCAGGTCCTTGGCATGATTTTGCAGACTTGTAACCAAGTCAAATTTCGTCAAGTCAAGTCAAGTCTATTTTCATGCTTGTTTCGTAACTGTGGGCTTTGGTTTCCTATACACTAGAAATTTTTGAAAATTGGCGAAAAAAAAAAAAAAGGAAGAATTTTCCCTTAGGTTATGTGAAAGCTTTAGCTTTAGGCCTACAGCATCCAGCCCCCAAGTGTGCGGGCCAGTACCTGAAGTGCAATGGCTGACGTGAACATGGACATGTTTTCTCTTCTTTGTATGATGTCATTCTTGCCATTTCCCCCCTCCCACCAAAAAAATACCATGCGCCCTCTTTTGGGCACTGAAGACTTGCCCCCGCGAGATTTCCCGCCTTGTGCCGGAATTTCTCTTTATTACTGTACATCAGCACAAATGTGCCATAGGGACACATCATCCGGATGCATCATCCGTATTTAGACTGTCTATCTCATCCATTATGACTGATTGCAAAGCCCAAATGAGGATTTGATGTTGTATACTGTTCTCCTCCTGACGGGCTTGAAGAGCGACAGGACTCTTTCTCAAATAAGAAATTACGTCACTGTTTTACAGATTGCCACGTCTACCGGCATTTTGGGTGTCGGAATATAACGTCTGTATTAGCCTGTGAGCTGTGTGGTATTTTTAGGTATAAATTTGGGAACACGGCACAAAATACGTGCATCTGATTGCACTGAATTTGCAGCTACATCTTCCTGCAAAGATGGTGTCATGTGAGAGAGATTTGTAATCTATGGGGGTTTACAAAACGGAGGCTCAGACTCTGGCTCTGGCTCTGGCTCTGGCTCTGGCTCTGGCTCTGGCTCTGGCTCTGGCTCTGGCTCTGGCTCTGGCTCTGTTATGCTGAAAATATAAATTGTGGTTTTTCAGTGAAGCTGGAGCTCTGCTTCCCTTTTTAAACCAGAGAATCTACTTCCGAACTGCAGCCAAAAGTATCTATTTTGATTTTGATAACCGTTATTTTAGAATGGATTTACAAAATGGAGCCGGAGCCTGAGCCTGAGCCTGAGCCTGATCATCTCCATTTGGAAAAGGCCATAAGTCTTAAGTCTCAAGAAGAATTTGGTTTTAAAAGATGGCCGCCAGTGGCCTCAATACTTGTATAATGACCTAGGCTATGCAGGTAATGGAAATCAGTGGGCTGCATATCAATTTTGGTGACAGTAAGTGGACAAACTCCAACAGATCATGGTAAACCATTTATTAGAAAAGATGGCAGATGATTTGGTAGAATCAGCAGATAAATGTCCCAGCCAATATAGGTCATGATATCTTGCTCTAATATGTACAGTGAGTGACATTACATGAGGATGATAATAGCACATTGGTATGACACATAACCACTTCCGATATTATTGATTACCGACTTTCCCTTGAGGTACTATGAATAGTAGAATTATATCTCTCCAGTGTCCAATGTGGAAGTTCACCGTGCTGCTGATTTGTGAGAGCACCATTACAATGTCATGCTTTAATACCTAGGAGACAACAGGTTACAAGTTATTCACATGGGGCCCAATTTTATAAAACTGTTAAGCACCAAAATTTGCTAAGCATGACATTTCTGTCTTAATAAAAACAGGGTTAACAACCAAATTTCCACGTGTTGTGCATCACTTATGATTGTTCTTGGGCTGTTGTTCGCTGACATGAACTTCAAATAGAATTTTCAATGGTGGTTTGTTTTATTGGGCGAGACATTTTTGTGCTAAGCAAATTTTTGTGCTTAACAGTTTTATGAAATTGGCCCATGGTCTCCAGACTAAGTTTGTGGTCCTGTATGTTCAGGTATTGAGTCAAAAACAGGTAGCCGGCTCCGGCTCCGGCTCCGGCTCCGGCTCCGGCTCCGGCTCCGGCTCCGGCTCCGGCTCCGGCTCCGGCTCCGGCTCCGGCTCCGGCTCCGGCTCCGGCTCCGGCTCCGGCTCCGGCTCCGGCTCCGGCTCCGGCTCCGGCTCCGGCTCCGGCTCCGGCTCCGGCTCCGGCTCCGGCTCCGGCTCCGGCTCCGGCTCCGGCTCCGGCTCCGGCTCCGGCTCCGGCTCCGGCTCCGGCTCCGGCTCCGGCTCCGGCTCCGGCTCCGGCTCCGGCTCCGCTCCGGCTCCGGCTCCGGCTCCGGCTCCGGCTCCGGCTCCGGCTCCGGCTCCGGCTCCGGCTCCGGCTCCGGCTCCGGCTCCGGCTCCGGCTCCGGCTCCGGCTCCGGCTCCGGCTCCATTTTGTGAATCCATTCTAAAATCACGGGTATCAAAATGGAGACTTTTGGCTGCGGTTCGGAAGTAGATTCTCTGCTTTGAAAAAGAAAACGCAGCTTCAACTTCAATGAAAAACCACAACTTATATTTTCAGCATATGGATGAAAGACCCTGAGCCTGATCGGAGGTTTGGAAATGGACCCATTGTGCATTTACACTGTATGCATTTGACCTACAGACTTTCATTCATTCGTTAAACCAATATCACTCCGCACTAATGAAGTCACACTAGTGATTTGGCCAGCGAGCGATCTACAAAATCCCCGGATGTCGGACAAACATTGACTCACTCTGAGTCTGGATTTTTCTTATTATTAAAACATAAAGAATGGTTTTGATCTTACCCCGAGATGAAAACCATTTTCGGTCTTCATTTAATTTATTTCTGGATGAATGCACAATTTCTGGCGGAAAAATGGAATGTTTCTAACAGCACCATCTTCATGTACCCTGAAAGTTATTCTTAAATCTGTGAAAATTTCTCATGTTTTCTGTTGGGGTACGTTACCAATCCTGTAATGTACCTTTAAAAAGGCTTGTGGAAATGTCCAAACTTGGTACATGTACATTCATTTGATTTCGGGAAAGATTACAATATTCTCCCATTGATTGTATTCGATATCAAAATACATACACGTGTACTTGTTCATATTGTGGTGTAATGCTTTGCTTGCGTTGTACATTGTCATCGGGAGATTTGTAGATTTGATTTGATTATGAATTATGCATACATGGCCAGTCATTGTGGATGTAGGTCCAGGTAGGGTCTGTATTGAAATCAGAATGAATGAATAAGTGAACATTATGGGTATACGTATGTACTGTGTCATGTATCCCTGGAATAAGGAGTAAATCAAGAGGTTTATTACACATAAGACAGCAAAGCTATCAGACAGGCTAGCCTTCTTGGTGTCTGTTCCAACCAGTGACTTCCACCATTAGAAGGAGAATTTTCACCTGGGGCCAATTTCATAAAGCTGCTTAATCATACTTTGGTAGCATACCAAAATAAAAATCTCCACAGATTTACCTTTAACTTACAGGGTTTCAGACGGAAAAATGTTACCAGTATGTTTCTACCACCACCATCTTCATACCCTGAAAGTTATACGTAAATCTGTGAACATTTCTGTTTTGGTGTCCTACCATAGTATGATACTACATGTACATGTACCTTTAAGCAAAATTTGGTCCTTAATCAGCTCTATGAAATCATTAATGCTACACAATGGTCCCATTTCTCTGGGGACAAGGTTGACAGGATCCATAGAGCACTCCGTTGTCAGTTTACCAACTTTTGCCATCTTGTTCTCAGGAACATAATAATAACACCGCAGGTTCACATTAACATCCTACACGTGGAGCATTCCTTATTGTGCATTTTGCAGTTGAATAAGCTGACAGTGACATTGTGGACCTGCTCCCTTATTATGCATGCAATATGCGGCCCTGGCATCGCAGATATGCATACCGGTACAAGGTTACACAAATCCAAAGAATGAGATATCTGCCACCACTGGATCAAGGTAGAGAAAAAGGTCTCTCCCGGGGTATCTCAAACTCGGGCCATCACCTTTGTGTCCTACAAACCAAAGATCCTATAGTTGCGCAAGATAATGTGCCCTTTCAAAATCATGCACAAGCGGCAACCAGAGGAAGTACGCACAGGCGGCCATTTTAATAAGCAATTAAATTTACTGTTTTCATTTGGTGTGTGATTCTGGCCGAATAAATAATAATAATATGCTTTAATAATGATAATTATAATTGTTTGGGGCGAAAGTTTCGTCTTACAACAAATTTGATGTTAATAACATCAGAAATAGCTCTTTTGCTTACTGTAATGGTGGCCAAATGACAATTCAATTTTTGCTTACCGGTAGTTACACAACATAACATCTTTCACAAATTATGCACTGTTCATAATGGATAAGAATGGCACAAAGGAACCAGTCCATTCCAGAGATGGATATTGCTAGATGCAAAAGCACCGCAAATCATATGATAAAGCAACAGAGTCTAATAATCTGGGAAATTCAAATTGGGGTGTTTATATGCAATGAAAGAAGCCTGTGTACCAGATACTATTCAGATTTACATGTTTAAACTCGCAAATGGCTTATTGTATGCTGTTGTTGGAAGTACATCTAAGATGTATGTGTACACTCTTATGCACACTAACCCAAGCCCAGTACACTGACGTTATTTAAGCACTCCCTACCCCACAGCATATAAGGTCTTTATGCTTAGATTAATACCACTCTGCTCATTTTGCCCCGAGATGGGCACTTTTCCCTCGCATCGGCCCCAAAGACCATTATCTACCGGATCAGTAGGGAAAAAAAGCCAAGGAAAATCTCCCCACCAATGGTTTCTTAGCGACACAATACCTTGAGTCCAGAATGATTGGCAGTAGTGCTTTTAAGATGGGGCATATGCAAAATAAAAAACAGTTTCTTCCCTTCTTTCTTTTTTTTCATCAGAAAATAATATTCACTATGGATATTTTTTTTTCGAAGGATTTTTCCTTCTTTTTTTTTCTTTTTAAAGAATTTAATATCAGAAATATAAAAACTTGTATAGGATTAGGCCCTATAAATACAGGTTGGCACCCTGGGGTATTATAAAAAAAATGACATTTTTGTTATAATAATCCAGATATGTATGAGATATGAAACATACATCTTGTGCTTTGTGGAGACCGTGTACAATAGGATGAATATGTCTCCATAGGGAAATTCCACAAGGTTATCACCAAACTGATATTTGGAATTAACTCAACAAGGAGGAATTTCCTAGTATACTTATATATCCGTCGCAAACTGAAGTATTTTATATAAGGGACGTTCGCTTGAAATTACAACCCAGGAAAGTGATTCTGGTTCAAATGGGAGCAATTTCATTTCTGCTCTTCGGAGAGTGTTCATTAGTACATGAGATAAAACCATGTCTCTACAAGGACACACATTCTGGTATGTGTGTCTGGTTTATCTAATTGAAAAGACATGAGCCAGAACCATAACTAATAATACCCAGGCTGTGGGTATCATGTTTACACACGGATCATCAGCAGACCATGGAAATGTTAACAATACAAGGATTAGTTTCCACTTTAAAGAAGCTGATCTGTTGCTGTTCACTTAATGGGCACGTTCAAACAGCCTTGTATTTAAAACGAATTGAGTTAAACCGCTCGGCAACCACGGGGGGGTAAGTCATAAGTTAAAATTCTGTTGCATCCATACAGCGTTTTACTGTTTGCAGTTAAAAAAGATCGGTTTTATTTTTGGTTGTAAGAGGTCATGCACTTTGCCTTGACCCCGTACTAGCTTCCAGTTATAAAATAAAGCGCGCGGATTTATCTGTGTGTTGAATATAAACAAGCGCGCCACAACATGTGTTACGTAACAAGCTGCCAGGCTTCTCTGCACTGAAACAGGATGTCGGAAAGTTATTCTGTCCCAACAGCGTTTTAGCAGTAAACTCGATCGGTTTTAAGCGCTAAACCCTCCTTCCGAGCAGTTTTAACTTTGGTGTTTTAGCGGTGGATAAAACCGATCTGTTTTAGATAAATAACTGTTTTAGAGCGTCCAGACACATATTGCTAAAACCGATCAGGTTAAAGCAGTTGTTTTAGCGAATTTAACACGCTGTCTGAACGTGGCCTAAGATCAGACACTTTTAGCCCAGACAAGTCAACAAGGTTCCTGGACGCGTTCCTGGTTCGGTACGCTGCATAATACTAGCAAATTGTTGCGATTTCCCAATGATTTGACATCGTTTCTTTTACTGAATGAGAAAAGGAAGCGATTTTAGTGTGGTTGTCCAAGGTTTTATGTGTAAACAAAATACTGGTTTCAAACTAACTGTAACATTCTTATATTTAAAGGTAGTATCATACTTTGGTAATATACCAAAACAGAAATCTTCACAGGTTTACCTATAACTTACAGGGTATAAAGAAGGTGATGGTACAAACATACCCGCGTTAAAATGTTTCTGCCTGAAATGCTGTATTTATCTAGAAAAGAGTAAAACCAATTGACCAAAAACAATTTTCATCTCAGGAATATCTAAACTCCTGTGAATAGATTCAAAACTATTGTTAGCATTTTTCACTGTTTTTTCAAAAAGTGGGCATTGTATCATGTAATGGGACTGGAAATTTCACAGTTGACTGTTACTGTATCTTTCTTGATGTTTTTGCCCATGAATCTGCATTTCTTTCATTTTGCAAAAACCAAAGTGTGATATTACCTTTAATGAAAACTTACGTACACAACACAATCCGGATTTGGTATTGCCAAGTTAATGTAGGACATGACTTTGTCAAATTCAGAAACCAAAGACTGAAAGAGTAACAAACAAATAATTGGCAGATCTCTGCTATTCGTAATCAAATAAATCAATACTAAATACAAATGTTTATTTGTATAATTTGACAGTGTAGCCTATCATGTTCATTGAGCAGTCTGATATTTCAATTCATTTTGTTTACATATGTTCTGATATGTGTACACATGTAACTGTTGGTATTGGTAAGTACTGTGATGTCCACTCGTGCATTGTGTGATGGCAGTATAATGTCTTGTGACGCACACTGGCCACTCACTCGTGTATTATTCCTCTTTTTTTGTAGTTTTTGTTGGTAATCTTCCGTGTACGTTGGACTGTAGCGCATGCTTGGCATAATTTGCTCATAAGCTGCCATGCGATATTCTTGTCTGCCTTGTTGAATATAGTGTACAATGTATGTACAGTATTGTATGCACCAGTTTTCTTGAATTGTCATGTATGTTTTTTTTGCAAATTGTGCACCGTTTTCTATTTCATGTTAGTGGATATATTTCCTTATCCACATTTTAATCCACAAAAATTTCACAAATTATTGAAATTCTTCAAATTTGAAATAACTCACAAGAAATCAGAATACTTCCATAAGAATATAGAATGAATATGAACATTTAACTTGATTCACATTGAAATCTTTGAAATTTGGAAGTGTATATTCAAAATTAAAAAGGAATGGAAAAAATTGTCAAAATCCATTTAAAAAACCCAAAGTATAATTTAAGAATTTTGAATGGTAATGTTGTGCCAGAATTTAATTATTTCTTATTACATGTACATGCATTCAGAAAAAAAAAATGTATGCAAAATCAATGAAGTTTCCAGAGATCATTCCTAATAGAAACAGAACTCTTTGTTGATGTTAAAACTGAAACATTTACAATTTTGCTTTTTGTCTTTTTTGTTTCTGTCACTTTCTTCTCTTCTTTTATATTTCTGGTACTTCGTAAATTCTTCCTTCCTCTACTATCATGTTCTTCCACATCCTCTAATTTCCCTATCGATTCTTGTCCGTCTCCCTCCACTTGGCCTCCTTGACTTGTATCACCCTTTCTCTCACCCTCTCTGCTTCTCTCAAATGTGCCTCCTATCTTGGTCCCCTCCCGCCTCTTCTCTTTCACCTTCTTCCCTCACAGTTGCGGATCTGCAGCTGCCACTTCCCTGGGGGAGAGAAGAAAGAAGGAGACGTGCCTGTACCTGACCCCGAGATTGACCCTCCCGTCACGGTGGACGTCAGCACACTCAACAACTCCAGGCCTCGCTCCCCTATGGACAAACAGAAGAAACCCAAACGACCAAGAATGTCTGTCGATAGGATCGTTGAAGGTGAGTATGGATGGGATGGGACGTTTGCCTTCGGAGGATTGGGACTCTGTGCAGGTATTCGGGAGTTGCCAAGTACTTGGTCAAGCTGGATTCTTAGCATTATGTGGACACATGTTGAATGTGTTACAACCATCCAGTCCACCCAAACCAGAACCAGGACCAAAACAAAAACCAAAAAGGTCACTCCCTCCCCAAAATGTACATATCGTTGCATCTTACAGTGCCACAATTTATGGGATCCAGATTGACAACACTTCATGGCCCTTCTCAAACCTTAACAGTCTTACCAGTCCTACCCATGAGCCCACACCAGTCCTACCCCCGAACCCACACCAGTCCTGAGCCTACACCAGTCCTACCCCTGAGCCCACACCAGTCCTACCCCCGAACCCACACCAGTCCTGAGCCTACACCAGTCCTACCCCTGAGCCCACACCAGTCCTACCCCTGAGCCCACACCAGTCCTACCCCTGAGCCCACACCAGTCCTACCCCTGAGCCCACACCAGTCCTACCCCCGAACCCACACCAGTCCTGAGCCTACACCAGTCCTACCCCTGAGCCCACACCAGTCATACCCCCGAACCCACACCAGTCCTGAGCCTACACCAGTCCTACCCCTGAGCCCACACCAGTCCTACCCCTGAGCCCACACCAGTCCTACCCCTGAGCCTACACCAGTCCTACCCCCGAACCCACACCAGTCCTACCCCTGAGCCCACACCAGTCTTACCCCTGAGCCCACACCAGTCCTACCCCTGAGCCTACACCAGTCCTACCCCTGAGCCTACACCAGTCCTACCCCTGAGCCTTCACCAGTCCTACCCCTGAGCCCACTCCAGTCCTACCCCTGAGCCTACACCAGTCCTACCCCTGAGCCTACACCAGTCCTACCCCTGAGCCTACACCAGTCCTACCCCTGAGCCCACACCAGACCTACCCCTGAGCCTACACCAGTCTAGACCCTGAGCCCACACCAGTCCATACCATGAGTTCACACCAGTCCTACCCCTGAGCCTACACCAGTCCTACCCCTGAGCCCACACCAGTCCTACCCCTGAGCCCACACCAGTCTTACCCCTGAGCTAGCCCACACCAGTCCTACCCCTGAGCTAGCCCACACCAGTCCTACCCCTGAGCTAGCCCACACCAGTCCTACCCTGAGCCCACACCAGTCCTACCCTGAGCCTACACCAGTCCTACCCCTGAGCCCACACCAGTCCTACCCCTGAGCCTACCCCTGAGCCCACACCAGTCTTACCCCTGAGCTAGCCCACACCAGTCCTACCCCTGAGCCTACACCAGTCCTACCCCTGAGCCTTCACCAGTCCTACCCCTGAGCCCACACCAGTCCTACCCCTGAGCCCACACCAGTCCTACCCCTGAGCCTACACCAGTCCTACCCCCGAACCCACACCAGTCCTGAGCCTACACCAGTCCTACCCCTGAGCCTACACCAGTCCTACCCCTGAGCCTTCACCAGTCCTACCCCTGAGCCCACTCCAGTCCTACCCCTGAGCCTACACCAGTCCTACCCCTGAGCCTACACCAGTCCTACCCCTGAGCCTACACCAGTCCTACCCCTGAGCCCACACCAGTCCTACCCCTGAGCCCACACCAGTCCTACCCCTGAGCCCACACCAGTCCTACCCCTGAGCCCACACCAGTCTTACCCCTGAGCTAGCCCACACCAGTCCTACCCCTGAGCCTACACCAGTCCTACCCCTGAGCCTTCACCAGTCCTACCCCTGAGCCCACACCAGTCCTACCCCTGAGCCCACACCAGTCCTACCCCTGAGCCTACACCAGTCCTACCCCCGAACCCACACCAGTCCTGAGCCTACACCAGTCCTACCCCTGAGCCTACACCAGTCCTACCCCTGAGCCTTCACCAGTCCTACCCCTGAGCCCACTCCAGTCCTACCCCTGAGCCTACACCAGTCCTACCCCTGAGCCTACACCAGTCCTACCCCTGAGCCCACACCAGTCCTACCCCTGAGCCCACACCAGTCCTACCCCTGAGCCCACACCAGTCCTACCCCTGAGCCTACACCAGTCTAGATCCTGAGCCCACACCAGTCTTACCCCTGAGCCTACACCAGTCCTACCCCTGAGCCCACACCAGTCCTACCCCTGAGCCCACACCAGTCTTACCCCTGAGCCCACACCAGTCTTACCCCTGAGCCCACACCAGTCATACCCCTGAGCCCACACCAGTCCTACCCCTGAGCCCACACCAGTCCTACCCCTGAGCCTACACCAGTCTAGACCCTGAGCCCACACCAGTCTTACCCCTGAGCCTACACCAGTCCTACCCCTGAGCCCACACCAGTCCTACCCCTGAGCCCACACCAGTCTTGCCCCTGAGCCCACACCAGTCCTACCCCTGAGCCCACACCAGTCTTACCCCTGAGCCCACACCAGTCCTACCCCTGAGCCCACACCAGTCCTACCCCTGAGCCTACACCAGTCTAGACCCTGAGCCCACACCAGTCTTACCCCTGAGCCTACACCAGTCCTACCCCTGAGCCCACACCAGTCCTACCCCTGAGCCCACACCAGTCTTACCCCTGAGCCCACACCAGTCCTACCCCTGAGCCCACACCAGTCTTACCCCTGAGCCCACACCAGTCCTACCCCTGAGCCCACTCCAGTCCTACTCCTGAGCCCAAACCAGGAGGTACCAGTAGGTACAACCCACACTTATCAGTCCAACCCAGTCAATTGACCCTTCCAATCATTCAGCTCACACTAATTTTAGACTTTATCTTATACCCATCAGACTAAACTTAACCCCGGCTGTCCATACCAATCTAACTGCTAGTCCTTTGCAGTCTTGCCCAGCCCAAACCAATCTTACACCCAGCCCACACCTTCCTGATGCACAGCAGTTGTGTATTCCACTCGTTAGACATCAGGCTACCCCTGTCCAAACCAATCTAACCCCTAGTCCATACCAATACTACCCCATCCCAAACCAATCTCACCCATCCCAAACCAATCTTACCCTCCGGCCCAAACCAATCTTACCCCCAGCCCGACCCAGCCCACACCTTCCTGATGCACAGCAGTTGTGTATTCCACTCGTTAGACATCAGGCTACCCCTGTCCAAACCAATCTTACCCTTAGTCCATACCAATACTACCCCATCCCAAACCAATCCCACCCAGCCCAAACCAATCTTACCCTCCGGCCCAAACCAATCTTACCCTCCGGCCCAAACCAATCTTACCCCCAGCCCGACCCAGCCCACACCTTCCTGATGCACAGCAGTTGTGTATTCCACTCGGTAGACATCAGGCTACCCCTGTCCAAACCAATCTTACCCTTAGTCCATACCAATACTACCCCATCCCAAACCAATCCCACCCAGCCCAAACCAATCTTACCCTCCGGCCCAAACCAATCTTACCCTCCGGCCCAAACCAATCTTACCCCCAGCCCGACCCAGCCCACACCTTCCTGATGCACAGCAGTTGTGGATTCTCCCAGTTATCCGTTGACCTACCACCAAAAATGGCTTACCCAATAAAACAAACCACCATTAAAAATTCGATTTGATATTCATGGTCAGCGAACAACAGCCAAAGAACGATCACAAGTGATACACAACACATGGACATATTGTTGTTCATCCTGTTGTTATTAAGACAGAAATGTCATGCTTAGCGATTTTCTTGTGCTAAGCAGCTCTATGAAATTGGCCCCTGCACTCCACCCTGTTCTTATCTAATCCCGACACCCACCCCTAACACCATCTCACATCTTCCATCAAACACCTCCCTAGACCCCTTTCGCCCTATCCTGGGCCCTCCTTATCATAACCCATACCAATCACTCATGCCATATGGTCAAAAACCCATTGCCCCAATTTCCTGAAACTGCCCACAAGTTAACATGCAATCAGCCAAAATAGAAATACCTTTTTCTAAACCTGCTCTTTAAAAGACTAAATATCTGCCACACAAGCTAGCTTTGAACAAACCTTAGGATCCATTCAATTACGTGTGGGGAAGTAGTGTATTAACTCAGTGTGCCATTGGGTAAGTGGAAAATTGGAAGTTCTGGTAAAACTTGTGCAACATTTATAGTGTGCCAACATGGCTAGCCCTTTTTATAAAGTAGTTTTCCTTTACAAACAGATTGTATTTTAGGTTTTTTTTTGGCAATTTCTTAAAGCCTTGCCAGTTGTTTTTCCGTCTTGAAATCTGGGGGTCGGGCACTCTGGTCGGTAAGGGTTACACTGGGTGGCATTTGAGTAACAGGAAGGATGGGATATGTGTACATGTATGTTGATATTAACCCAATTGACATCAGGCAAAAGGCAATCTCTTCTGGTGGATTGCGTAGACCATGTAAACTGTGGCTAATATTCATGTAAATGGTTTTCTAAATGTTTTTTTTTTTTTTCTCGGTATGTACATGTAATGAATTGCCATAGCTGATAATCCACTCGATAATACAAATGGAATATGTATGTAGGCCCTACATGTATACATTGAAACAACAATAGCAAACATGCCCTAGTGAAATATGTATGTACAGCATGAACAATACATGATTGGTACAGGTCACAGAACAGCGCTGACACTTCATCTGATCAAACATGTACATGAAATAATAAACCTGTGAAAATTTGAGCTCAATCGGACAACTGAGTCACAAGAAAAAAGCGAAAACCCAACTCAACTTTTCTTATCAAACATAAAGAATGGTTTTGATCTTACTCCGAGATCAAAACTGTTTTCAGTCTTGGTTTTACTAATTTCTGGATAAAGCACCATTTCAGCGTGGAAATATTATGTTTCTTACTTTCTTTCCAGCACTATCTTCATATCCTGTAAGTTACACGTAAATCTGTGAACATTTCTGTTTGAGTATGTTACCAATCCTGTACTTTACTTTTAACATAAACTAGACAAAGGATAATACAAAGAAATGAGTAATTACAAATGGCTTGAAGTTGATGTACAGTCATCCTTGGTCTATGAATAGATCATTAGTCTCTATGTCTTCCAAAGTAACTGACCAAACAAAACAAATGCTGTATGCACTATTCCAAAAACCTCACATTCTTTGTCATCTAAATTCTCTGCTAATTTTGTGTGAAAAACGTTGCATTAATGATAGTATCATACTTTGGTAAGAAACCAAAACAGAAATGTTCACAGATTTACCTATAACTTGCAGGGTATGAAGATGGTGGTGGTAGAAACATGCCATTAAATTTTGTCCACCTGAAATGGTGTATTTATCCAGAAATTAGTAAAACAACGACCAAAAATCTTCTTGATATGATCTTTTAAAAGATCAAAAATAAAAGAGAAAAGACTTAAAGTGGGAACCGTATGGGACTGAAATTTTCACAGATGACTGTTACTGTATCTGTATTGATATTTTTGCCCATGAATTTGTATTTCTTTGATAAAAACCAAAGTATGTTATTACCTTTAAGTGCATCAACAACCACAGATATCCCAGTTTTGTTAGTATCTAATACAGTGTACATGTGGAGTTTTGCACATTGCTCTATTCATGATTGAATTTGTGGTTTTTTGTCCATTCCCAGGTATTCGCCATCCAGCTGTCGCTGTGACCAGCAACAACCCCCAGCCTCTCCCTGCTCGCCCCTTGGTGGCGCTCTTGGACGGGCGGGACTGCAGCGTGGAGATGCCCATCTTGAAGGATGTGGCTACGGTAGCGTTCTGCGACGCACAATCCACAAACGAAATCCACGAAAAGGTGAGGTCTGCTTCACGCGTCTTTACACCGGCAGAGCCTATACTACAATTTGCATTGTCACTCTTCGCTGCTGGGCAATGTTGCTTAAAGGTTTACCCAACAACCCAGGGGTCGATTTCACCAAACTCATCGTAACTTATTATCAATCATAGGACTTATGATGCATTGCAGCCCTATTTTGGATATGGTGGGTTATCCTTTGTAACTCAAGTTACGATCAATTGTAGGGCTTCGTGAAATCGACCTCAGTACCCAAAATGCCCTGTATTTGACCCTAGTCAGCTCCGGAGATTTTGTCTTTCCTTTAATTGATCATTTTTGACTCATGTATCATGGTCAGTACAAGTAATAAACTGCTGCAAACTGCTCATCAGCCAAAATGACCTGAAATATATCAAATGCTTGGAGTTAGGAGGGCCTGATGCCTTTTGATCCTAGCAGGATCACAACACCCTCCTAACTCCAAACATTATGTATCATGGGGTTGATTTCATGAAGCCCTTTGATTCATCTTAACTTGAGTTACAAAGCATAATCCATCGTATCCTACGTAGGGCTGTAATCCATCATAAGTTACAATGATTTGGGTGAAATTGACCCCTGGTGCTATTTCCACAGCACATAGCATTGCTCTGCGCAAAACCTTCTACTGCAGTACGTGCATGGAAATGTTTTTCATGTGATTGTGTCAGTTATATGGGGCCAATTTCATAGAGCTGCTTAGCACAAAAAATTGCTTAGCACAAAAATAGCAAGCCCAATAAAGCAAACCACCATTGAAAAATCCATTTGATATTCAAGCTCAGTGAACAACAGCCAAAGAACAATCACAAGTGATACACAACACATGGACATTTGTTTGTTAATCATGTTTTTACTAAGACAGAAATGTCATGCTGTGAATATTTGTGCTAAGTAGCTCTATGAAATTGGCCCCTGATGTTTGTGTTTCTACGCAAAACATTTTTTTGGGGGCATTCAGGGACAAAAGGGGCCCACCCATAATGCTCCCAGTACGATGCTTCGTCATAAATGAAAGCATTTTCAAAGGAGTTACGGTATAAGTTATAGTTACTTTCACAAAGAATGCAGTGAGCTGTGCACATAGTTTACATGACCAGAGTTAAATCACAATTGCACTGAGTAATGTAGTTAAAGTGTACAAATTGTACAGTTCCAAGGATAATATTGAATCGTTTCGTGCTCCCGATATGTCCGACTCAATGTAGCAGTGTAGGGCGAGTGATAATGGTTTCTGTTGGTTACAATGCTTGCATTCGCCAATCAGCTATGTCTATGTCTCTGCTTCAAGGTACGTTGTATCTTCAAGTCACGATCGTGGTGCAATGTTCACATGTTCTCAGCTAGCGCAACAGGATGAATGCACATAAGCTGTTGGTGAAGACATTACATGGGCCCAATTTCATGGAGTTGCTATAAAGCACATCAAATTGCTTAATGTCTTGCCCAATAAAACAAACCACCATTAAAGATTACATTTGGTATACAAGGTCAGAGAACGACAGCCGAAGAACAACCGCGAGCGATACTTAACACTTTGAAATTTGGATGTCAATCCTGTTTTTATTATAAGACAGAAATTTCAAGGTTACCAAATTTTTGGCAACATTCAAGATATAAAATGTATGCATAATGGTGTTTGCAGCGAGATGCGATGCCACCATATGTTTGTTACAGTAATAAAATGTCATACAGCTCAGTTTAAAATACCCTAATACTTTGGTAGCATACTGAAACAGAAATCGTCACAGATTTACCTATAACTTACAGGGTATACAGATGATAATGGTAGAATCATACCGTTCAAATTTTTCTGTCTGAAATGCTGTATTTATCCAGAAAAGAGTCAAACCAATGACCAAATGATCAAAACAATTTTGATCTTTTAAGAATAAAAATAACGGTGAAAAGATTTTACAAGTACTTGGGCGATTTTTCTCTAAAAGTGGGCACTATACGGGATTAAAATCTTCACAGATGATTGTTACTGTATCTTCCTTGATATTTTTGCTCATGAATCTGCATTTCTTTGACAAAAAACCAAAGTATGATGTTACCTTTAAATGTGAATCATCAGGTATTCCTTCAGATTCATGTGAGTGTCGTCCACTGCTAATTATTGCAAAAATTGTCCAGTTCGGAAATTAATCAGTACTGACTTCGACCACAAGACTGGACATTGCATGAAAATTCTAGCCGAGGGTAAAAAAAAAAAAACAGAAAGAAGACGATGGAAAAACAGAAGCAATGGACATATGCAGTGATAATTGAGTGAGTCACTGTCATGCTTGATTCAAGGGATAATTGGAAGTTGAAAAGGCATACCCGGTACCTGGCAAAAAGCATCGGTAACCCGGGGTTGCTCGGAGCATTCTATGCCATCAGTGGTCTATTTTATACATGTACATCAATATGGTCTTTGCGTGTATCTAGATAAATCAAATTTTATGGATTCAGTTACCATAAGCAAAAATTCCTCGCTTACGGTAGCAGACTTTTTTTGGTTTCGGTTAGCATATTTCACAGGATAGTTTTCTTTCTGGCAACGGTAAGCAAGGACTTACTGCAGAATGCATATGACAGCGCGTTAGCAGAAAAAAACCCAAGGTATCCTAGAAATTCTTTGCTAGCCGATTAAGCATCAAAAGTCTTGCTTACAGATTCATTGAAATAGCAGAACTCGTAAGCACAAAATGAGGCCTTAACGGATTTCATGAAATTGGAATCAATATGATTGTAATTTCATAGTATTGCTAATTAATCAACAGTAAGCACAGATACTCACTAGTGCTGATTGCTTAATAGCACAAATCTATGACACAACAATGCAAATTGCCATACCTGTGCGAGCAAACCTATGAAATACATTTCATTGATACATTTTTCGGTTTCATATGCCAATAAAAAATAAAAAAATTGGGGGGGGGGAATTAATTACTGGGGATATTAAGCAGTTCTCAGATGAGAAATTTGATCCATTCTGCCATTCCTTGAGTGCTTAAAGGTACACTGTAGTATCATTCTAAGGTAAATTTGATAGAACAGCTGCGGCCTGTTCATAATTTGATTTGTCAGGGAATAAAAACAAACCTGTGAAATTTTCGACTCCTTTAATTTAAGTTAGGAGGGCCTGATGCGTTTTGATCCTAGCAGGATCTTTCTCAAAGGCTATATGACGAATTACAAGAACATGCAAGTGAAAGAAGCATACATGAATGGGTCAGAGAATATGGACAAAGGGAAGGGGGTTTCAGTAGAAAATGAAGAAAAACCATTGCAATTGTTACGCAAACTTGTAATGTAATTGTAATTGTGAAGATTTGATCTCGGATCACAACTTTCCGGTCTTTTGTTTCACTCATGTCTGGATACATACAGCATTTCATGTGGACAAATTTTAACGGTATGTTTCTACCAGGTCCATCTTTATACCCTGTAAGTTATAAGTAAATCTGTGAACATTTCTGTTTTGGTTTCCTACCAAAGTATGATAGTTACCTTTAACCACTTGGCTACAGCCTACCTCGTACCCTTCAAACATCTCTGAAACAACGGGAGATAAAAAACAAACATCTGACCGCAAACTCCAGATTGACCACATTCAAAGTGATGAATCAGTAAGGGGGGAGGCTGGAGGAAAGAAAAAAAAGGCCACTTGATTTTTTTTTCTTTGTCGGTTGGTGGTATTTTGGAGCTTCGCGCTACTTGGGGGTGTCAACAAGGATGTGTGTAATTGGTGAACATCCTGTTGGCCCTGTCCCTGGGTACTGTTCCCGGGACGTTACCTCCTCCCAGCGGAAGGGGGAACCCTTTTTGAAAAAAGAGGGGAGACGTCAACTTGGTCCAATAACAACAACAACCTGGGCACAAGAAGTTTAAAAAAAAAGAAAACCAGATTCGGGTCATGGCGGGATGACAGATTGAAGTCAAAGGCCTGGGCTTACCTCTAGTTGGAAGTCTTAGGGGGTTAATGGAGTCCAAAACTTCAGGGGATCTGTAAAGTCTTACTGTGAGGACAGAAATCTGTCTGACTTGTAGGTCTTAGAGATGCATCTGGTTGCTGAGGTGGAAACTTGAAGGCTTCTATTTGAGTGAATATTGTCTGTTCATTGTAGACATGACGTACATGAGTGTAATTAAAGGTACGGTACAGGATTGCCTTTGGTAACATACCGGTACCCAAACAAAAATGTTCACAGATTTACCTATAACTTTTAGGGTATGAAGATGGTGCTGGCAGAAACATATTATAAATTTTTTCTGCCTGAAATGCTTATTTATCCAGAAATTGGAAAAACAAAGACCGAAAACAGTTTTGATGTCGTATGTTTGTAAGATCATAACCTATCTTTATGTTTTATAAGAAAAATGGAGTCAGGTTTTTGCTATTTTCTCGTGACTCAGATGTCTGATTGGGCTAAATTTTTGTATTCACATGCTGGATCAGACAAAGTGCTGTTCTGTGACCATTACCAATCATGTACATGTATTCCCCTATACCTTTAAGCCATTTAATGTAGTCTCCTTTTCTGGGCTTACAATACGTCGGATTCTCTCAAAATCATTTTTAAAAACCCACCCTGTTGCTATATGCAGCTGGTTCCAATTTCCCCTAACCATTGCCCTTGCAACCCTTCCATCTCATCTCCCTTTTATCTTCCCAAAAGCCATAACGAAGTAGACATTTTAGGCCTTTTCACACTTTTTCGATTCGTGTTGAAACCAACTCTGATTCACCCCGGTTCAGCCCAGCAAGTTTTTGAACTAAACTTCAATTCAGTAGACAATGGGTCAGCATGAGCTGAATGTGATGGCCCCTTAGATATGGCCGCCCCCACTAATGTCTGGTTCGGATTTGCTTACACCTAGGTCCTTTTCCAAATCTTGGCTCCAGCTCAGGCTCCGGCTCCGGCTCTGGCTTCGGCTCCGGCTCCATTCTAAAATAACGGGTTATCAAAATAGAGACGTTTGGCTGCGGTTCGGAAGTAGATTCTCTGCTTTGGAAAAAAAACAGAGCTTCAGCTTCAATGAAAACTCACAACCTGTGTTTTCAGTATCTAGATGACTGAGCCGAAGCTGGAGCTGGAGCTAAGGTTTGGAAAAGGTAGCATTTTGAGGAATTGAATCGGAAAATATCTTTTTAATAGCACCACAATGTCCAGCATTTTTCTTCTGAAATGAATGGGATAATTTTGTTATAAATACTTGGCTTCCCTTTTGGGAGGGGGCTTGCCACCAATTGGTACTTGTCCTGGTGATATCAAGGGGATGTGATGCATAGGAAACAGGCCATCACCAAGCCAGCCAAGTCATTTGAATGGTACCAGATACCACCTGTGCCTAAGCTAACTCTCAAGGGGGAACAAATCAAGTTATAGAAAGGATCAAAACCCAGCATTGCCTTGTACAAGCAAATTAGGAAAAGAGGAATTAGTCCCTGGTCGATGATATTTCCCTCCTAAAATCCTTCCCCCTCCCCTTGTGCCTGGGTGCTGGTATTGGTCCAATAAAAAAAAAACTTGGAGAAGAATCCTTGGTAGTGATTTGCCACAGGAAATGATGAATAATTCCCAAAGCTTTTGACATACGACAAGCTGGGGTTTGGAGGAAAAAAAACATAAGCCAGCTGAGATATACAAAGGTACTAAAGCTGAAGTGTGTACGGTTTAGAGTGATAAGAAGTCTGTTCATGAATAGTGATGGATATCGAGCGCCACGTGTCTTTTGTGTCCAACCTGTGCTGACTGGAATATGTCATATATTCTAATCACCAATTAGATGGTGAAACCAACCCGTATCCGCCCCGGTTCAGCCTAGCAAGGTTTTGAACCGGATCGCAGAGACACTGCATTTTTGGCGATCTAGCCTTTTCACACTTGCTCCTTTTCGATCCGTGTTGAAACCAACCTGGATCCGCCCCGGTTCAGCCCGGCAAGTTTTTTAACCAGATCGAAGAGACGCAACATTCACACTACGTTTATGGTGAACTGGCTCATACAACACAGATCACGCATCAAACGGCCCAAAAGGCAGTTTGGAACCGGGTTGAGATTTTCAACCCTGCTCCCTACCAGGGTTGATTTCGATCCGGCTAGGCTATCCTACCCGGGTTGGCTTGGGGTTGAAAAATTTCAAGTGTGAAAAGGGTTGAAAAAAATCTCAAGGTTCGATCCGGTTCCAATCCCGAGGTTTTGGATAGTGTGAAAAGCCCTAAAAGTGCAGTTTTTAACCGGGTTGAGATTTTCGACCCTACCAGCGTTGATTTCGATCCGGCTAGGCCGTCTTACCCGGGTTGGCTCGGGGTTGAAACATTTCAAGTGTGAAAAGGGTTGAAAAAAATCTCGGGGTTCAATCCGGTTCCAATCCCGAGATTTTGGATTGTGTGAAAAGCCCATGAGGCAAGTTTGCTGGACAGTGGACAAGAAATGTTTGTGATCTTGTAAGCTGTTCATAGCAATCCCACACCTTGTGACGTTTATCTTGGCTTGCCTTATTACTGGCCAATTATATGACCCGGTCAGTCAGTCAGCAAAGAGCGCCCTCAGCAGTGTGCGCTCACGGTTGCATAGAGGTTCGTCTTAATACTTCAGGGACTAGTTTGTACCCTCCAGATGCGCGCACATCGCACACATCCACAGCACGTGCTGAAAACATGAGGGGCAATAAAATTGCAATTGAATTGGCAGCTGCAAACGAGAATTTCCTGTGGGGGCTAGATTGATTACTGGCCCACTTCCAGAGACACTACCTGGCCGGTTTAAAGGAAAGAAAAGGGACTAGTGTTTTGTCTCCCTCAATGCAAATAACAGTGGAGCACCAGACCGGTTCTGATGTCATCTACAGTGTACAGTAGGTCTGGTGTCCTGAAGTACACCGGGGGCCAATTTGCACCGCCCTGCTTAGCACAAAAAAATTGCTAACCATAAAATTTCTTTCTTAATCAAGAACAGGATTTACAACCAAATGTCCATGTGTTGTGTATCACTTGTGATTGTTCTTTGGCTGTTGTTCGCTGACCACGAATATCAATGGTTTGTTTGATTGAGCAAGACATTTTGTGCTAAGCAATTTTTGTGTTCTTATAACAGCTCTGTGAAATTTGCCCCAGAATCCTTGCCGGCTGTATCCCGTTTTTTATAAAATAACTGCTGTACACCTCCGAAACACCAAGGAATTTGATAAAACAGGATCTTATGCAAGACTCAAACATCTTTTTATCCTCCTCAAACCTTGCACCGTAATCACTGCCATAAAGGTATAATACATGATTGGTAAAGTTCGTAGAACAGCACCCACACTTTATCTAATCCAACATGTACATCAAATATAAATTTAAGCCTGTGAAATTTTGACGTCACATTCAGAAGTTCGGACAATAAAGTTGGATGTTGCCCTATTAACTTACACGTAAACGTTGTGATGTTTGTTCGAACATCCGGGTAACTATAGCTGTCAATAATAAAGGGCGTATTCTATAAATAGCTCGAGCACGGCCGGAGCCATATTGGACATCCGATATCCGAGAAAATAGCAAAAAGTCGACTCTTATAAAACTTGAAAAATGTTTTTGATCTTGCCAAGACGTAAATTATTTGTTTTACACTTTTCTAAACAAATAAAGCAAATAGCCAGAAATGTTTTAGCAGGCGGTTTCTGTCATGTTCATCTTTATACCGTGTACGTTATAGGTAAATCTGTGAACATTTCTGATTTGGTTTGTTTCCAATCCTGTACTGTACCTTTAACTTAAACTTCCGTACTCTATGTTCACACCAACATACGGTCTCAAGTTGTTATAACCATTACAAAACAGTTTCGAAAAAATTAGTTCTGAGTAAAAAAGAAAGGTTGTTTTTAATCTAATTTTCTGCCCTTGTGTGACATTCAAAAGAAAAAAAAACGAAGAAAAGAAAGCACCCGTAATTCCCTGCCTCTGAGGGGTTAAATACGGCTTGGGAAATCTTGGTTGTATCACCTCTGAGAATGGCTTTGATCATGTGCTGTGTTCTGTGACACTACAGAGACTGACAACAGTCTCTATTCTGGCCAGCACCGTCAGGTGCTAATTTCCTGAGTGCAAAATGCCCATCATTCATGTCTATGCATGTTGACATGTGCGCATTTGTACAATGTATGTTAAACCATGAGACGTCCCTGGTTATTGTTAGGCCAAAGAATGTTGAACACATATTGTTGATGTTTTCCATGTTTCCAACAGCGCCTTGCAAATATGACACAGGACTATGGATACGGCCTCACGTTAGTGGCTAGTGGCTGCCAATTGGCTTAAGTGTTAATTTCAGATTTCAGATTCAAACTATTTGGTGCTGGTTTTGATCTAACGGCTGTGACTGTGAGTATTGCTAAGTGAGTTTATGCTCGGCCCTATGCTGCACTGTGGACAAAATGGACCTTTAAGCTAAGGTGACCAGACGTCCCCGATTTCCGGGGACAGTCCCCGATTTGACAGTGCCGTCCCCAATGAAAAATTGTCCCCGAAAATGTCCCCGATTCGACGAAATGCCCCCGAAAAATCTAATTGTCCTAAATAAAAAAAACCTGAACACAAATGCTGTGCTGAAGAAAATCCATTCTTCAGAGAAGTATGCGAAGACAACCGCCTAAGACATGTAAGTATGTAACCCACTCATGTGAACTGGACAAGATGTCCATAGATGCCACCATTATGCATGTAGGCACCATCTGGATTCAAATTTTTTTCAAAATTATACTCCTCCCCCCGCACACGGATCACTGTCCCCGGATCATCTCAACAAAATATGGTCACCTTACTTTAAGCCATAGCCATAAGCATAGCCATAGCTATTTCCACAGCTATTTCCAATTCAGGTTTGGCCTTACATTGGGGGAGAAGTTGGCAACCTTCTAGTCAGCTAGTATTGATCTCCCTCGTTATAAACTCGATCGTCTTATCAAGAGTTGATATATTGACAATGAGTCTATTAAGAAATGTTGTTTTTGTTCTGACATACCCAATAAGAACAAGGCCTTCAATTTTTGTTTAAAGGTACATTACAGGATTGGTAACATACCCAAACAGAAATGCACACAGATGTACGTATAACTTTCAGGATATGAAGATGGTGCTGGTAGAAACATACTATTTAAATATTTCCGCCTGAAAAGCTACATTCATTCAGAAATGAGTAAAACAAAAACCAAGTTTTTAAAGAAAACTTTTGTCAGGTTTTCACAATTTTCTCGTGACTAGGATGTCCGGTTGAGCTCAAATTATCATAGGTTTATTATTTCATGTACATGACCAGATGATGGATCAGGCAAATTGTGAGTTCTGTTCTGTGACCTTTTAATACCAATCATGTATTATACCTTTAACGATCATACAAACCTCATGAATTCAGAACTTTGACCCAGGCATACATGTAAGACATAGAGGAAACATCTTACAATTTTATCCGACGTTTTCCCCTGTGTGTGAGAGATGAAATCACCTAAAAGGTTTCTCTGAGGTTACACATACCATGTACATGTACATGTACTTCTGACTGTACTGGGCATTGCACACATACATGTACATGTGAAGAAAAGCCTGTGGCTGTTATCAAGATGAATCATTGTTGAAAGAAATCAGAAGTTGGACGAGTGAACATGTTATCATTGGTTGTTTGGCTAACCCTCTTATGTACATGTACATGTACACTATGTGTGTGTATGTAGTATGTAGTGGGTAAATATGATCTCTGTAAGGGCTGTGCACTGGGTACATGTTCCTGCATGCATTACATGTATGAGGTTGTACGTTATTGTTGTTATTACCTGTTTCGGGAATTTGAACATCAGCCGGAAGCTGCTATTGCTTTGCTTAAGTTTCTGGCTTTTCTGCATAGTTGCAGAAAAGCCTTTCTATTTGTTCTGATTTTTGGCTTTTCCGAGCAAAACGGAAAAGCCTGGCTTTGCGTTTGTTCTGTTTTTGGTTTTTCTTCTTCCTCTACTTCCTCCTCTTCTTGTCGTTGGAATTCCTATAGACTTTGTTCACACTGCAAAGGCATTCTACATCTCACTTTGGTCACTTTGTCGATCTTCACCAAACTTGGTCCTAAGGGAGTCCATATAACGAACATCATTAGGTGTCAAGTTACATGAGATTGAATTTAATAGCGCTGCGCACTTGCGCTAAAAATAGCACCTAACCTCAGACAAACATTGCAACGTGGCCATGCAAACGTGTGGTGAGTGGAAGTATGTGTGCGCGTCGCGCTTGGTGTGACGTCATTAGTGCGGAACGCTATTATCAAAATCTTTCAAAATCAACTGTTCGAGATGCTAAGTTGATTCTTTTGACAAAAGTCATGGTTAGGCAAGGTCTTTCTTTGTGACACATTGCTTGAACTCTGTGACCTCTACTTCCGGTCAAACAGGAAGTAGCTCCTCATTTAAAAGTGCTAAGAGCTATGATCATTACGGTATTTTTCTGCCAAATGTCAATGTTAGGGAATATCTTTCTTTGTGAAACATTGCTTGACCTCTGTGACCTCTACTTCTGGTCAAACAGGAAGTAGCGCCTCATTTCAAAGTGGTAAGAGCTAAGATCATGAGTCAATCGCCAAATGTCAATGTTAGGGATGGTCTTTCTTTGTGAATTATTGCTTGACCTCTGTGGAAGTAGGTCTTCATTCAATAGTAACCTTTATGATAAGGTAATGAGATAAGGGTACAGATGTGTGAAGAAGACCCCTGAGTAATATTTTGGATAAAACCAGACTGCAAAACCAAGTTGTACTTGAACCCCGGCTGCCAGAGGTGAAAGGGGCAAAGAGAACCGCTGCGCCAAGCTGACTTCTCAGGATGTGGCATCTGGAATGGTCAGTTGCAATCCTTGCTGTGGGTGGATTATTCTCTTAAAGGAAACCCTAGATCCTTTTGCTCTGATGGGAATGTGTGTTTCACCTGTCGCTAGGGAAGAAGAAACTTGGGATGCAGAGCACAATATGAGATGCTACCCTTAGCATGTCCTTGGCTCCATGTCATCAGATGACCCAGGTGCAGGAGACTTGGCAATACGAAATGGGAGACATTTGAGACGTTGGCGGCAGTAGACTGAAGTCTCATTTTTGCAAGCTCTGAGCATTGCGCGCACAATTGTGAGCATGTGCACGTTTTCGTGTACTTGCACTGTTTTATAGAAGACCCAGCTCCAAAGTCTCCCATTGACTCACTCTCTCACTGTTGATTCCCGAATCCTGACATCAATGTTGCAGCTTTACAGTTTGAATCTATATCAGTATCAGTCCTTCTCTTTGCCTTCCTGCCCATTTTGAAGCAGTTGGATGTCCCTTCCCTGCCACATGGACGCCTGGGCCATGAGCAGGGCCCTCGCTAACTAACCCTAACCCCCTCTAGACATGAACCCTCCATGCCACCACCACCGAGGGAAGTCAGTAATAGGGTCAAAAAGCCATCGTTTCCTATCTGCTCCAGAAGCTGGAGGAAGTGGGCCTGCTTTTCTCAACCGCTTCGTGGCATTCTGTCTTGAGAGGGTTTCGGGAATATCTGGAAGGAAATGAGGCATAGAAACACTGTCCCTCGCTGTCCTTGTCACACAACCAGACGGCATTTTGGTAGGAACTAGTTCCCACGTCAAATCAGGCCACTTAGAACGGCCAAGGATCTCCTTCTCGGATCCTTCTCAAAACTAGTGGGTGGAAGGAGGGATTATAGAGGGTTATGGGCTGAAGGAAATACTTGATCATGTTTTTTTCGAGGTAGATTTCTTTATTCCAGGCTCAGTATCCGATTTTTCTTCTTTCACCCTAACCCTCTGCCCCTACCACACTGATAAGAGATGTTAACCACACGTAAAGTCTTCACAGCGGGGACTAGATCATAACCCATACATTACCACACAAACCATACTGCGGTGTATTGTGGTATTCAAATCGTGAGCAACATACCAAGCCGAAGTGGTATTGCATGTAGAAACCGTAAAACACCACCGCAGTTTCTCTTTTATCAAAAGAGGGCGCCACCCAAAAACTTGTGTTCGGATTACAGTAAAGAGCAAGTTTGATCAGCGACTATCTGTCAACTACTAGTGGATTTCGCCTGGTAACCTGTGCACTAAATATTCCACGGGTACCAGGCACAATCGACCAGTGGTTGACAGATACAGTAGTCACTGATCGAACTTTCTTATAGTTGTCAATGATACATAAATACATTAGGTCTTAAATACATTGCAGGTGACATTTCTAATGCTCAGCAATAGGGCTCCGCAGTCCGCACTCTTGGGCTGCGTTCGAGCGAGCTACTCGTGTTAACACGAGTATACTCCTGAGCGCTCGAACGGCCGGAGTACGACACTCGGGTCAGCGAGAGTATACTCTCCAGCGTTGGGGAGTATACTCCTGCACCGGAGAGTATTGCGCGCGCATCACACTCGTGTTAGCGGGAGTAACCGCTCGAACGCAGCCTTGACGTTACATTCAGATGTTTGGACAAACAAGTCGCACGTTGCCTTATTAACTTTCACGTAAACGTTGTGATATTTGTCCGAACATCCGGGTAACTATAGCTGTCGATATAAAGGGCGTATTCTATAAATTGCTCGAGCGTGGAGCCCTATTCAAACAATTGTACCTTTTTTGGGGGGAGGGGGACTTTTTAAAATCCTCGCAGGCCTTCTTTGAAACTGTGTATGAATCATACAGTAGTACCAGGGTCGTTGAAGCCTAGTGCCCCCAAATACCCAAATTGGTCCCAAAAGCAGAGAGGCAATCCAACTGTTTAGGGACCCGAACAAGGGGAAATCTTGCAGGAAATTTTTGATTAGGCTATTTAGTCATTCCTACGTGGTTAACCGTGCTTGTTGACCTCCTGTTTTTCCTAATTTATCTCCCCCCTTTTTTCTCTCTTACATTTCTGTGACTGTGAACCATATTCAAGCCAAATGCTCGGTACTTAAAGGTACTATCATACTTTGGTAGCATACCGGAACACAAATCTTCACAGATTTACCTATAACTTACAGGGTATAAAGATGGTGGTGGTAGAAACATACCGTTAAAATTGTTTCGCCTGAAACGCTGTACTTATCCAGAAAGGAGTAAAAAACAATTGACCAAAACAATTTTGATCTTCAGAAGATAAAAACATAACGGTGAAAAGCATTGAAAAATGCTTTGGGCATTTTTCACTGTTTTCTCAGAAAATGGGCACCATATGGGACAGGGAATTTCACAGATGACTGTTCCTAATATCTGTCTTGATATTTTTGCCCATGAATCTGCATTTTTTGACAAAGTATGAAAGTACAAAGTGGTTACAAGCTACATGGTCAACTACATTAAGAATATTACTTTGAATATGTGTAATATCAATAGCGTTCCGCACTAATTATGTCACACCATGCATGCATGCGCACACATACCTCCACTCACCATACGTTTGCATGGCCACGTTGCAATGTTTGTCTGAGGTTCGGTGCTATTGTTAGCGCAAGTGCATAGTGCTATTCTGCTGAACATTCTATTTTAAGATCCTTCTAGAGGCCTGCTGCATAACCTCAAATTCTTGTACACTTATTTTATTTTATACCTGCGCAAAGCCTGACTAAGAAAGATTTGAGGCTTTGCAAGGTGACAATGAACTATTCCGGCCTGTCAATCAAACTTTGCACATTGACCAATTTTAATGCCTTTTAATCAGGTGACCACGAAAGCCTTGGTCAAACTCACTCATATGCAGTATGTAAAACACACGTCTTAAAAGCAAAGCCGGAACGGTCCATTGGTATTTGGGTTGTAATATTCGTTTGTACTTCGCGCATCTTATATCGTCGCACTTCTCGTTAGGTCTCTACATTTCGACCAGCCTGATCAAGTCATCATCAGGAGACCTACTACTTGATAACTGTGAATAATGACACTTTTGTAAAAAGTTAGATTCCAGTAATTAGTATGCAAGATTGATATTACAGCCACTCTCAATTGTATTTTTTGCACTTTGTATCTTAACAGGTGCTTAACGAAGCTGTAGGGGCGCTGTTGTATCACTCCATCACACTGACCAAAGAGGACTTGGAAAAGTTCAAGGCGTTACGAATCATCGTCCGTATCGGATCTGGTTATGACAATATAGACATCAAAGCAGCCGGAGACCTAGGTATGTACAGAAAAAGTAATAGGGTAAGCTATGCCTACTCTCTGATAGGGAGAGTACTAGAGTAATTGAGGTTGGTGTGAATGTTTTCCTCTGCTGAAATCATTGGAAGGAACCCTTTGTGAGTACATCTTGTGCTTTAAAGCTGGTACAGTACAGGATTGGTAACATACCCAAAGAGAAATGTTCACAGATTTACAAATATCTTTCACAATCAGGGTATAAAGATGGTGCTGGTAGAAACATACCGTTCAAATATTTCCACCTGAAATGCTGTATTTATCCAGAAATTAGTCAAACAGCGACCGAAAACAGTTATGACATGTATGATCTCAGGATGACATCAAAACTCCCATGAATAGATTTGAAAATACTGTAAGCTTTTTTCACTGTTTTCTACACTTTCCGAAAATTTCATAAGTTTGGTTTTATTTCATGCCAAATCAAATTATGAACAGTCTGCACCTGTTCTGTCACCTTTATCAATCCTGTATTATGACTTGAAATCTTTGCTTCATTTGGTGATTACCATAATATTGTTTGTGCAGCCAAACCGCAAAGCACTTACGGAAATTACCGTAAAGTTCCATGTATACGGCGCACTTTTTTTCACCTCGGCAAAAATCAAAAGTTGGGGGTGCGCCGTATACATGGGTACAGCCCGCTGGCGGTCTCGAGAGTGTGGGTTGTGATCATTGCGCCACGCCTAGTTAAAGCATATGATGCACCGGCAGCAACGGTAACCAATTAGCACGATGTCTGACTGAAAATTGAGCGAATGATTCATGAAAAATACCACTTAAAAAATCTAATATTTCCGACTCTTGCGATTGGCCAAGGAAAACTGAAGTGCAAAAATCGATTAGGGTTAGGACTAGAGACACCGAAAATAGCGTGCGAAAACACGGCTGGAGCGCCGTAATTGTGCACAGGACGACGGGTGAGTGGACATGTGCATTTCCATTGCAGTACATGCAGGTTCCGGGCCGTGACGGTCCGATCGTTGGACCATGGTCGGCCGTACATATTTCATTTAAGAATGTCGTGATTGTTCAATAAATTATCAAACCTGTATCCTCATGGGTAAAAACGTCAAGTTCGCGACAGCGTTTCGCTGCAAAGTGAACCGCCATTTTGATTTGTTTTATTGTAAGATGACAATTTGTAAAGCGCGCGCAGATCGTCTAGTCAATCACAAAATTCGCTCGCGCTATTGCGGACGTAGGATGAACAATTTGAGGTGCAATTGAGCCAACTCGTACGCCGCTAAACCCGCACGCCGATCAACTTGCCGTGCGCTAATTACCAACTCGTACGATCGGGTCGGCGTGCGAGTTGGTCGGCGACTCGGCATGCGAGTTGGTCGGCGACTCGGCGTATGGTTGGTACAATTTGCCAGCATTCGTCGGCCCGATGCATACCACGTGCAAGTATTTCGTGCGAGGAAAATGCCGATAGCTCTATGTTATGATCATGATAGTTGGACATGCAGCGCTTGCAACAAATTGTCCACTCACACAAAAAATACATGACGGCATACGGAACGGGAATGTACATTGTCCGTTGAATAATTATGTAGACTGCTGAGGAAGTCTTCTATGGTGGAGATCGAAAACTGTTTGCACGTGTGCACGACAGGATGTAGGCCGCGCCGCACGCAGTACATGTAGGGCCTATGTACTGCTTTCGCTGCGGTGTGGCGTGGCGCAGCGTTGTGTGACACTGACGCACTTCGGGTTGTTGCAAACTCGGGCAAAACATCCCTGAAAGTTGTGAGTTGGATTGAGTAATTCATTGTTTTTATTTTTCTCGAATTTGAAATTCTCAATTGAAATACAAATCACAAATGAGCTGAGAAAAATTAGCGATGCAGTTTTCTAATTTTTTTGGTCGTTCGCGGCCGTTTTTTTTTTTTCTGCCGGCTGATGTCAAAAGTTGGGGTGCGCCGTATACATGGCACTTTACGGTACATGAACACAGCATTTAGAGTGGAACGCCACTATAACGAACATGCTGGAATGCACAGAGGCAGTGGTCATGCGTTATAGTGAACAATGTTCAGCAGGCCTATACATTGTACAAAAAAGCAAAAAAAATAGCCAAATGTTCGGTATAGCGGTGTTCGTTATAGCGGCATTCCACTGAAGTGCAGCTTGTGATCAGGTTAAGTTGTCAGGTCAACTATAGATACTGATTCAGGCTTGTTACTGTGTTCTGTTTATCAGGAATGGCAGTGTGTAACGTACCTGGTTATGGCGTAGAGGAAGTAGCCGACTCCACACTCTGCATGATCCTGAACCTCTACCGTCGCACCCACTGGATGGCAGACATGGTCAAGGAGGGCAAGAAGCTCCTAGGAGCCGAACAGATCCGTGAAGCTGCTGTGGGTGCCACACGGATCCGAGGGGAGACACTGGGAATTATTGGACTAGGTAAGGAATGGGGCGTAGAGTGGATAAAACAGTTGTGCTCTCATCAACGGTTTAGCTGGCATTGTGTGTCTAACTACAATACTCTTTCAGCTGGAGTATATTGTAGGGAATGACCCTCCTACTCTCAGTGAAGGTTATTGGTAGACTATATCAAACTCCCAAACCCTCCAGCTGGAGTGTATTGGAGGGAATGACCCTCCTACTCTCAGTGAAGGTTACTGGTAGACTGTGTCAAACTCCCAAACCCTCCAGCTGGAGTGTATTGGAGGGAATGACACTCCTACTCTCAGTGAAGGTTACTGGCAGACTATGTCAAACTACCAAACCCTCCAGCTGGAGTGTATTGGAGGGAATGACCCTCCTTCTCAGTGGAGGTTACTGGCAGACTACATCAAATTCCCAAACCCTCCAGCTGGAGTGTATTGGAGGGAATGACCCTTCTACTCTCAGTGAAGGTTACTGGCAGACTATGTCAAACTCTTAACCCCTCCAGCTGGAGTGTATTGGAAGGAATGAGTCTGCCAATAACCTTCACTGAGAGTAGGAAGATTATGTCAAACTCCCAAACCCTCCAGCTGGAGTGTATTGGTAAGAATGACCCTACCATAAGATAACCCTCTCCTACCATGCCTACTCTCAGTGAAGGTTACTGGCAGACTATGTCCAACTCCCAAACCATCCAGGTATAGTGTACAGGAGAGGAATGGCCCTCTTTCTTTCAGTGAAGGTGACACTCACCGGCAGACTAACTCGAAACCCTCCAGCGAGAGTGTATTGGAGGAGATGCTCTGAAAGTTACTGTTAGTGTTAAACTAACTCCAACACCTTCCAACTGGAATATGTTTAACTTTTGCAAGTGGATGTTTGTACTGCATTGATTTGGAGGGTGATGGCTCTGTCACCTGGTAGAACACAGAAAACGTCTGGCTGTCAGGTATATGCACTGAGTTTCCATTGCTACTAAACAAGATGGGGGCAAGTTCTTTGTTAACTCACAGTCTAGTTTTGGTATAGCAAGTCTTTGACACTTTTCAACTTTAAGTTCAATGACCATTCTATCTTTATTGATAGGTCGCTGTGGGACAGCAGTAGCGCAGAGAGCCAAGGCGTTTGGTTTCAGCATTCTTTTCTACGACCCCTACCTAGCAGATGGTATAGAGAAGTCATTGGGACTTACCCGAGTCTACACATTGCAGGTAAGTTTTGTTTTTCCCTTACCAACTGATTCAAATACCTTTTGACCATCAGTGAGGACCAAGTACTCCATGACCATCAGTGAGGACCAAGTACTCCATGACCATTACTGAGGGCTACGTACTCCTTGACCATTACTGAGGGCCATTAACCCCTTGACCATTACTGTGGGCCAAGTACCCCTTGACCATTGCTGAGGGCCAAGTACCTCTTGACCATCCCTGAGGGCCAAGTGCCCCTTGACCATCACTGAGGGCCAAGTACCCCTTGACCATCACTGACGGCCAAGTACCCCTTGACCATCACTGAGGATCAAGTACCCCTTGACCATCACTGACGGCCAAGTACCCCTTGACCATCACTGAGGACCAAGTACCCCTTGACCATCACTGAGGACCAAGTACCCCTTGACCATCACTGACGGCCAAGTACACCTTAACCATTACTGAGGACCAGTTCCACTAAGCTGTGCATCCATTGCTAAAAGTAAAAGCCTGTCTTAATCGCAGAAAGTCATTTTCTCAAAACATTGTCGCACTCCCATCACCTTGAACTGATTCAGAGGTGTTTTCTTCCATTCAGCTAAAGAAACAAAACAAATCAAATCCTTGATTTAGTGCTAATGAACAAATTAAGTCTTGTAATTATTCATTTCATAACAGAACACCTGGAAATTGACTTCATTCTTTAGGTTGCAGATTCTTTTGGAATAAGTTTGTGAAATGTTTGACAAGTTGTTTTCTGTTTGTCGCTCTACAGGACCTCTTGTTTCAGAGTGATTGCGTGTCTCTGCATTGCTCTCTCAACGAGCACAATCATCATCTCATCAACGAATTCACAATCAAACAGATGCGACAGGGAGCGTTCCTCGTGAACACGTCACGGGGCGGCCTCATCGACGAAAGTTCTCTAGCTCAGGCCCTGAAGGAAGGTCGCATCCGGGCGGCAGCCCTGGACGTGCATGAAAACGAGCCCTTTACGTTCAGCGTGGGACCCCTGAAGGATGCCCCCAATCTCATCTGCACTCCACATAGTGCGTGGTATAGTGAGCAAAGCAGCACGGAGGTGCGGGAGAGTGCCGCCGGTGAGATAAGGCGCGCCGTGACAGGCAGGATACCACACACCTTACGCAACTGCGTCAACAAGGAATACCTCATCCCCAGTAATCAGTGGACGGAAGTGGCCGCCCAACCCCCCGAACTAAACGGATCGGCGACGTACCGCTACGCGCCCACCGCGCAAGTTGTCGTTCCCCAGCCAACACAGCCAGGTATGGAGAATCACGGAGTATCCGCTCTCATGCTCACCTCCAACTTACACGCTGATTCCACACTGACACCAACACCAAAAGCAGAGGGTGACCAATGAGATCAGGCAAACAGGTTGCTTCATCAAAGAAATCACGCCATACTTGCTTTAAACAAATAATGATAATAAAAATACGAAATCCACATTGTTTTTTTTTTCACCCCATCTTCCAAACCAAACCAAACAGCAGTGTGTATATTGAAAAAAGAACCTTTTTTAAGGCAACCATTGCTTCCTGTGTACCTCCTCCCTCTGTCCATTGGTGTGCAGTCGCTGTTGATTTGCCAGAGGCAAACGTTTCACTGTTTAGTGTATCCAACCACCAACTTGTACTGCATTCTGTTTGTATTCATCCATCCAGTTAATCGTCGTTTTTAAAAAAAGAAAGAAATGAAAATTGGAAATCGTGCATGTGATGTTTTTATTATCAACTTAATGAAATGACAAAAAGTAAAAAAAAAATATGAAAAAACAAAACAAAAAAAGTCTGTGGAAAAAATTTTCTTGAATATAATTGTATCCGTGGAACACTGATGATGTTTGTTGTGTGCATTGAATGGTTTGCACTCACTGTTTGAGATAATGTCGTGATTGTCGGTTGATCAAAAAAAATGTCGTTGAGCATATCTGTTTGCTGGACCAAGTCTTACCTCACTACAGAATGTTGCACAGGATTTGTTTTGTAGTGTGACCTTTTCTTGTGTTGTTTCTCGATTCTCTGTTTGTATAAACGAAAAAAAAGGGGGGAGGCCTTTGTTTAAAGTGTTGAACAAATGCAAAGAAGAAATTAATTATTCGGTGAAGACTACTTATCTGCTGGTTTGTGTTTTTTTTTTTTTTTTTTTTTGCATCTCACTTTTGTATTTTAAATTAAGTTGAAAATGCGAAGCAGTATCCAAAGTATTGCATGCTGTAAATTGTAGTTTTATAACGATTAAATAAAGAAACCAAACATCGCCCCTTATCTCTGAGTTTGTTTCAGTTGTTTTGATATAAACAAGGGGGTTATATGTGTGTGTAGACTTTAATCAGCCAAAAGAAAATTTCTATAAGGAGATATTGTTTTGTTTTGTTTTTTCTTTTATTCACTTTATAGGTTTTTTTTAATATTCACAGGCTTAATGTTGAATGATGATGAAAATGTTGAGTGCATGTCGAGCTTGGTCATTTCTCTGGGCCAGGATTATGCACTATTTGAAATTTTGGCAAAAGAAATGTGTTCGTTCGTTTCTTTGTTTTCATACAGCCTTACTAAGCGATTTTTGTTTTGAAGTAAATTATTCTACTTAGCAGCTAAGTGCCCACTTGTATCATACATATATTACAGCCATGCTTAGCATGAGATGAACAAAGATAATGGACTATTTAGGGACACCACCAACATAGGGCTGGGTAGCTCAGTTGGTAATAAAAGCGCCTGTACAGGTGTTCCGGAGGTCGCTGGTTCGAATCCCGCTCCAGTAAATTTGTCGTTGTTCACTTTTCAATGATCATATAAGTATAATCTGATATCATGTACAAATTGGCACAGAAGTATCTATTAGCTTTGATTGTTTTATGCCGTCGGAATTTGTCAATCAATCTTAAACAAAACAAAATCCAACACAATTGTTTTTGCTTCATCTCATACTATCCTTGGATCAGGCATTGTGTTTTTCTATTGTCCCTGTACCCTAACAAACTCCCTAAAACTAAGCACGCATTTGTACGTTGTCCCTGTACCCTAACAAACTCCCTAAAACTAAGCACGCATTTGTACGTTCGAGGACAATTTTGAACAATAGACATCTTTTCAAGGACAAGAATGGTTTCATTGTTATTTGAACAGGCTTTGAAATCACTTCTGGGGCCTTAAAATTGTAAAAGCAGTCGAAAATATGAAAGGGTCGATTTCATTAAACTTATCATAGCTTACTATCAATCGTAGGGTACGATGGGTTATCCTTCGTAACTGGGCCCAATTTCATGGAATCCGTTACCGTTAGCAAAAATTCTTTGCTTACGGTAGCAGTTTTTTTGGCTTACAGTTAGCGTGGGTTACGGTTAATAGCGTATTTCATTGGAGAGTTTTCTTTTTGGTATTAAACGATAAGCAAGGAATTTCTGCAGAATGCATATCACGGTTACCCTAGAAATTCTTCGCTAACCGAAAGTCTTGCTTACGGATTCCATGAAGTAGATTTCACACGTAGCAGTGCCCGTAAGCACAAAAAAAGGCCGTAACGGATTCCATGAAATTGGGCCCTGGTGTTACGGTCGATCGTATGGCTTCGTGAAATCGACCCCAGGTGTCGTTACTCTGTTGACTGCCTGCTTGTCAAATCTGCACAGGATTGTTACAGGTTTTGAACAGATGGAGCTGGAGGAAACCAGCTGCACCCTAAAGTGTTTGAGACCGATTAAAAAAGGTCAAGAACCTTAAACATCAGTGTCTCCTGATGAGGAATAGAGCAGACTAGTTGAAACGTTGAGACCTAATTTTGAGAAGTGCGAACGATATAGAAGTGCGAAAGTACAAACGATTATTACATGGTGTTTCCGCAAACCGATCCACATACCAATTGTCACCATGCAAAGCCTCAAATCTTTCTTGAACCTTAAACTCATATGATGCCATACAAGCATATCACTGTGTTGAATTTGCAGGACTCAACACACATTGTGAACGGTAATTCTCAGGTCGTGTTCAATATTTATCCGGGATCATAAAATTTGGGGGGCATAGTGGGTACAAACAAACGGAGACACATCTAGCCTGTCCATTTACATGCTTGCAAATTTGAATATTTGTCGACAATATCATTAATTACATAATTGAACATTTTGTTAATCAAAACAACAGGTCATCCCTGGTCTGAATGTAAGAAAATTTCAGAGAAGCCTTTCTGTTTTTGTTTTGATAATTTGTTTGTTTTTTATGTTCTTCTTTTTAATGTTTGTTGTTGTTGGTAAGTCTTCAGTCGTCGCATAGTGTGTTTATTGTCAATTTTCAAGTGATATGTAAATGCTGTTGATTTATTATTGCACTCAGTGCTGATGCACCAACCCTGGTACTCAGGATACCGGATTCAAAGAATGAGCAAGGTCTCTAAAAGTCCTGAAGTCGATTTCACCAAACTCAGCGTAACTTAATCAATCTTAGGAGTTATGATGCATTGCAGCCCTATGATGGCTTATCCTTCATAACTCGACTTACGATCAATCATAGGGCTTTGTGAAATTGACCCCTGAGCCCCTACTGGTGATGAAGTCCGAACTAAAAAACCAAAATTGATCAAAGGTCAGCAAATTGGTGTTCACTGTGAAATTCAGTGAGAACCCGTAGAAAGATAAGATTTGGCAATGAAAATTGAGCATTAATCCTGGTGATTTCATTTGCCAAAGGAAGGACTTCATTCAATCGCATGATTGGCTAAGATAGACACACCAACCACATTTGTACGTCGTTTATTTATTATTATTTTTTCTTCATCTCTGTAGACAGTCATCTCATTTAAAAAGGAAAACACCGCTGTCGTAGATTCAGGCTGTAGATATATGTAAATGATTGTAGAATGAATTCTTTGCTGGTTTATTGTCGTGCCGTAAGGTATCAGACGGCTTGAACGGAATTGGAATTGGTTGCGTTGTACTTAAAAGACTACGTCAAATGTTTGTAAATGTGTCATGAAAATGGCAATTGGAAAGAACACGTTTTATCAGACATGGGCTATAGATACACATTATCTGGAGATTGACATAGAATGACATAGAATGCATATACTCTGGTGCTATAGCTGATCATGAGAGCACCTCCTGTGGTTCAAGGGGGACTGTACACAGTTATTACTTTGCAATTTTTCTCTTTGATCTGCACCAAATCATTGACTCAGAAAAGGGCTCTGTGCGCGTGACATCACCTTCATAGTAACCACTTGCCTCGATTACCCGGATGTTCGGACAAACAAGCCTGGTATGTATGGCTTAGAAAATGGCGTCAACTCAACCATTCATGAAAAAAAAAAAATTCATGAACAGTGATGTTCCTGGTTCAAATTTAGATACTACCCAATTTTGCAACTTTATAAAATAATACGAAATGTGCAGCAAATACTCGTACGTTCTCACTGAGCCTTACACCATACATGTAAACGTTGTGCAACGTTGTCCAACCATCCGGGTCTCTATTGGCGTTTACGAAACGGAGGCTCAGGCTCTGTCTCAGGCTCCAGCTTCATTTCGCGAATCCATCCTAAAAATAGATTCTTTTAATTTCTTTGGTTTGAAAAAGAAAACAAAGCTTCAGCTTCAAGTAAAAACAACAACCTATATTTCCAGCACATGGATGCCAGAGCTGGATGGATCCCGAGCCTGACCCTCCATTTCGTAAACCCCCTATATCTTTTGTTAGAGGGCGTATTCTATAAATAGCTCGAGCGCAGAGCCCTATTTAGGATACATTCACTGGAGATAATGTGGAGTCCTATTCTCTGATCTTGTCGGTTGTGCGCAAAATTTATGTGGAGCCGTGACAAGTATTTCGAACAAATTTGGAAACATTGAAATATTCCTTAATCCACAATTCTCGTTCATTGTTCCGTTTCATGTTTGTTTTTGCCCTTGTAAGATATTTGAATGACTAAGTATTGTAATGGTCACTGTGTTGACAAGTGATGGAAGCGAGACACATTATTCTCCATTTTCAATAGGGCTCCGCGCTCCTGACGTCACATTCAGATGTTCAGACAAACATGTCTCACGTTGCCCGATTAACTTAATTACACGTAAATGTTGTGAAAATTTGTCTGAACATCCGGTTAACCATAGCTGTCGATATAAAGGGCGTATTCTATAAATAGCTCAAGTGGGAGCCCTGTTCAAGAGTTAAATTTGTGTTTGGCATAGGTTGACCCCATGTCTGTATTATAATGTATTAATGTAAGTAAGACTGGAGATTATGCCGAATAGCAGAAACATTTTTATCATGCGATAATTGATAAATTTGGGAATGAGGAAATATTGTGCCATTTCTTTCACCCAGGTTAAACACTTGCAACCTTTCCTTTGTAAAGTTGCATCAACTACAAGTCATTTGTCAGACATGGGCCCAATTTCATGGAATCCGTTACTGTTAGCAAAAATTTGTTGCTTACGGTAGCAGAATTTGTTTGGTTACGGTTAGTGTATTTCATGGAAGAGTTTCCTTTTTGGTAACGGTAAGCAAGGAATTTGTGCAGAATGCATACGACAGCACTATATAGCAGAAAATGATCACGGTTACCCTAGAAATTCTTCGCTAACCGAGAGTCTTGCTTACGGATTCCATGAAATAGATTTTACGTGTAGCAGTGCCTGTTAGCACAAAAATAGGCCGTAACGGATTCCATGAAATTTGACCCTGGACACAAGTTATCAGAATCAAATCTTTCAAACAGAATTAGAAGCAGCTTGCTGTAATATTACTTGCATTGCATAAGTGGGCCGATATTTATAACACAACAGTCAATCAGATATGCTTATTATCACGGATGTTTATTATTGCCTTTTCACTTTGTTATGATTACCGTTTGATATTAAACCCATGTGTTTTTGGTTTTTGAGAGAAACAGGGTTTTTGGAAATCAGGCATCATAACGTGTATTGTTCAATCTGCAGTATGTGCATCAGCAGGACTCTGTCACACACAAAAGTGCTGTAAATTGACCTAATTCTTGTCGCAGGCCGTCTTTTTCATGTCCCAGTTCACAATATGCAGAAGCATTGCAGGTTTCTTCATATTGTGGTTGACAGCAATTGTACAATGTTTGTAATTTCTCCTTTGATTACATCTAGTCCCATATGCACTCATCACAAGTCATCATTGTTTTCAACTTCAAAGTTCTCTGTACTGCACATGCTACAAAGATGTAATACAGTCCTGAAGTACTAATCACCAATGGTACATTGTATCCGCTATCTGCAACTTACAATTAAAGCTAATTGCTAGACAGAATGGAACACAAGCTTTGAGTATATTCACACATATATTTTCTGTGTGCATACACTATACTGCAGGAGTATCCAACTAGATTGCTGCCCATCATATTAAGCAGATATGGGATTTGATCGGCCAGAATCGGCACTGGTCTCGGACAGGGCTATATAAATTATTAAAAGCAAGCTTGCTTCAAAGGCTCCAGAGTAGTGGGATTTGTAAATACAAAACAACATGTTTTGAGGGAAAGTAGTGCAAACAAACAAAAAAACCAAATACCAAATCTAAGGATTACATGTATATGCTTTAAATTTTGCTTGGTTACACGGAGTGAAAATCAGGCTTAAGAAACTCGCTCCTCATTTCGGCCTGCTAAAAATGTGCTGGGGTTGAATTTGATGTTTTTCCCTTTGGATCCTGTGGCTGTTCCAAGCTATTTTGTAAATCGGGAATACTTCTGGAGATTCTGAAACCAAACTTGATTTGTGAGGAGAATGTATTGGCACAATGTGCCCAGCATGAATAAGCACTGGATCTATTTTGCCTATAGTAAACTAGGTGAAGACATCTGTTTCTACTTGGGTTGAAGGTTTTTTTTTCATAGATCTTTGCCAACTTTTAGAATCACCAAGAATAAGTTCATCCCTTATTGAGCTCTCAAACCATGCCAAAAGCTGCATATAATTGCATAGATATTATAAATGCATTCTACCACTACACTCGTAACCGACTGTAAAATGACTGTGATAAACTAGAAAGTTTGATAAGGCTTTGCTGATCATCAGAAGCTTACGTGTTGAAAGAAAAATTACTCTTTTAAAAAAAGAAATCAATTAAGAAGAAGAAAAATCACAAAATATACTCAACTTGTACAAAATATGATCATGTCTCTGATTGTCATAAATGTGTTTACTTTTTTATTGTTTGTTACAACAACAAAAAGGCTTTTAAATATTTACATCAAGTCTTGGTGTTTTTCAGAGAAGTAAAGAGGAAATATACAAAAAAAGGCCAATGATTATTGTTGAAATGTGCTTCTGAAACTGTTATTAAACCAGGTTAAAGTAACACTTATTAACACTGTTCCGGAGAGTGAATTTTGTGTACTTCGTGGTTTTCTCTTGAGTAAGATATTAATCCAGCATGTTATTTTGGGGTGGGGTTTTGAGGTGGGGAGGGGCCGGGTGGAGGAAAGGGGAGGGTAGTGTGAGTGTAGGGGCAAGAGGGGGCAATGTTTTAACAATATATTATGTTCTCTTACAAATGGTTGTTCCTCATGGTTTGTCCATGGGTGCAGACATAGTTATAGGCCCAATTATTCAGTGGAGCTCATTAAAGGTAATATCATACTTTGGTTGTTGTCAAAGAAATACAGATTCATGGGCAAAAATATCAAGACGGATACAGTAACAGTCATCTGTGAACATTTCAGTTCCATATGTTGCCCACCTTTTGAGAAAACAATGAAAAATGCCCACAGTATTTTTCAAGTCTTTTCATCGTTATTTTTTATTTTTTAAGAGATCAAAATTAGCTTCAGTTGTTGTTTTACTTATTTCTGGATAAATACACCATTTCAGGCGGAAAAATTTTAACGGTAGGTTTCTACCAGCATCATCTTCATACCCTGAAAGTTATACGTAAATCTGTGAACATTTCTGTTCTGGTCTCTGCCAAAGTATGATACTACCTTTAAAGGAGCTGTTTGGATGAAATCAGGCCATATATTTGCTCTACTTTTGCCATGTCCGTAGAGGAGGGGTACTGTTTTCATTCTAGTGGCACCTGTCAATTTGGCCCTTTTTAAGGGTATTTTTCTTTGCACAGACTTTACAGCCAAAAGTCATTGGTTACCCTATCAAAAATCAAAAAGAAAATGAAAATTGAAGATTTCAGCTTTATTTTGCTGTTTGGGTCGATTGCCTCAGAAACTTTTAAGTATTTCTAATAATTGTTTTGAAATTGGCTATTTTGAGTGGGGATCCTATGGAAAATATTATTTGGTCGGCTTGAGGTTGTATGTAACCCATCAACAGAGGGCGCACTTGTGGTTCACTACCGCGCGATTGCCAGTTGAAAATAATGAGTGTTCATCTTGACAACTTGTGAACTTGGTTTGGTTTAAAATTATCAATTATAGGAGTGAGATCCCTAGCTATCTGCATTCATTAGGAAAGATGTGCCTTTATAAAGAGTAGCTATCACCGACTCTGATTGTAACTACCCAGTTGTGAAGCTGACGTGTCAAGTTTGAGCACGATGGTAAGCTGGATGCTAGCTAGCATTCAATCATAGGCCTACATATGTAGGCCAGGGGCCAATTTCATAAAACTGTTGTTAAGCACAACATTTTGCCAAGCAGGACATTTCTGTCTTAATAAAAACAGGGTTAACAACCAAATTTCCACGTGTTGTGTATTACTTGTGATTGTTCTTTGGCTGTTGTTTGCTGACCATGAATATCAAATGGAATTTTCAACGGTGGTTTGTTTTATCGGGCGAGACATTTTTGTGCTAAGCAAATTTTTGTGCTTAACAGTTTTATGAAATTGGTCCCATGTGTAGGCCTACTTACTCAGTTACTGTAGTGTACTGTGTACAGTGTAGGCTACACTGCACTAGTTGCTGAACCATTTCTCCATGACTAAAAATGGTGAAATGACTAAACTGAGTGACAAGATCTAGCCTAGGCCTACTTTGGCACAATTGCAGAATACCCTGCCACTCACCTTCCTTGCCCACCTCGTAGCCGCGGATATGCGGATACGGAGTCACGCAGTTCAATAAAGACAATAGGCCTACTCAATACTAGATCAGCGCGGAATTCTTCCCACCACAACATTTGACAGACTATTTTTCTTTTTATCTAATGCATAACCAGGGCTTTCTGGCCTATCTGAAATCCAAGTTGGGAAGTGCTCCTAACCGCAAACTCCGTATCCTGCTACTGGGATTAGATAATGCAGGCAAGACGACGCTCCTACGCGGCCTGGCCAAGGAAGATATCAGCCATGCCACACCCACGTTGGGCTTCAACATCAAAACAGTCAAGTCTCAAGGAATCGACCTCAATGTTTGGGACATCGGAGGTAGGGTTTCAGTTTGGTAGTGGTTAGTGCTGGGATTTTTATCCGGTTATAGATTAACGTTAACCGACCCGGATTTAATCATCCAGTTACAAATTTCCACAAACTGTTAACTGAAACTGAAAGGAGCACTCATCCTCGGGGCGAACTCACCCTGGAGCCGCCCCGGGTTGAAAATTTCAACCCTGGTCCTAACCCCGGAGAAATGGCAATCTCGGGGGTGGTTCGGGGGTGACGGAGGGGTGAACATTTCAAGTGGGAATCGTGGCTTATTTTCACCCCTGCGTCGCCCCCGGGCCACCCCTGAGATTGGTCAAGTGGGAAAAGGCTTATACTCCAATTTCAGTCGGTTATTTTGTCCAAGTACAAACATGCTTTTCATATACCGGTACTTGAAGTTGATCTAAAAAACCATTGTATGTACTTGATCTAAATGCTTGATCTAAAAAGTAACATCGTAAGAGCGTTTAACAAAATCGCGATATCGATAAATATTGTCATGTCGAACAAGCTTAAATACAGATTCCCATTGTAGTCATGCCAATACCTTCTGTCAATACCATGCATGCTTTTATTCAGGCCCTCTTCTTCTACACTGAGCACGCACAATGAAGGTTGATTACTGTTATTCTGATTTTTTTGCAATCGGTAACCAGATAGGAAATTACCTGATTTTGCCCAGCATAAGTAGTGGTCATAATACATTGTGAAGGTGAAGAGGGGATAGTTTATTGGAAATTCTTTTATTTGACTTGTTCACTTTGCAGGTCAGAAAACCATCCGTCCATACTGGAGCCAGTACTATGAGAAGACAGACGTGCTGATCTATGTGATTGACAGCGCTGATAGAACCCGCCTTGAAGAAACAGGAGTGGTAAATCAAAACATATTCCACTTGTTTATAATAATAAGAGGTTGTATCAGAGATTTACGGAAGCTTACATGTAAAGGTAAAATACATGATTGGTAAAGGTCACAGAACTGCGCTCACACTTTGTCTGATCCAGCATGTACATGAAATAATAAACCTGTGAAAATATGAGCTCAATCTGACATCAGAGTCACGAGAAAATAGCGAAAAACCGACTCAATTTTTCTTATAAAACATAAAGAATTGTTTGGATTTTACCCCGAGATCAAAACTTTTTTCAGTCTTTCTTTGATTATTTTCTGGAAAAATACAGCATTTCAGGCGGAAAATATTATTATTAAACGAAATGTTTCTACCTGTTGAGCACCATATTAAAATCCTGAAAGTTATATGTAAATCTTGTATATTGCCAATCCTGTACTGTAACTTTAGAGTGACCATCCGAGTTTCCGAGATGATTATCTCAGAAAGACGTTTTTCCATGGCATCTTACCTCACAAGACATCTGTCCCTGATGTCCTATCTCGTAAAGACGTCCTTCCCTGATATGTTAACTCGGAAAGATGCCTAAGATATCAGGAACCGGACGCTTCTGTTGTTAGCAACATAAGCGATCTTGCGTTAGCACTCGGGATTATGATACCGTTATACCACTGAAAGACGTCTTTCTGAGTTTGGATATCGGTCGAAGACGTCTTTTCGAAACTTGAAACTTGAATGGTCATTTTAAGTCCTAGGGCTTTGAGAAATAGACTCTCGTGGTTGATTTCACCAAACTCATCTTAACTTAACATCATTCGTAGAACTTTTGATGCATTGCAACCCTACGTAGGATATGATAGGTTATCCTTCGTAACTGGAGTTATGATCAGTCGTAGGGCTTCGTGAAATCCACCCCTGGTCTCCGTTGAGCTGTCTTCTGGAGAAGTCTCCAGTCTTCAATTTGATCAATCTCTCTCTCCCACCAGGAATTGAGTCAACTCCTGGAGGAGGAGAAGCTGTCCAAGGTGCCCCTGCTGGTCTTTGCTAACAAACAGGACCTCATCAGTGCTGCAACGGCAGCTGATATTGCTGAGGGGTTGAACCTTCATACTATCAGGAGCCGGGCGTGGCAGATATGTTCCTGCTCTGCCATGACTGGGAAGGGCATGGAGGTATGTACAAAGGACCATACGCCATGGACAAGAAAACAAGATGACGCAATGACTGTTCGTGAATACGTCATTCTTGACGTCATTTTAAAACGATATAGAATTCCTCACAAATCCGTTTCTATGGAACGCTGTAGTTATCTTGTTTAGATTCTTTGCTTCGGTAATTCCATCATTCAATTTGGCAAATTGAATGATGGAATTGGCAAATGGAATGACAAAATGACAATTGAATGATGGAATTGGCGAACAGAATGTCAAAATTACAAAATGAATGATGAAATCACCGAAGCAAACAATCTAGTCCACCAAAGATAGCTACAGCGTTCCATACCCGTCTGCATGTACCGTGTACCAGCGCAGTTTGCGCGATCGTACAAGCACATTAGCGCGCTGCTTCGTAGCTCTTTTTACTATAATTGTTGGTATTGCTTACATTTTTTTACCACCTTAACATGGCCGGCATCATGACGTATGTATCTACCATTGGATGATACACAGACGCATCATCTAGTTTTGTCTAAGCAAAGATCTTAAGTACGACACACCATACCACTAGGCCACAGCACCCCACATGGGATTTTTATTCAGTTTCAGTATAATTTTCAAAGTCAACAGTTTGCAACAAAAAATTTAACAAAATGTCTCCGTTTGTTTGATACTGACAGGAGGGCATGGACTGGATTGTGCAGAATGTCAAAGGGAGATAGAATGTTTGTGCACCAACAAAGTGCCCTACCCATTCCAGAGGCTGGTACCTAGTGTCCTAATTGAAGTAAGTCTCAGAGGTAGGCATTGAGGAAAGCACGCATCCTGTCGGCAGCCTTCCCTGATGTGGACAAGTTCCCCTTGCACATCTGTGCTAGACAGTGGTGCCGTCTATTTCCATGTGTGACCGTCTGTGTAATGTGTGAGTCCGTCCTTTACAAATTGAATATCGGCAAATGTCTAGCAATATAGCTCGATCTCTTTGCATTATAGGTGCATTCAAAATGGGAATGGACCCTTCCGGCCTGTCAATCAAACTCTGCACATTGACCAATTGGAGGACGCCTTTTAATCAGGTGACCACGAAAGCCTCGGTCAAACACAGTCACATTATGGAATGTGAAACACACGCGTTGACGGGGCTTAAAAGCAAAGCCAGAAATGTCCATTCCCCAGGGCCTAGACTAAATACACTTACATGGACTATGCCATTGAATTTGAACACATATCTGGTGGCTTGTAGAGACCGAGCACAATCATGTAGGTTGAATACGGTAATGTGTTGAGAGCATGACAGAGAAATTCTTAAGGTGTGTCTAGATTTTCACAAAACTGAAAATTGGAATTAACTCAAAAAGGAAGAATTTTCAAGGTATTTTTTATAAGGGACGTTCACTAGGAATTTCAACCCAGGAATGTGATTCTTGTTCAAATGGGAGCTTTTCACAGAGTGTTCGTTAGTACACAAGAACAAAGCCATGTCTCCACAAGGATACAAATTCCAGCACAAGTGCATCTTTATGTGTATCTTTATGTCATTCTCATCCATTGTGAACAGTGTATTAGGCCGTGTCCCAATTATCTGGCTGCAGCTGCAAATTTCGCATGTACTTATGGCAGCCACTAGCCAGTGATTGCAGCCATTTCCTTAGACTTGTGTGTTATTTGCAGTCGCTGCCAGAGAATGGGATGCTTTTGAGACGTTGGCGGCTGCAGACAGAAGTCTTTTTTTGCTATTTCTGAGCATGCGCGTGCAATTGTGAGCATGAGTGCATTGTTGTGCACGTGCGTGTGTGCTATCAAGTTGAAGACCAAGCTCCAAAGTCTCCCATTGGGACATGACCTTAGTTTCGGATGTCTCTTGTGCTATTGTAGCTTTCCGTGAATCATATCATATGGCTCAGAGTCTGTAGTCTATGGAATAGACGTGTTGGCTCAAGATGCACCATACACTGTACAAGATCAGGGGCCAATTTCATACATGTAGACCTGCTTAAGCACCAAAATTTGCTCAAGCACCAAAACCATTGGAAATTTAGAATTCCTGGAGGCATGATGCCTTAATCTAATCTAAATGCAATTTTGTTAGTCATCAGTGCACATTATTGCCTCACAATTTTATAGATAATTGATGTACGAGCCTTAGAACATGTGGCCTGAATTACTTACAAGAATTCATCATGATTCAGATTTTGATGAAAACATTTCAGCAAAGTTTATTCGTTATGAGAATAGCATCTTATATTGAACAATGGCAATTATTTTTTTTTTAGAATAAGTTTGTTTTCAAGAGCATACCGGTATTTAGAAATCTACTATTGACTATGTTTGCCATTGAAATTGTGCACTACCTTTTCTATTAAAACAAAAAAAATTGTACAATTAAATTGTATTGTGTTTTTTTACACTGGACTGGTAATCGTTTCATTATGATATGCATAATGTGTCTTCACTGTTGCTTTATTTAGAATGTTTGTTTGAAATATCATCAAAAACAATAGATTTATGCATATGATGTGACTTTACTTTGGCTTAGCGATTGCTCTTAGCTGTTATTTTGAAACCTCCAGCTCCAATTGTGTTCATTCATCATATGAGGTACAGTACAGGTTTGGTAACATACCCAAACAGAAAATGTTCACAGATTTACAATACATGTAACTTTCAGGGTATGAAGATGGTGCTGGTAGAAACATACCGTTAAAATACTTCAGCCTCAAATGGTTTGTTTATCCAGAAATTTTTCAAACAAAGACTCAAAACTATTTTGATCACGGGGTAGGATCAAAATCATTTATATTTTATAAGAGAAATTGAGCCGTGTTTTCACCATTTTTGTGTGACTCAGTTTATCATAAGTACCAGTACATGCTGGATCAGACAAAGTGTGAGTGCTGTTCTGCGACCTTTGCTTGGAACAGATGTCAATATTTAGGGTTAAGTTATGGTGGCCAGAGTTTTTAGCTTTATGATGAATGTGAAAAAGTCCTAAATGATCTCCATGATCTTAGAAAGCAAAGGACCACCAGTGCAGAACTTGTAGCTTTACCCTTAAACTCTTGTAGAGTGTGGGTACCTGTGCCGTTGCATTGGCCACTGTATGGATGATTTGAAGTACAAAATGGCACCTGTCTATTCTAGTGGTCAGTTTGGAACTGCATCCTGGAACTGCTTTCAAACTATTAACAAATAATCATTCATTCAATCAAGTACGAATGATTCTTACATGGCGTTTCCGCAAACCGATCCACATAGCAATTGACACCAATACCATGCAAAGCCTCAAATCTTTCTTAAATAATCATTCAAGCTAACTGGGCTGCAATGTCTTGCCTTATTCTTGCCAAATATTCATGACACACAACATGCTTTTTTGTTTACACTGTCAGACATTTGCCAATTACACCAGGAAACTTTGATGGTGCAACTGAAAACTGAACCTTTTGTTGGGAGTCTAATTTCTGGACACTTACACCATACCTACATGTATTTGGTCATCATCTTGTGTCACTGCTTTGCCTTTGGTGTAAAGTCATTTAAAATCTGTTTTATTTGTTTGTTCGTATATTTGAATCATTCAGGACACAAACATACATACATAGATTAATTCTTATTTATTAATTGTAAAATATATGCAATTAAAATTTTAATCACAAATAAAAAGGAGCCCAATTAAACCATATCATGTTGATTTTTCTCTCTCATTTTGTAAATTTGTATTGTTTTTGTGTATCAAAGATGGAAAAAAGCAAGGAGAGAGGGCCCAGCGCGCGCGTTTCGATCCTAGCAGGATCTTTCTCAAAGGCTAAAAAGACATCATTTGATAGGAGTAGCTCAATCTGGGCCTGAAATACTTCTCACATAACGGAAATGTCATAATTTGTCTGTGGATTGGCTTGTTGAAGAGTTTAATTAAAACACATGAAAAGGGGGACCTCCCCCTCCTTTCCCATGGCTCCGCCTACTAATTTTGCCCAAATGGTCTGCTGTCAGACTCTCCTGCAACGTTTTGCATAGTTACATGCAATAGTTACCGGCACGGAACCAGCCTACGCTCTGTGTGGAAATTTGAAATAGCAAATTGCACATTGACTGAGTTTGTGAGTGAGTGATTCGAGTGAAACATCGTTTATGGTGTTTGTGGTAAGCTTTTTATGATTTTACAATTATAGACACAATTTTGAAGCAACAGAATTCATTTTGTGGTGTTAGTGTAGTTTACGCCACCCATATTATTTTCAGTATTTATTTACCTTCTTCTGTTCCAAAATGAGATTCGTTACTTAAAGCAAATTTATTCATGGGTCCTGAAAACCCTAAAATGAACTTACTTCGGCAATATTTCAGTGAAAACAAAACAGTTTCTTACCCAAATAAATACTGAAAATAATACATGGGTGGCGTAAACTACACTAATGCCCATTTTGTACTAACTTGTATGTGAAACAAATGTATAGTTTGGATCCTAAACACGTTTTAACGATTAGGCTTATCATTGTTTTGTTCAGCACAACTCACTTTACACATGCATGCTTACGCAAATACGTCTGATTCCGACACCATTTCACTTCGTTACGTTGTACAGGGCTCCGTACAGGCCCCAGGCCTACGTTTACATGGTTGATAAACAAAACTATTTAGGCCTGCTAAAATATTAATTAGCCGGTAATCCTGGGTTTTAGGTGCCATACAACTTCAGCCAACTCATCCCATGCGTAGCACACTGGCATGTCATGGACTGGAGGGCCAAAAATGTCAAAAATAATTTAGGCACCTAAAACCCAGGATTACCAATTAGCCTAGGCCCCCGTTAATCATTCATAGAATTTCATACATAGGCGTAACAATCTTTTGAAAGTCATGATTGATAGGGCTTAGCCTTAGGCTTAGCCTAACGACATAACGTAGGCCCCTCTCACGGCCGCTGATAATAAAAAAAACGTTGGTCTTCTCGAACACATGCCCAAGTCCCAGGCCAAGACTAGAGAGTGGGAGGGGGATTGTGGGCAAGTGGGGCCACGCCTGGGAAGGAAAACAAGTAAAATAGCTAACTGTTAATAGCTTCTACCATGTCTACAGCTCCAAAATAATGTTTTTGACTTTCAGCAAATGTTCCCAAGTCCTGAATTGAAATGTCGCATCTTCGTTACCGTTTTTTTCATCATAATTTGCCTCAAAAACCAAATCCCTACACTATTTCAGTATTTGCACACATTTAACCTTGCTAAATGCTAATAGGCCTAATTGAAGAAAACACCATGAATGTATAGGTGTAGTATATTTTGGTGAGTCTCTTTAAAAACTGAGAGAAATTTGTTTTTCTTTCCTTTGGCCTCTTTAGTTTTGGGCCCCACTTGCCCATAATCCTCAGAACGTTTATTATTGATTTATTTGAATTTGAATTAGGCCTAGGCCTTATCTTCATTTTTATTATTGAATTTATTATGAAGAAAAAGGTCCGACTTCAACGGCGACTTGGGTAATGGTTTACAAGCAGGTCCGATACCTATTAAGGGAATATAAACAACTTAATAGTTTCTACTGTTCCAAAATGATATTTTTTACTTTCAGCAAATGTTCCTGAGTAGTTAAATCCCCAGACAGAAGAATTTTGTGCAACATTTCAGAGTAAAAATATAATTTTCTTACCTGTTTGTTGCCATTTTGTCTGGTCTGGCTAGTCAAGTTTAGTCTGGTACCTACAACCAACGGACCTGCTTGTAAACCGTTACCGGCGACTTGTATTGATAATTGAATGGTCCATTGCTGTATGATTGAATACACAGGTGATATCAATTTGATAAGAAATACTGCCAAGTGCCATGCCTGAGGTGTCTAACGAGTACAAGTTGAACCAGTGTGCCAACGATGGCATCTCCTCCGTCAAGTTTGGTCCCAACACATCCCAGTTCCTCCTGGTGTCATCCTGGGATGAGACAGTCAGGTTGTATGACATTGAGGCCAACGTGATGCGTACCAAGTACAGCCACGCACGCGCTGTCTTGGACTGTTGTTTCTATGTAAGTTTTTTCCTTTCATTGTTTTGTTTTAATCTAACTGAGTATGATGCTGATATGTGTGTGGTTTCATGGCTTCTGACTGCCAAACGAACAAAGATAATTGACTATTAGGGACACCACCAACATAGGGCTGGACAGCTCAGTTGGTAGAGCGCCTGTACGGTATTCAGGACTCGGGAGTTCACTGCACCGGTTCGAATCCCGCTCTAGTTAATTTTTCTTTGTTCACTTTTCAATATAAGTACATATGTATGATGATATTTGTTCTTGAACAATGGTAGTTTAATTGTCCCCAAACAATAACAACAGCATCTAAAACAAAAGAGGACTCGAAATAATATTCACCCTGCATAAAGCCACTCGCTCAATAAATGGTAACTAAAATCATAGTTCTCTAGAACCTACTTATTACTCAATGAATAATGGAGAAAATATGATAAGGTCATACAACTGCACTTTGTCTGGGGCCGTATTCACAAAACTACACTTATTGTCACAAAGTGATGAGTACCCCACTAATAAATACCAAACTTAGATGACTCTCACTGACTAAGTGACTAATAGAGGCATCTTTGATTTATATGTGCCTTACAAAAGCGGTGCGGTTTATTATTATTATTAATATAGTATTATTATTATTATTAGACTGACTTATCAAGACATTGACCCAACTATTCCAGAAATAGATTGCTACTCGGTCAAGTTCCCTTTCAAACATTGATTTCCATTGACACAACAAGTATACATCTGCAATAAGGCATGGATCCATAATTATATTCTCTTCAATGCAGGACCAAACACATACATACAGTGCTGGTTTGGATCACACGTTAAAGACGTTTGATATCAACACAAATACTGGTAAGTAGTCAAGTCAGTTATCCCCAAATATGTCATGTATTTTATGTCTTCTCTTCAGAACACAAAATATGATGTTTTTTTAAACATTTGACACAGTCAGATAAACTGTTTCTCAGACTGAATTTAAAATGTTTTTATTAATTCCAATAGAATATTGGAGTTTCTAAGATCTAATCCTGCTTTTATGCTGCAAAGATTACTTGAAAATTTGTCAAATGGTTAAATCATAAGATATTATGTATAAAGGTCTTGGTATGGAGACAAGTTTTATGTCATGTGTTTGATTTAAAGGAGGCAGATCTGCCCATGATGAAACTTTTCAGTCTGAAAAATTATGTGCTTTGATAAGCCCCTATTGATTGTCATTGTTTTATGCAGAGAGTGTTGTGGGTACACACGAGGCACCAGTGAAATGTGTAGAATACTGCCCAGATGTCAACGTAGTGGTCACTGGTAGCTGGGATCAAACAGTCAAATTATGGGATCCAAGAACGCCTTGCAATGCTGGCTCATTCTCACAACCTGACAAGGTAACGTTAAGCACAAATCGCTGTACCCAGTTTCACTGAGCTACATGTGTGTAAAGATTTTTGTTAACCTTTCAGAAAGATCTTGCTAGGATTGAAATATCGAGCCCTCTTGGCTCTAAGCACTGTATATTTTTCAGGTCGATAAGTAGTTTGCAGCAGTTTATTACTTGTATCACAAGGAAATTGCTTAGCAGAACAAGTCTCCTTTATAGATTAATTTTAAGAATATCAACAGTAATAAAGACAATTATGGTAGGACTTTCGTAGTAACAACTACTTCATCGTGGAGTGCTGTGGCCTAGTGGTCTGGCGCGTCGAACTCAAGATCTCGTGGTCAATCTACAGATTGTGGGTTCGAATCCAACCATGGGCTAGTGGTGCTTGCATCCTTAGGTAAGACTCTTCATCACATATTGCTCCTCTTCACCCAGGTGTAAATGGGTACATGCGATGGTAGAGATGGCTTTGTGGTTTGATTAGCCTCTGTGCGCTTTAAAGTAGCCGGGGCTATAATACTCCCCATTGAGTCAAGATGGTTTCAGGAATGTAAATTATGGCCCATTGATCAGGGATAATAATACGTGCACCTACCTTAATTTTCAGTATGGATAGTGAAACATTACAGGTGAAAATCAGATGATTCATTTTGTATCGTCTCTGTTTGATTGGTAGGTCTATACCATGGCTGTGTCAGGTGACCGGCTGATCGTGGGTACGGCCGGCCGTAAGGTCTTGGTCTGGGACCTGCGCAACATGGGCTACGTCCAGCAGCGCCGGGACTCCAGCCTCAAGTACCAGACTCGCTGCATCCGTTCCTTCCCTAGCAAGCAGGGCTATGTTTTGAGCAGCATCGAGGGACGGGTGGCAGTGGAATATCTGGACCCGAGCCCAGAAGTGCAGAAGAAGAAATATGCCTTCAAGTGTCACAGGCTCAAGGTAAGAGTCGTTGTCAAACTTTTGTATTTGAAAACTTAACCAGCCCCAAAATTCTTCGAAATTCAGAGATGCCACTTGTCAGGTTTTAGCCTGAATTCAGGGTTGTTTTCCTCAGAAATTTGACAAATATATAGTACTTGACTTCCTCTGAGACATCTGAAACATTTTTGAAAGGGGGTGAGGGTAGTTTCGGGTTTTTCTTGGCCGGGTAAAGGTGTTTCAGGTTTTTTTCATGAAATTCTGGTGGCATCTCTGAAAATTAAGCATTGCAGGATTTCATAACAGGAATTTTGTTTTAGGCCAGTTTCCCATAATAATAGGCTCTTCCTTTGACAAATTCCACATATTCCACAATATCATATATGGGAAGATTTCAATTGAGACACCATGGCCAAAACCTGGGCATTATGGTCATGAAATCATTGGTCATTGAAGTTTCAAGCATGGGATTTGAAAAAGATCCTGCTAGGATCAAAACGTCAGGCCCCCACACTCTTAACTCCAATGATGTATTCATTTAGGACAATCGGGCTAAGGCTTATGACTTATATGTGTTTTATAATTTATGATTGTGTTTTACTGGCCCAAGGTTCATAGCATGTGCCATCTGAGCACTGTAAAGGAAGCATCAGTCGCAAGCCTAAATGCCTGAGTTAGGGCTGATCATTGATTAATAATGTTCTTTCTTGAGTTGAGTTGATTTGGCTCTGGTCTGACTTGAATCTGACCAGCTTGCACACATCCCATTCACAAAGTGATTCAGAGTGTATCGCTCAATTTGTTGAGTTTTTCATCTAATTCCCTCTCTACTACCTTTAGGTGGATGGGATCGAAAACATCTACCCAGTCAATGCCATCGCCTTCCACAATCTCCACAACACATTCGCTACGGGAGGGTCGGACGGCTTCGTCAATATCTGGGATGGGTTCAACAAGAAGCGACTCTGCCAGTTCCATCGCTACCCAGCGAGCATCTCTTCACTAGCCTTCAGGTGAGTCAGCCAAAAAAGTGAAGTGTGCTTGGGCATAATGATTAGAGCTACAGTGTAGGATCTAAAAGGCTTCCCAGTCTGTGTAACACCTTTCAGTAGATGGGAAGCCGCATCACATAGTAGATTGCTCATTCCTAGAACCTTTTTCAAACCTCGGCTTCAGCTTAGTCTCTGGACTAAGCTTAGGAACTGACTTCGTCTCTGTCATTCATATGCTGAAAATATAAGCTGTGGTTTTTCATCGAAGCCGCAGCTCTGTTTTCTTTTTCATACGAGAGAATCTACTTCCGAACCACAGCCAAATGCGTCTATTTTTATACCCGTTATTTTAACATAGATTCACAAAATGGAGAATGTTATGCTCAGCAAACAATGGCCAAATACAAGCTGAAAGCAGTAAACATCACATGAAAATCTGATTGGTAATCTTGTTTGATCAAGGAAGACTTCTCATGCTTAAGCAAATTTTTTTAACAAACCAATGTCTTGCTCAAGAACACAAGTGCCAAGTTTCCAGAGGTCATGGGTCATGGTGTTCAATCCACATGGACTATATGGTGTAATAATGCTGTGTCTGACACTTTATCCCATTTCCAGTAAGGATGGCTCTGTCCTGGCCATTGCTTCATCCTACATGTATGAAGAAGGAGAACAGGAACATCCAGAAGATGCTATTTACATCCGGCGAGTCACGGATCAGGAGACCAAACCCAAGTAAGCAGGAGGATCGTCCGTGTCGGAACATTGTATACTCATCTGTTTTTAGCACATTCTTTGTTTACTTTTCTTTACACAAAAATAAGGTTAACACATGTGGATCGATAAAAATGATCCTTGGGATATGGCGGTATGTGCGTGGTTTCATGGCTTCTGACTGCCAAACAAATCAAGATCAGGGACAATGCTAACATAGGGCTGGATAATTGGTGGCTAATTGCTACTACAGTTTTCAGAATATCACAGATTAGCTCAACAAAGTTAGATGCCTACATATTGTGTGCATAATACAACATCCATTTTTTTTGTGGACCACAAAGGAATCATTTTCATTGCATTCCTCTAAAGCATTATTCACTTATTTAAAGGACCATTAGGCCTATGAGCTTTCCTTGCGTTAAAATGTTTCGGCAGTTTGAAATGTTGTTTATTCCTTTGTCTATTTTGCAGGGACGTTGTATTCTCTGCACCGGCATAATGTAAATATCCGTTTAGTCTGGTGTCCTTTTGATGCCAAGAAAAGAAAATCAAGTTTTGTGGTTTACTAATTTAATTACTGGGACATCTTGTAGAAAATAAACGATTTTTATCATAATTATGAGTTTCCATTTCTTTTTATTTTCTTTTTTTGGGGGGGTCTTTTTGTCAAGCATATGCAACCCCATATTCGATCACTTAAAACAATGGGAGACTTTTGAGAACGCACAACAGCGCAGGCGCAGAACAACGCGCACATGCTCACAATTGCGTGCGCATGCTCTGTTCACTTGAAGACCGGTTCTCAAGTCTCCCATTAAACTGGCTGAACAGTTTGATTTTTTGCCATAAAAAACAACAACAAAATTACCAGACATTGCCGGTCTCCACAGGGGAACTGGATCATAAACCATGCATTACCACACAAACCACACTGTAGTGTATTGTGCTATTCAGGATTCCCATAGAGTTAAATAAAAAACTAAGAGTGCGCGCTTGGTATTCAACGTGCGCATTGCCTGCACTCCAGCGTGGACGTGCAGCTGCCATCTTTCCTTGTGTAACTTGGCAGGCACAGTAGAGTCAAAATATCGTACCCGGAACTTACTATCAACAGGCATGCAACTTTTCCTGGGATCAGCTGATTTCCATTTTTTTTCACTTCACTCTTACACCATTGAAAGTGAAAAACACTGTACAAAGTATGGTAAAGATTGGAATTTCCTCGTTTTTGTTAAATCCAAGTTGCATGCTTGTATCAATCATAGGACTTGTGATGCATTGCAGTCCCCTACGATGGGTTATCCTTCGAAAATCGACTTACGATCGATTGTAGGAGATTGATGTGTGGTAAGCTGTGGTAAGCAGGTGGGTTAGGGTTACTGACTCAAAATGTGCCCCAAACTTCGGAAAGGACCGTTTCCCTACACAGACAAAAGAAACATTTAAAAACAGACCGACGACATTCTTTTAATTATTACGTTTTTATTTCCACATTACATATATTTACAACACTATACATTCAATAATTTTTCTCAGTGAATTTTCGATGATGTCTCATGGTCTAGCAGGCATATTAATACCATGCAGTTTGCAGATATTACAAAATATTACTTCAAAAAAATTAAAATAACAATAATGCATCATCGATAAACACTAAATTACAGTTAAAGTTACAATGAGTTATTGGTTTTTTGTTTTTTTTACAAAGCTGGCCATTGGGGTATAAGCTTGAACACAAACCCCAAACTTAAACATTCTTCATTGATTTTACCCATTTCGCAATACACTCTGCCCAATTCAATTTACAGAACCGATCATTTGCAAAGTTTGTAAACTAGTTTTTGTATGTCATGACCAAATTTTAATTGTTTGTACTACACTGTAATTAAAGATATTACAGAGAATAGATTTTCCATGCGATTTGTTCACCCTGGACAGTCAATGTGGACAGAGCCCTTAAAGGATATACATTACATTACATTAAATAATACATTTATAAAGCGCTTTTTCCAAATGTTACAAAGCGCTGTAACATATACCAATGGAAACCTTTAAACCAATATGAAGCACATTTTAAAAACTGCCATTTTGCCTCGGGCCATTTGTTACAGCAATTTGAAGTATTTTCAATGTGTACCCTGATTTTTCTATGGCTATGCCTTAACAAGGCAATATGGCAAACTCTTTGATTTGCAGAATGTGTTGGAAACCTTAGACAAAAAGTTGTCTTCTCAGGAGATACGATTTTGCAGAAAGCCAGTCCTTTTTGCACAAATATTTGTTTTAATCATCAAATAACCACCAGGAAAACTGACTGAATTTAAAGTCATTGAAAAGTGAACAAAGAAAAATTGACTGGAGCGGGATTCAAACCGGTGACCTCCTGAATACCATACAGGCGCTCTACCAACAGAGCCATCCAGCCCTACGTTTGGCAGTCAGAAGCCATGAAACCTCGCACACATCACCACCACTATTAAGGTCACCACCAACGTAGGGCTGGATGGCTCTGTTGGAAGAGCGCCTGTACTGTAGTCAGGAGGTGGCCGGTTCGAATCCCACTCCAGTCAATTTTTCTTTGTTAACTTTTCAAATATTTGTTGATGGTTTAACATTATGCAGAACACATGAGACCTTATTGCAGGCAATACAATAATTATCGTTTCACCAGATGGCATACTGTAAAAGCTTATCACAGGGTTATTTTATTTAAATTTAAGCTTGGCATCAATGGTGACAAGCTAGAATCAAACTAAACAAGTATTTCTATATTGTCAACGCAGAAGATCAAACTGCACAAACCCAAAAAGCCACAAAACTTTGGGAATAAGTAGGTATATTCATGTCACAAGTCTACACAGGGTGGGAGGGATCGAAGCATTACTTAACGCACCTTGAGACACCAAGGTAAGGTTTTTATAGTTCATATTGTATGCCAACATCAGGTACATCGGTCCAAGGTTCATGTCCTGTTTATTGCTCACTGTCAATTTTTGCATAACTTTCCAGCATGACCAGGGAATATATTACTGCCAGATACTGAACAAGCCCAATAAATCGGACCAGAGTCGATTTCACCAAACTTATTTACAGTACTATCAATCGTAGGACAGCATTGCAGCCCTACGTAGGATACGATGGGTTATCTTTCATAACTCAAGTTGTGGTCGATTGTAGGGCTTCGTGAAATCAACTCCAGAAGCATTAAGACCACGCTCACTGATCAAGATGTTCTCTGGCAAGCTAAGCTATTGCTATCACATTCTGCTTACCGTGAGTTTCATTCAATTTCTTGCTTTATAAGATGAACAGTAGCATAAAATAGCGCTCCGCACTAATGACGTCACACAAGTGATTTGGCCAGCGTGCACATGTACAAAATCCTCGGATGTCAGACAAACATTGACTCATACACGTAGTCAGGTAGTATACACCACACATGCACACAAGCACACCCAGCACACGTTTGCATGGTTGTCAATGTTTGTCTGAGATCCGGTGTGACGTCATAGCATTTAGCCTGCTATTTTTAGCTCAAGTGTGGAATGGTATTAGGCCCTACAGCAGGGGTGGGCAACCTTTATGAATCAATGGGCCAGAAACGAGGAATGGAAAATTTGGCGGGCCGCACTATGGTCAACAATGCACTTCCAATTTCAAACATTCAGTAACTAGGAATTTCTTAGAGGGCAACCCCAATAAGGAACACAACCTGACAACTGAGCTTTGTTTGTGAAAACTTGTCAAAGCAATACCGATATGACACAATTGATACCGCGCTGTGTGAAGCACATACCAATTTTTTTTATTCTGGACGCGTCTCGCGGGCCGCACAAAAATCAATGGCGGGCCGTAGGTTGCCCACCCCTGCCCTACAGGAAGTCCAATTGGTTGATTATAATTCCATGCATTAATTTTTTTTTTTATAATTTATGAAACTAAAATTCCTTAGATATTGTTTTCCATTCTGTTCGAAAGGATTATGAGACTTCCTGTTCTACCAGTAAATGTATGTATACAGCTTTAAGACTGATATTTAATATCAACATATATTATAATCATTATTATTGTTTTACTCCTTTTACATACACTTTATATAAAATATGAGGAATAATTTCTTTCCACCATTCACAAATTGCCAAAAAAAAACTTGCAGAAAAGTGGTAGACAAATGAACCAAATAACAGAGTTTGTTTACAACACTGAAGAATTGTAATTTGTAACCTCCAAAACAATTATTTTTGCTGCATTCTTCATAATTTAAGCCATGCAATACATTCCCTGCACAGTTTTGTTTTGTAATAAACAATGTACACAGTGCAATGCGTCCCACAATGATACATTGTAGACTGGTGCCTTAGGCATGCTATCCAAAGCTGTAGTCAGCCTATGTCTGCTGGTTGTGGGTGCCAGACAGACACACAACTGGTAACAATCTTTAGGGACCATTTGATCCACACACACATCACATTATGGGTTTTTCTTGTTTTGTTTTGGCATGGAATGTTCCTCTTTGCTGTGTTAACATCTTGTGAGGCTTTTCATCTCACCTTGACACTGTCCAAACGCCAGGCAAAGCAGATGGGGTTATACACACGTAGCCCTGACCCCTGTAAGGTTATTTGGAAACCTTCCTTGAGTTGCAAAAGTCCAGCAAAGCCCAACAAGGTCCGATGACATCTTTGAACTCCAGGCCAGGAACGGCCAGCAAAATCCCCACACAAGGTGAGCATTAATACATGTAGGCTGTGCAGACCCAAGTCCTTCAAGGTCCAATGTTCTGTGATATTGATCTTGGCAAGCACCTTGTTGTGGGGGTACAGTAAATTAATGTGGACATGGACGTACCATTGCTTCCAAGCTGAACATGCTTTTCCACTCTCCTACTGGATGACACAACAGGAATTTGTCTTTCTGGCCTAGATGAGAAAACCAAACAAATGAAAACTGAGTATACACTTTTATTTATTCAACGTGAATTGAATCAATCACAAAAATGTTTGCATCTAACACAGATAGCCTAAAATTTAAAATTGATAGGTGTCAAAGAAAGAAATGCAGAAAATACAATCAATTATAGAAATGCCATATCTCTATTAAGACTTAAAGACAAATCAAAACAGATAAAGAAATACAAACAAAATACACAAAATAATATGGAAAAATTGAAAGATTTTCTTAACAGCTTTGAATTTTTATGATCATTTCATTTTTTGGTGCCCGAAATTGAAAGATAAATGTTTCACTCACTGTTTTGTAGAAAGTTTTTGACTGCGAGCTAAGGTCGTTAGATTTGGCTACTAGGTCGTCCAGTTTTTCTCCTCGTTGTAACATGGCATCTATTGTATTGTGCTGATGGTGAAAAAACATTTAAATCTTACAAACGGAATCATAAATTTTGTATGATTGATAAATTGCGGTACTAACAGGTTTGATTTCACCCGATTATGCTGACCAGGGGTCGATTTCACTAACGCTTTGCGATCATCGCTAGGCCCAAATCCATCGCTAAAAGGGAAAATTGATCGCTACTTTGTGTAGGAATTTTCCGTTTAGCGATGGATTTGGGCTTAGCGATGATCGCAAAACGTTAGTGAAATCGGCCCCTGGCCTTCTTATACAAATATTTCAAGTTCTGTCATAATTTTACTCTAAGTCATGTAAGTACACTACCCAACCTTTTTTATAGCACAAAAATGAACCTGAAATCTGAAAACCTGTATCCAGTTTCATGGTCGAGATGTTTAATTTCTTCAATTCAAGCTGCCTGTGAAGCTTACACAGTCACCCAAGAAAATACTGAGTACCAGATGGATACACAGAGGTTCCATATTTTACTCTCACTCTTAATTAATTATCTTTAAAAACAAGTGGAGTATTTTCTAGTGAAAAAACAGTAGACAAATTTTGAGCACATTTTAAACTCCGCCCTGCAAATAGGTCTCAATTAACTGTCTAGACAATAGCAGTGCAATATTTATCACCACAAACTTTCACATAGTATTGAAAGAACTCACCATGATGACCTTGGTCTCGTCCAGATCACTCTGTAGTCTCATCATGGGGTCTGCCTGGGCTGGATCCTACTCGGCAAAGGTCAAATAACAAGGTCATCAGTAGGTCAAATGAGGTCAAATATTGTAACATCATCATATTCATTCATCATTCTGTTGGGCATTTCCATGATTTTTGGACATTTTGTAATGTAAGTTAGCTCTTTTTTTTATATATATTTGGGATTATTTGCATGCATTTCAAGGAATCACAAGTGGTATGCTTGATGATTCCAATGAAACATTTTAAAATTGGAGTCTTTCAAGAATGATTGATCAAGGAATAGGTCAAAGTTGCTTAACACTTTAACGGGTAACTTACGTTACGGTGGAAAGTATTGTTGCTTTTGCCTTTAAAACAATCGCAATTCAAATTTAGTCATCTGCATTAACTTAGACTTAACTGAAATGCACATTTGATCTTGGTCAATTATTGGTTATGCTGTGACCCTAAGACTCAATTATAAAGGTAAATGGACAGAACTGCAATAACAACGGACTGTCTCCCTCACCTGGTATTTCTCAAGGTATGCGTCCAACTGCTTGAAATCAATGGAGTTCTCAGCCGCGGTTGGCCACGTGCTCGAGGACGACATAGTGGAGAATTCATCCAGGACCTGTGGATTGAAACGGCAAGGGGTTGATTTCACCAAACTCATCATAACTTACTATCAATCGTAGGACATATGATGTATTGTAGCTCAATGTAGGATACGATGGGTTATTCGTAACTGGAGTTACGATCGATTGTAGGGCTTCGTGAAACAGACCCTAGTGGTCGATTTCACCAAACTCATTACACCTTACTATCAATTGTAGGACTTATGATGCATTGCAGCCCTACGTTAAATATGATGGGTTATCCTTCGTATCTCAAGTTGCGATCGATCGTAGGGCCATGAGGTTGAGCCATGTGTACAGAAAGCTTGAATACCGTCCGACAATATCCCAAATTCTCAGCAGATGTAATCGGTGACATCACATCTGTGTTCGGAGCTCACAGACTGCGGTCTGCTAAAAATGCCGATCTATTCAAATGCAAATCAAGGGGGTAAATGTACCACAATGAGCGCATTTTCAGGGACATTGAAAGTTCATTGAACCTCTTGTCCCAGACAGTGTCCCTATTCAATGTATTTCAATGGAAATAACAGTAAACATGAATATTCTCACGCCATGAGACAAACTGCTACAGATGCTTCCTATCCAGAAGGGATTAATACATGAATAGGACAAACATATAATCCTGCAAACGTACCTTATTCAGTAATGTAAACGCTACCCGTGATGGGTATTCATGGTCTGCTATTACAACAGCAGCTAATGAATCGTTGCGTACGTACGTGTGACAATCATATTCTGCAATAAAAACAAACAAGACGAACCAAAGAGGTATTTAAGCAAGAGAACTTGCAAACAGTTTCAAGACTAACCACAGTGCTTTTACGCTAGGCTATCTTTAGGTAAAATACAAGGTTCTGAAAAGAACTAGAGGAGTGTGGGGATGTTCTACATAACTTCTTGACTTCAAGAACGCTCTTAGGAAGAACCTACAGGCCTTTTCCCACTAGCATGACTGGAGCCCTCATCCCCGGGGCGAACTCTCCCCAGAGCCACCCCAGGGTGAAAAATTGTCAACCCTGGTCCCGAGCAGGGTTGAACTCACCCTGGAGAAAGGGCAATCTTTAGGGTGGCTCATGGGTGACGGATGGGTGAACATGTCAAGTTGGAATTGTGGCATATTTTCACCCCTGCGTCACCTAAGGCGACACCCAAGATTGCTCAAGTGGGAAAATGTCTTAGGGGCCGTCCATAAAGTACGTACGCACGAAGGGGGGGAGGGGGGTTGTTACCGATGCGTACGCCATGTGTACAGGGGGGGAGGGGGGGTTAAGGCCAATGCGTACCGTACGCAAACGAAAAATTTGCATAGCATTATCGCGCGAAAAGAGAGGTAAAAAACGTGAAAAAAACACCGGGATTGTTTTGTTTTTTCCTTTTATTTCTTATTCAACATGGTAAAAAATAGTAAAATCCATCTGTAAATGTATAAAAACCTGTTAAACTTTAGTCATTCATTTCAGAATTTGAAAGTGACGTCCCAATAACGGTACCGGCCCAGATTACGGTGACATTTTAATGATGCTAAAGTAAGGGACCACGAGAAGTGAAAAACCTAATGTGGAATGCGTATGCGTACAGGGGGGGGGGGGGAGGGGGGGTTGGGATCACTGCGTACGCCATGCGTACAGAGGGGGAGGGGGGGTCAAAAAAGTCGGCATTTCGTGCGTACGTACTTTATGGACGGCCCCTTATGACACGCACAGCCAAGCAAACTAGGATATTATGTAGACTAATCTGTGACTACAGTATAGGTTTTCTTTTTTACCAAGCTACTGAACAAAGTTAACTAACCTCGTTCTGTAACGGTTGACCTCAGTCCGGCCTGTGTCCTTTCCACTACGATACGAGACGTGAACTTCATGAACTCTAGAACACTGACAATGGGAGAAAATAACACATCCTCTCCATATTTACTATCATCATACACTGGGCTTAATCCCAAGCCCAAATCTTCGGCATATGTTGAACTATAACTGATTGCAATGATAACTCAAAAATGAGCTTTAGTAAGATTGGTACAGTGTATTAAGATATTACAGTACACCCTTAAATCTTATATCATAGTGAAATCTAACTTTCGACATCACATTTTAGGCCATGTCCAAATTGACTGGCTGTGGCCGTGGCTGTAGTAATTGGCAGAGCAGCCATCTTGCCATCTGTGGCCGCGACGTCACGAATATCGAGCCACAAAGGATGGTGACTTTGTTGTGGTCGGTCCACCTCAGCGTGTGTATGCTTGCAAATTTGGATTCAAATCGTCTACTCAATTGAGGGTGGGCATAAGCAATCAAAAGGCACGTCCCAATTCTACTGGCTGAATCCAGTTTGAAGACGCAGTTGCAGCCACGGATGTAGTCAGAGGCAACAGCCAGTCAATTGGGACACGCCCTTAAATTCCAACAACAGCAAAATCCTTGTCACGTTATTCTCCTTTTCTCATCCAATCTAAACATTTCAGCCAATGGGAGACTTTTGGAGAGTTGGTCTTGAGTCGTCAGCGCACGCATGCGCAATACAACGCGTGCATGCTCACAATTACGCAAGCATGGTTTGCGCGTGCGCTGTTGACCCATGACCTACCCTCCAAAAGTCTCCCATTGATGCGCCAGTGAAATTCTTACCTGCCTCTCTGGAAGTATCCGAATGATGCAAGGTTATAGGCACTTGACAGGGTCACCACCTTAGGCTGACCCTTGTATAGCACTGTAATCGCATATAGCTTCATATTGCTATTTCAACGTCTTCGCAAGATGGTTGTCTTCCCAATTGACTGGAGATACTCTGCAAAAGAATTTGCCCGACTCGATCAAACTCCTTTCAGTTTCAGACACTTGAGAAAATGTAATAGAACAAAAATGTCATGAAGTTACAGAACCAAAGCAAATATTGGGGTGATGAATTGAATGATGTTTAAAGGTAATATCATACTTTGGTTTTTGTCAAAGAAATACAGATGCAGTAACAGTTGTGAAAATTTCAGTCCCATACGGTGCCCACTTTTTATTTTATTTTTGATCTTTTAAAAGATCAAAAAGATTTTCGGTTGTTTGTTTTACTCATTTCTGGAATACACCATTTCAGGCGGAAATGGTATGTTTCTACCACCACCATCTTCATACCCTGTTAGTTAAAAGTAAATCTGTGAACATTTCACTTTCAGTTTCTTACCAAAGTATGATACTACCTTTAAAAGAGAAAGCTGTGTAAAGCCTGCAGACATTTCTCAGGTCCATCTTTACTAGATTTCTAAAGGACTGCCAAGATGAAAATACTGAAACACAGAACTATTTTTGTTTCACCTAGTTTCGAGGAAAATTAAAAGAATTTAGCAGGTGACCTCCATTTTTCCCCTCCAATGTATTGGGATCGGATGAGATTTCTCAGATTAAAATCAGCTTTCAGATTTATTTTGTTTTGGATTTCAGATTTTTTTTTCTCAAACAGTTTGTGTTGGAGATTTTCAGATTTCAGACTTGTTATGCTCCCTGTCAGCTGTTTTCAGACATTTTTATCATTGGTCAATCTCATCCTTGTATATTTAGACAGATAGAGTAAACGTTGTTGATAATACTTCAATATGCCCAAGGCCTATTAATCATTAATGAATGATGGCCAAATCATAATTTTGATACAATACAAATATTTCTAACTGGTATTTGACGTACATGTAGTTGAAAAATGCATTGGAAATGTCCAGACTTCCAACAAACAGAGTGGAGGTCATCTGCCATGTCTGCGGAACTCATTGTCGGATTATGAAACGCCATACTGACTGAAGAAAAATCATTACTGAATAGGCCAACATGTAGGCCTACTGGGTTCGGGATCAGGGACAACTCGGACCCATACAAACTCGGACCCAATCCAACTTGGACACACCGATTAATTCTATAAAAAATCTGCATGAGTCTACCATTTGAAAATGAACTTAAAGTTCTACAACTTACTGCTTAGCTTAGCAAACCTCATTTTTATGGAGGTAGGCCCTATACCTTTTTATACCGGCATGATGACACGTAAAAACAAAGATGAGTGCCAGGGTGGGAGTCAGTCAGCAGGGGGCGAGTTGGTAAGGGGCAAGACCCTAGGTTAGTGTTACTGCAAGATTACAGGTCAACTTGCCCCCTAGCAGACTCGTCCCCTCCCCAACTCCCCCCGGCCAACTCGCCCCCGATTTATTCAGAAATGAGATGCAAAATGTGAATGATGCATCATGTTTAATACATACTTCCTACCCTTTTATAGGGCCTAGGGGGTGAGTCGGCTAGGGGGCGAGTCGGCCAGGGGGCGAGTCGGGGAGGAAGCGAATTGGTAAGGTGCGAGTCGGTCAGGAGCCGAGCTGGGAAGGGGGCCAGTCAGTAACAGGCGTGTCGTCTGTTACCTACTGCAAGTGTTCATAGGGTTAGCTAGTTGCGATGATCAAAACCAGGCTAGGTCTGACATGGGGACTAATGACAATGTCCAAGTCCCCATGTCAGACCTAGGGTTGGGATGATCACAACTAGGTGTTAGCCTACCCCTGGCTCGGGTCTGAGTTGGTGTGATTGTGTCAGAGTTGACGCAAAACCTGGGTACAGCTGTCACTTGAGACATAGCACATGCCAGATTACATATTTTAATATAGGCAGTGTATATTTTGCTAGCAATCTTCCTGCAAGCGCTATTTTCCATTGGCTAATTTAAGATTAAGAACATACCTCCAGCAAAATAACAAATAGAGAAAGAAGTCCGGCATGGCCAACGAGAAGAATACATGACGGTGCCGGCAAAATATACACTTCCTATTACTAGCCCTAGGCCTATACGGTCTACAGACTGACTAACGTTAGGACTGACGAGTAACGTTAGGAGTAATCGGTAATCTTGGTTTTACTTTGGGTCTAAATTATGGGAAAGAATTCCACTGACGGCCATGACGGAAACAGGGTTATTTCCTCCAAGAGTTATTGGATGCAAGTCATAATGAACTTCAATCTCAGGTGTGTAAACTGGGGTAGCTCATCTAAAAAGTGAGATTTTCAGGTTTTTTTTAAGTTTACATAGTACAATTATACACTTCGAATGCAGCGGTAGCCATTTTTCTCAAAACGCCCTCTGTCGGTCCCATACTCCCCATAGGTTTGTGCACAAGTGATGGCCGTCAGTGGAATTCTTTCCAAATTGTGACATTGGCATTGCATTTATATTGCCATTGTGATTCAAATAGGATGAGTTGGTATAATTTAGGCCCCTTAAACCCAGGATTACCTGGACTCGATCACGATTGTTCTTACGACTAACGTTAGACTACGAGACGACTACGAAGTAGGCCTACGACTACGAGTACGAGTTACCGTTACGGTCTCCAAAAGAAAAGTGACAAGTGAGTCAAGACCTTTTTTGTTGGCAAGTAAACACGATATTTGTTCGACGAATTTACATTTTTCTGAACACTTTCACAAAACTCACATTATACTTATGTTCCAGATGACCGCTGATTTACACTTCACAAGGCATAGGCCTTTGGAGAAACATTCAACTCAAGTTTTGCATTTATTTTATTTAATTTCTAACACTGACAAACAGAAACAGACTGACTCATCATGTACATGTTCCTTATCGCCAGAACAGCAAAATACACGTCATTCATTTAGTCTGGCACCTAACAGATGGCTGAAAAATAACGCACGATTCAATTGAGCGCAAAAAAGGAACCAAACGTCCAATGAGCCTGACTGAAGCTAGCCGCATAATTGGGCCCAATATTCGATTCCCATTCATTCATTCAGCTGCTGCAGCATATTCGAAAAAACTGTAGAACATAAATTATGCCATATGCCAAATGAACTCTAAAAGTTCTTCAAAAGTTCAAATAAAATTTTTAACGAGTTTTGGATCAAAATTATCTGGGTTTTTCCTGAAAAATATTGATATGAATAAACATTGGTGGATCGAAAGATTTTTTTAGGGGGAGGGGCCAGGGGGACAGGTACAGTTTCTAGAACATTTTTTGTTTGTTTGTTTGTTGGGGTGTTTGTTTGTTTGTTTTGTTTTTGTTTGGGGGGAGGGAGATGCTAGAAGAGCCAATTTTTCTGCTTTTTTTGGGGGGGGGGGTAACGTTAGACATAGACATTAATAACCATAGGTTATTTAAACACTCGCTTCTGCTATCTTTTTAGGAGTAGAAAAGCAACCTGTACTCAAACAGTTTTTTTTTTTTATAATTTGCGCGTAATAATTGAAAAGATCAAGTAATTCCCAGCATGTGTTTTATTTGGGGTGCTTATGCTGTTTATTGTTGCAAATAATTGTGGCTCTCCACGGCTTGTCAAAGACACCGTAGAAAATCTACCGGCGTTTTTTTCAGTGGTTCCCATCATTATCGCCAATGTCCTCAACGGTAAAACCAAGTACCAGGTATAATAGTCTGGTACCAACCAAATTGAGTTCTGCATATTACTTGTAGAAAAATTAAGTCTGATACCTGGACTTAGTTATTTTTTACATAGTGCGAAGGAAAGGGTTTTGGAAAAACGTAAGACCGGTCGGAATTCAGGTAAGAAAAGTATCTTTTTTAGGCCGATTGTGATTAATGTTTTGCATCACTTCGTATACAAACATTTTGATGAGCATTCAGCGATAATTAATTGTCTAAAAATGATTCGGGAAAAATAGTTTACGCACATAATTTATGCACTGAACTGTACACATTCATTGACATTATTTTGGGAGGGTAGGCTAGCCGGCATGTCCGCATGCATATTGAAATATTGCAAGGAAAAAAAATGTCTTCGTCCATGACCATGTTTATACTGCGCGTTAGTGGTAGCCATGTTGCCATCTTGTGATTGGTCCGTCCGTGTGTGCTACACACTGCATGCACTGAATGCTATCATATGCACTGCGCGACTCGTGTGATATAGATAAGTAGGCCTACCGCACGCACGATGTACGTAGTATGATTTACAAGTACCACACGCACGTCACGTACGTCGGGGATGTGAGTGGCCAAACAAAACAAAATCTGAAATTGAAAACACAGAGAAATAAGCTCAAATTTAAAAGCACTTTTTCCTATACTTTCGTGCAGAGCAAAGCTGAAATTCTGAGTATAAAATCTGAAAAAAATCGGAATTCAGATTAAAATTTCAAGTCTCACTTCAGCCACACGTATAATGTGGATGTACTGTACCTACTTGTACTTGAATCGAGGCTGTACGGTAACGACTACTCACTGGCCACTGCCTATGTGTAAATGTACATTGACTGCACGACTACGCATCGCTGCACACGGACCAATCGCAAGATGGCAATAAGGCTACCACTAACGCACAGTATGTTTATAGACCTACGTACTGAGTCGACATGGAAACTGAGACTGAGTCAGTGCCAACTCATACCTTCGCAACTGCAATGTCATGCCAACTTGTCGTATCTTACCCTTTGCCAACTTGTCACAGCGAAAAATTCCGTTCACGAATTGGCACGAAACGGCCACAAGAGGGCGTCACGATCATCTCATTATGTGACGTCATCGCCAGGGTTGTTTGATTTAAATCACTCGATTTAAATCATTGATTTAAATCATGATTTAAATCAACGGAAAAAAATCAAAAAAATCAATCATGATTTTTTCATTATTTCTCGATTTCTTTTTACAAAAAAACAGAAAATTATACTGAAAGAACACTTGCATTAACTTTTAGCTTAATTTTTCCACTATAACAGGGTGTCTTAACAGTTTATGTGATGTTTTTACAAAGAGTTTTTATTGTACAAAATACGCATTCACGTATACACACGTGTATGAAAAATGAGGCAGTATTCTGAAGTATGTGTGCAGCATTACTTGTAATCTGTACAATGAATAGAATTATACACACAGTATAATAATACATACAGTACATGTACATGTATGTAACTCATGTACATGTATGCAACTGCACAAAATTAACATTTGTTTGTATACATCACTACATCTTGACTTTGCACAGTAATACTGCCATTATTAGCTCTAAATACACATACTGAGATGCAAATGGACCACTGGTACGAACAAGCCATGAAACATATTTGAATGTGGGCTTAAACATCCCATCAGCAAGGAAGCAGTAGAGTATGCCTGTAGTGACAGTCAGTAACATTTTCTGTTTTTTGTTGCTTTGGTTTTTTTGGCTACATTTTAATGACCACAATGCCAAAGCGACAAGATGCAATTTGGCAGCATTTATGGGGTTTTTAAAACAAAATGTTATTATAGTAAGATGTTATTACGTAAAAACAATTTAAGATTTTAATTTAAATCAAATAAATCGGTTTAAATTAAAAAAATCTGATTCAAATCAAATAAATACGATTTTTAATTTTTTTTTTTTTAAATCATGATTTTTATCAACCCTGGTCATCGCACTGACCAAAAATGGAGGTTTTCATGAATGAAACTGCACGCATGGGCACATACTCAGCAACACCCACTCGAATCACTGCCACTTTGACAGACAGTGACACTGTGACAGACCTCGTCACGATCTTTCGAATGGTACCAAAAACGTACAAATTTGTACATTCCTTCGACCTTTTGACAAATTTTTGTGGTGTCACCCAAGAATCAAGAATTCGCGGACTGTTTTTGAACTAGGGCTGTAAGTTTGCGGATAATTTTGTAACCGATTACCCGTCTGGTTTTTCGGTTACGGTTACGATTACCCGTACAACAAAGAAAACAAAGAAATAGTCAGTTTCGATGTTTGAGGAAGTCGGCTGATAACATTTTTTGTCAGGACAATGAATGGCAGAAATCAGTCAGACATCGTGAATTATAAGGCGGTAGAACAAACAAAAAGGTTGGCCCTACATCAATAACGGATCATGAAAAAATACCTCCACACAATGACACAACGCAGTCTGTTTGTAGCTCTACGGTCATAGGTACTGATTTTTTTTCCGCTTCTGAAATTCACTGAGAACAAGCGCCGAGAACTAACTAAGTCTCCGGCCTACATCATTGACAGCCCATGCAAAAACTAGCCAATGACATGATGCAAAGGTGCTCTGCTTGACACGTGCTTATTCTGTCGTCCAACCCTGATTTGTCCTCATCAGCCCTTTCAAAGTACTTTCCAGATAACTGCTGAAAGAAGTTTTTTGATCTTGCCGGTGGCAACGTTCACCCCGCCCTTGCTCCAAGCTGGTTGGCCCACGGCCAACATCATTGACAGCCCATGCACGGATCAAACCAATCACTGTTCATGTGTGGTTTCATGTGTTTATTTCACCCGCCCAGCCCCATTGGCTCTGGTCCAACTTGAGTTGACAGTCCCTGGAGAATCGAGAGCCTATCTTCATTGTGGGGAAAAAACCACCAATGTACTTAAAAAATGAAAGCCGAAACAAATCGGCAATCCCCTGAAAAAATGATCCCTTGACAAAATCACGATGATCGCGATCTACTGAAAAATCCTTGCCAGCTCCTTCATAAATCTTCATCCCCAAAAAAAGTGTCATCATGTAAATTCAATCCCTTAAAAATACAAATCTCTGAAAAAATACAGATCCCTGTGAAAAAAATCACAAGCCCCTCCCCCCCCAAAAAAAATTAAATAATAATAAAATTTACCATACCCCATTTAAAGTTCTTACCTCAACAGAAATACAAAGTGTCTAGAAACTCCTAAAAAAAACATTACCAACTTAGAAAAAATCCTGATTCCCCGAAATATCCCAATCCTCTGGAGAAATAAAAGGCTGGTACCCAAGAAAATGCCCAATCTCCCGAAAGAAACAAAACCCTGCCTTTATTTTGCAATCTTGAAAAGATACCAATCCTTTAAAAAAATTACCTCGTAAAAACACTCCGGCAGAAAATCACGATCCCCTGAAAAACAAAATCCTGACGTACTTAAAAAAAACTTAGTCAGCCTCTCAAGAATGAAGTTGAATAGCTGTCGGCTCTGCTGATAATCCTCTGATGTTTTGGGCTGTAATATGATGCCGTCTGGTGAATGGAAACTGTTGGCTACACAAAGGATGTGTCCACAAAGGCCATGTCCATGTCCGGAAGAAGGGGAGATTGGAAAATGTCTGGCTTTTGCTTTGTATTAGCCGGCTTGTCAATCTTCAAAAGATCGTGGTTTTGTGATCAACGACCCTATCTTGCTATTTTTTCTCGGTGAACTCCAGAAGCACTTATGTTTTAAAAAGAAAAGGCCCATAAAAAAAATACACTTCGATTAACCTAACCGCAAAAATGTACCCGGGTACCCGAGCGGACGGTCGGTTACTCGGGTAATCGGTTACAAACTGCAGCCTTATTTTGAACTTTGGTCAGCTATTTTTTTGTTGATGCGAAACCGCGCCACCGTCTGAGTTAGGTCGTTGAATACTCATAGCAACGTGTGTTGGGTCTGTTGGGTGAGTTTACTGAGAGCGCCACATGAATATGCATAGAATTTCATGGTTGCCGGAGATGTCTTACAGCCGACCGTTGGTCGTTGCGTAGTTTTACACCGTGTGTGTTTTCATAGGCAGGGAGCGTGATGTGTGCTCCGTACGTGCCTGCAACGGCCCTGCGTGCGTACATTACATGGATTCCGTGATGTCACAAGCCCTGCCTTGCGCGTTAACCAATCATTGCGGTGCTTGTCACACACGGCACTGTTCCCATCCCTGTTATAGTACATATGGGTAATTTTTCGCGGTGCTTGTACCTTTGCAACTGCAAGGTCATGCCAACTCGTTGTACTTTTGCCAACTTATACCTTCGCCAATAGGGCTCTGCGCTCATGACGTTTCAGTCAGATGTTCGGACAAACAAGTCGCACGTTGCCCAATTAACTTACAGTTATACATGTTGTGATATTTGTCCGAACCTGCGGGTAACTAGAGCTGTCGATATAAAGGGCATATTCTATAAATAGCTTGAGCGCGGACGCCACGGAGCCCTACAAGCAAGGTCTTGTCAACTCGTCGTACCTTTGCCAACTCGTACCTTCGGTTAAGAAAACTCATACCTTCGCACTTAGTCAGCTAGCACCTTTGGTTAAGACAACTCGATTGTGCCGTCATGCCAAGTCAATCCAAGGATCCAATACAAGGATTGTTTGGCAAAAATTTCTTTTAATTTTATTTTTTGGTTACAAAAAATCAAATTGATTCAAAAATACCCCAATAAAGAGAGATGTCTCAAAATAACACAACAAACAAGTTTGAAAAGGTAACTCCAAAAATCTCCATTTAGTAGTTGTAAAGACGAGCCTGTGTCTCACAAACTTCAGAATGTTTTCAAACTCCTTTAATCTACTTCAAGTATGATGAGTATAACGGGTTTGAAATCTATGGAAAATCAAAACAAATAATGCAATAATGAGTACAAAATAACACTAAGAACCCGGTAATTGAAACAACAGTAAATCGAAACACGAGTATGCATGCCAAATGCAGCATACCTAATATCAAGCAACTATTAAAATATCATCTTATAATCCAACTATTATAATAAGAAGCCTCAAAATAAGCGTGGATTAAATGCAAATCGATGATCTGGCAATAAACCTTTAAACAAAGAAAGATCATATCAAATCTTAACTCACACTGTTCTGCGTCCGGTTTTATAGAAAATCACAGGAATCTTTAGTCTCACTCAGTCAGAAGCAAGAAATATGCAGTCTCTAGATCATTGTTATTCTCTCTAATAATCTGCAAATCCAAACTCTAACTATTAATGACGAAAATAATGAAAGTTCTCAATGAAACTCAGAAACTTTCTCTCCAATGTGCAATGTGTGCAATTGTCATGTAAAATTATAAAGGTCAGGTACCTTTACCGTATTACAATAAACTATCCACTGGTGAAACAGGAACTAGACTTCAAGACATCTAACACATATCTAACAAGAGAGGGCGCTGTGTACTATACACAGGAAAATAAGTTTATCTCTAAACCTTACACTCCGCCCACCAAAGTTCAAATCCAAAGAAACTTGACCTTGTCTTCATCTGCATGGTCCACTGGCACTAAGACTATGAGTCTCTGAACAGCCCGTCGGATGGTGGTGTACTTAGCCCTCTGGCCTGGGTCATGCTTATCCACGTTCTTGAGCTTCACCTGGACATTCCTCACGTTGCCCTTCTCGTCAGGGTACACCTCATCGATGAGACCCATACGCCAGTCGCCACGAACAGTATTGGAATCTTGGACCAACACGACGTCTCCCTGCTTCATATTCCTCTTCTCGTGATGCCACTTCTGTCGGATGATCAACGATGGGAAGTAGTCTCTCGTCCACTTGAACCAAAAGGACTTGATGATGTTCTGAATGAATTTAACGCGGTGCCGAGGATTGTTGGTGTCTCTCCAAGGTCCACTTGGCACTCTACCTGTAGCTCGTCCAAGAAGCATGTCGTTCGGACAAAGGTAGGTTCCATCTTCTGGATCTGTGGGATGTCGTCCGATGGGCCTCTCGTTGATCAAGTTAGCGGCCTCGAAGAAGACAGTCTGCAGCTCATGGAACTCCAGGATCTGATCGCCAATTGCATGACATATGGCCTTCTTGACTCCTTTGATGAGGATCTCAGTCACCCCGTTCTGCCAGGGTGAGTCTGCAGTGGAGAACTTCCACGTCATACCCTTTGTGACTCCAAACTCTCGTAGACTCTCGAAATCCCAACCCTCCATAGCTTTATTCAGCTCCTTGGAAGCAGCAACCAACTGACTACCTCCATCACTGTACATCTGGCTGGGATATCCTCTGAGGGCTACGAATCTCCTAAAGACCTGCAGAAAACCACTGGTACTGTAATCAACAGCAAGATCTAAATGTACAGCTCGGGTTGTGAAGCAGTTGAAAATCACTCCATATGCTCTGCCTCTGGCTCTCTTGTTCACCTCACCCCGAATTGTGTACAAATTGTGAACAAATCTACTCCAACGTAGCTCCAGGGTGGAGAAGGCTTAAGTCGCTCTACTGGTAGCTGTCCCATCTGCTGTCCGGCCATGTCACGTTCTTGCCGTCTGCATGGTACACAGTTGTGTCGTACACTCTTTACCATCTTGTAAAGGTTGACAATCCAATATTTGGAACGGACTTTGGATACGGTAGTCTGGTTTCCAGGATGCCCCTCGTTGTGGACATACATCGCGTACAGCTTGGAGAACCGATGATGATAAGGGAGGAGTGGTACCTCCTGCTTGTTGTAACTGAAATGCACATGCCTCTCAGCACGTGCTCCCACAACAATGACTCCGTCATCTCTAATCTTCGGACCCAATTTGGCGTAACATCTATTGAAGACTTTCTTGTCTCCTCTCAAAGTCTTCATCAATGGTTCTTGGCACTTTTTTATCCAGAACAGCTCAGCTCGCTCGATGTCGTCTGCTGTGAGAACCTTAACAGCTCCCTTGAAGTTTCGATCGCTATACATCGCGAGGACTCTGGCCGTGACTTTCAGGAGCTTTTCATAACTACTGAATCTATTGATGTCGATTCTATCAGCCAGAGTGTCGACTTCCTCTGCTGCAGTAACCATCACCACTTTGTTTCTCTCGGGAAGGTTAGATTCTGTACAGGTCTGCTTGATTGGCCATTGCTCGATAGGTTGCTGCAGAAATTCTGGTCCCTGCTGCCAAATGCTCTTTGGACCGATCTCCGATGGAGACTTGCCTCTGGTGATGAAATCTGCTACATTCACTTCACCTCTACACCACCACCAGTCTTGGGGCTCACTTGCTTCTTGTATTTCACCAATCCGAGTAGCGACGAACGTCTTGAATCCATAGCTCTGCTTCTGTATCATGGATCTCACGATCTCGCTGTCAACAATGTGAAACTCTCTTTCAAACTCAAGTCTCATCTCCTTCTTGATGAAGCAGGCGAGTCGCTTGTTGAGGACTGCTCCGCTCAACTCGAGCCTGACAATGCTTACAACTTCTACAGGAGCGATGCGACTCTTGCTGGCGCCACATGAATATGCATAGAATTTCATGGTTGCCGGAGATGTCTTACAGCCGACCGTTGGTCGTTGCGTAGTTTTACACCGTGTGTGTTTTCATAGGCAGGGAGCGTGATGTGTGCTCCGTACGTGCCTGCAACGGCCCTGCGTGCGTACATTACATGGATTCCGTGATGTCACAAGCCCTGCCTTGCGCGTTAACCAATCATTGCGGTGCTTGTCACACACGGCACTGTTCCCATCCCTGTTATAGTACATATGGGTAATTTTTCGCGGTGCTTGTACCTTTGCAACTGCAAGGTCATGCCAACTCGTTGTACTTTTGCCAACTTATACCTTCGCCAATAGGGCTCTGCGCTCATGACGTTTCAGTCAGATGTTCGGACAAACAAGTCGCACGTTGCCCAATTAACTTACAGTTATACATGTTGTGATATTTGTCCGAACCTGCGGGTAACTAGAGCTGTCGATATAAAGGGCATATTCTATAAATAGCTTGAGCGCGGACGCCACGGAGCCCTACAAGCAAGGTCTTGTCAACTCGTCGTACCTTTGCCAACTCGTACCTTCGGTTAAGAAAACTCATACCTTCGCACTTAGTCAGCTAGCACCTTTGGTTAAGACAACTCGATTGTGCCGTCATGCCAAGTCAATCCAAGGATCCAATACAAGGATTGTTTGGCAAAAATTTCTTTTAATTTTATTTTTTGGTTACAAAAAATCAAATTGATTCAAAAATACCCCAATAAAGAGAGATGTCTCAAAATAACACAACAAACAAGTTTGAAAAGGTAACTCCAAAAATCTCCATTTAGTAGTTGTAAAGACGAGCCTGTGTCTCACAAACTTCAGAATGTTTTCAAACTCCTTTAATCTACTTCAAGTATGATGAGTATAACGGGTTTGAAATCTATGGAAAATCAAAACAAATAATGCAATAATGAGTACAAAATAACACTAAGAACCCGGTAATTGAAACAACAGTAAATCGAAACACGAGTATGCATGCCAAATGCAGCATACCTAATATCAAGCAACTATTAAAATATCATCTTATAATCCAACTATTATAATAAGAAGCCTCAAAATAAGCGTGGATTAAATGCAAATCGATGATCTGGCAATAAACCTTTAAACAAAGAAAGATCATATCAAATCTTAACTCACACTGTTCTGCGTCCGGTTTTATAGAAAATCACAGGAATCTTTAGTCTCACTCAGTCAGAAGCAAGAAATATGCAGTCTCTAGATCATTGTTATTCTCTCTAATAATCTGCAAATCCAAACTCTAACTATTAATGACGAAAATAATGAAAGTTCTCAATGAAACTCAGAAACTTTCTCTCCAATGTGCAATGTGTGCAATTGTCATGTAAAATTATAAAGGTCAGGTACCTTTACCGTATTACAATAAACTATCCACTGGTGAAACAGGAACTAGACTTCAAGACATCTAACACATATCTAACAAGAGAGGGCGCTGTGTACTATACACAGGAAAATAAGTTTATCTCTAAACCTTACACTCCGCCCACCAAAGTTCAAATCCAAAGAAACTTGACCTTGTCTTCATCTGCATGGTCCACTGGCACTAAGACTATGAGTCTCTGAACAGCCCGTCGGATGGTGGTGTACTTAGCCCTCTGGCCTGGGTCATGCTTATCCACGTTCTTGAGCTTCACCTGGACATTCCTCACGTTGCCCTTCTCGTCAGGGTACACCTCATCGATGAGACCCATACGCCAGTCGCCACGAACAGTATTGGAATCTTGGACCAACACGACGTCTCCCTGCTTCATATTCCTCTTCTCGTGATGCCACTTCTGTCGGATGATCAACGATGGGAAGTAGTCTCTCGTCCACTTGAACCAAAAGGACTTGATGATGTTCTGAATGAATTTAACGCGGTGCCGAGGATTGTTGGTGTCTCTCCAAGGTCCACTTGGCACTCTACCTGTAGCTCGTCCAAGAAGCATGTCGTTCGGACAAAGGTAGGTTCCATCTTCTGGATCTGTGGGATGTCGTCCGATGGGCCTCTCGTTGATCAAGTTAGCGGCCTCGAAGAAGACAGTCTGCAGCTCATGGAACTCCAGGATCTGATCGCCAATTGCATGACATATGGCCTTCTTGACTCCTTTGATGAGGATCTCAGTCACCCCGTTCTGCCAGGGTGAGTCTGCAGTGGAGAACTTCCACGTCATACCCTTTGTGACTCCAAACTCTCGTAGACTCTCGAAATCCCAACCCTCCATAGCTTTATTCAGCTCCTTGGAAGCAGCAACCAACTGACTACCTCCATCACTGTACATCTGGCTGGGATATCCTCTGAGGGCTACGAATCTCCTAAAGACCTGCAGAAAACCACTGGTACTGTAATCAACAGCAAGATCTAAATGTACAGCTCGGGTTGTGAAGCAGTTGAAAATCACTCCATATGCTCTGCCTCTGGCTCTCTTGTTCACCTCACCCCGAATTGTGTACAAATTGTGAACAAATCTACTCCAACGTAGCTCCAGGGTGGAGAAGGCTTAAGTCGCTCTACTGGTAGCTGTCCCATCTGCTGTCCGGCCATGTCACGTTCTTGCCGTCTGCATGGTACACAGTTGTGTCGTACACTCTTTACCATCTTGTAAAGGTTGACAATCCAATATTTGGAACGGACTTTGGATACGGTAGTCTGGTTTCCAGGATGCCCCTCGTTGTGGACATACATCGCGTACAGCTTGGAGAACCGATGATGATAAGGGAGGAGTGGTACCTCCTGCTTGTTGTAACTGAAATGCACATGCCTCTCAGCACGTGCTCCCACAACAATGACTCCGTCATCTCTAATCTTCGGACCCAATTTGGCGTAACATCTATTGAAGACTTTCTTGTCTCCTCTCAAAGTCTTCATCAATGGTTCTTGGCACTTTTTTATCCAGAACAGCTCAGCTCGCTCGATGTCGTCTGCTGTGAGAACCTTAACAGCTCCCTTGAAGTTTCGATCGCTATACATCGCGAGGACTCTGGCCGTGACTTTCAGGAGCTTTTCATAACTACTGAATCTATTGATGTCGATTCTATCAGCCAGAGTGTCGACTTCCTCTGCTGCAGTAACCATCACCACTTTGTTTCTCTCGGGAAGGTTAGATTCTGTACAGGTCTGCTTGATTGGCCATTGCTCGATAGGTTGCTGCAGAAATTCTGGTCCCTGCTGCCAAATGCTCTTTGGACCGATCTCCGATGGAGACTTGCCTCTGGTGATGAAATCTGCTACATTCACTTCACCTCTACACCACCACCAGTCTTGGGGCTCACTTGCTTCTTGTATTTCACCAATCCGAGTAGCGACGAACGTCTTGAATCCATAGCTCTGCTTCTGTATCATGGATCTCACGATCTCGCTGTCAACAATGTGAAACTCTCTTTCAAACTCAAGTCTCATCTCCTTCTTGATGAAGCAGGCGAGTCGCTTGTTGAGGACTGCTCCGCTCAACTCGAGCCTGACAATGCTTACAACTTCTACAGGAGCGATGCGACTCTTGCTGGCTACAAGGTTACAGGCATAACCACCATCCTTCAACAGCCAACGAATGTATGCTGCGGCGCCAAAAGCTTGTTCAGAGCCGTCGGAGAACACGACAAGAGTTGGTCTTGCTGCGGGGTCAGCCTCATCTGGTTTGATAGATCTATTGAAGGAGATAGTAGCAGCTTGACGTAGGTCTCCAAGGAACGAAACCCATTCTCTTCTCATCTCTTCAGGCATCACATCATCCCAGTCGAGCTTTAATCCCCACATCTTTCGCAGAAGGATTTTTGCCCTTATGGTAACAGGTGCAAGTAGGCCGAGTGGGTCATATATGCCATTGACTTGACTCAGGCACATCCTCTTTGTTAGAATGTCGGGAACTTCTCCTGGCAGCTTGTCACATGGCGAGCCTGGTCCTCGTCCTGCTTTCTTCTTAGGGGAGAAGCTGACCTTGGCAGTAATGTGAATCACGTCCTTCTTTGGGCTCCATGTCACGCCTAGAACCTTCTCGCTCACATCATCATCAGTTAACTCCTGGTCTATCACGCCATTCTGCGATCCTGAGAAGATCCAACCCTTGACAGCAAAATTTCCCGGCTTGATGAGCTGGTCAATTTGAGAAGCGCGGACACGGGCTGCTTCTGGTGTGCCCACGGACTCCACGATGTCATCGACATATACGTTCTGCAGTATGGTCTCGGCCGCCTCTGGGAGTAGTTCCTTGCCAAGCTCTGCTGTCTTCTTCAATGCCACAGTGGCAATAGTGGCTGACGGTCTATCTCCCATGTTGACGACTTTCATGCAGTAGGTTTTTGGCTCTTGGTCTATCTTCATGTCTCGCCAGAGGAATCTGTGACAGTGCTGGTCTTTCACGGGTGTGAGGATGCTGTGGTACATCTTTCTGATATCTCCAACCAAAGCCACCTCATGTTCTCTGAAGCGCAGCAACACTCCAAGGAGTGAGTTCATCAGGTCTGGCCCCTTGGCCCAGTAATCATTGAGGACATGACCTTTGTAGTTGGCACTGCTGTTAAAAACGATTCTCACAGGGGTGCTCTTGCTCTCAGGTTTCAATACCTCGTGATGCGTTATGTAGTGGACAGGCCCTTTGTAGGTGTTCATCTCTTCCTGAGTCACCTCGCGTGCTACGTCCCGGTTCAGCATGTCATGGATCTGTGCGTTATACACGTCGGCTTTGAGGGTATCTCGGCTCAGCCTCCTTTCCAGTGCCTTCAATGTTGCGAGGGCAACATGCCTGTTGTTTGGCAGATTGGCAGGGTCCTTGATCCAGGGGTACTCGGCTTCCCAGTGGGTGCCATGGAACGTCATGTTCTCTTCAATTAAGGCAAGCTCTCTTTCTTCCTTCAGGGTGAAATCTTTAGAACCTGGTGGACACTTGCCGCACCTGCACCCTCCACAGCGTGGACTGCACTCAACCCCCATACTCTCGAGACGGAGAAAGTCATCAATCTTGTATGTCTTGACGTAGTGGATCATTGCGGCTGCAGTGATCATCCTCTTTGTACCTTCTCTGACACTCGGGTGGGTGCCACCGAGACATCTCCCAAATCTGTTTTCCAAGACGAGTAGGTGGTCTACTGCCTCCAGTCTCGTTGGGTGAAAACCTGCATATTCGTAGCCGATAAGCAAGTCCGCCTGGCCTCTGGGTCGCTCGACATCGTTGATGCTGATTCTCTTGAATAGACTCAGCACACCTCTCACGTCTATGTTGTCGATGTCTGCTGTGATACGGTCTATGCCGTAGGCATAAATCTGCACTGTGTGTCCCTGTTTATCGATGAGGGGGATGGAGTATCTGAAACTATCAATCTCTTCCGTTGCTCCGCCCACCTTGGTGATGGATACCTTCACTGGGGTTCCTCTCAGGCGTGCTGCCTTGGCGGCGATGTTAGTGACTAGGGATGACGTCGCACATCCATCCCACAGTACATTCATGTGAGTGGGTCCAACTCGTATTTTCATCAGCTGAAGGAGACATGCATCAGTCCTCTGCGAGGAAGCAACTGTGTGGTTGTTGACCGTTGCAGTTGCGGGCACATCATTGGTCGCCACGGAATCATCATGCAGGGACTGGTGATGAAGTCTAGTGCAACCTCGTAGATCACACCTTTTCTTTCTACGGTAATCACTCACTCTGTGGCCTCGGGCAAGGCAGCAGAAGCAGGCGCCCTTCTCCTTCACTAGTTGGGCTTTCTCAGTCAGTGATTTCTCCAGGTATGCACGGCATTCTGCGGTGATGTGCTGCCCTGCATCGTGAATAAGACACTTCTTGGTGCTCTGGTTTGATGGGTAGTTACTCTTCTCCTTCACATGTGTTGCGTTGATGCTGGCTCGTGAAGAACTGTGAGAACTTCTTATGTCTGACATCTCATACTCGACGCTCCTTTTCTCCTTTCTCAGGAACTGAAGTAGAGCTGGAAATCTGTCTGCTCGGTCGATGTTTGATTTCTCATCATGCAAGGAGCGGGACCACTCCCTACGGACGGCGGGGGGCAATCTCTTCTCAATATCGCCGACTACTCTCGTGTTTGAGATCTCTCTTTCCATGCTCATCTTTGTCAGATCGTTGTAGCTTTTCTCGATGATGTCAACAAATTCCACAAACCTCTTATCTTCCCCGTCTCTGATGGGCTTCACCTTCTCGAAATCCTGCATGATGGTGTCGGCCATCTTTATAGGATCTCCGTAGCGTTCGTCCAGTCTTTTCCAGATCTCGTCAACGTCATCATCGGTATCCCCGACCACCTGCAGCGGCCTCTTCCCCAGGGAACGGCGTAGGATAAAGGCAGCTTGGTCCTCTGTAGCTTCAGACTGAACAAACTTTTTGAAGTCCGATCGAAATCTGGGGTACTGACGTATGTCGCCTTCAAAGACTGGCAATCGCATCTTCTCAAGGTGTACACCTGACTTGTTCTTCTTTTCTGTGGGGGGCAATGAGGTAGTATGATCGCCAATGAATTTTCCAACCGCATCTCTGGTTCGGTTATATAATTCACGGATGAGCTGTAACCACGAGTTTTCTCCCTCTGCTTGGTCGGTGGGTAACATGGTGACGTAGTTGATGTGTGACGACTTTACCTCCTCCATCGCACGTCCCAAGTCAGCTCTGCCAGATTTTACGGCCTCAAGTGTGTTACTCTCTATGGATTGGGAAATTCCCTTGCATAGTTCGATGAAATCGGCTTCCTGCACCTGACGTAGAGTGCGAGCTCTATTTAGTAAGATCAATCTGGCCTCGTTGTCACGTTCGTTTTCTTGCTCACATGACGCACTGCTTTCACTGGCCTTCGCAAGGGTTTTATATTCGAGGACATTCTCTCGAACATCGTCGAATTTCTGATCCAGCTCTGCAATCCACTTATCGTTGGCGCTATCATCATCATCTGCATGCAGGACTACATCATTATGCTTATCGCATACTCCCTCATATGCCGTCTTCAAATCTGTTGCAAGTAAATCAACAAACTGTAACGACTTACTCTGTTCAATCGCTGTACTGATAGAACGACAGAGTCTGGTGAATCTCCCCTTGGCAACGCCTCTCTTCTTAACAGCCTCAGCGTACGCCATCTTGATTGAAGGAGAACTACAGGTACTGGTACTGGTACATACTCGATGAAGATTGGCTTCAAGGTCACGTTGCGTCTCACTGTGCTCGGATGACGCAGTATTTCGAATGTGAAGACGAGCCTGTGTCTCACGAACTTCAGAATGTTTTCAAACTCCTTTAATCTACTTCAAGTATGATGAGTATAACGGGTTTGAAATCTATGGAAAATCAAAACAAATAATGCAATAATGAGTACAAAATAACACTAAGAACCCGGTAATTGAAACAACAGTAAATCGAAACACGAGTATGCATGCCAAATGCAGCATACCTAATATCAAGCAACTATTAAAATATCATCTTATAATCCAACTTTTATAATAAGAAGCCTCAAAATAAGCGTGGATTAAATGCAAATCGATGATCTGGCAATAAACCTTTAAACAAAGAAAGATCATATCAAATCTTAACTCACACTGTTCTGCGTCCGGTTTTATAGAAAATCACAGGAATCTTTAGTCTCACTCAGTCAGAAGCAAGAAATATGCAGTCTCTAGATCATTGTTATTCTCTCTAATAATCTGCAAATCCAAACTCTAACTATTAATGACGAAAATAATGAAAGTTCTCAATGAAACTCAGAAACTTTCTCTCCAATGTGCAATGTGTGCAATTGTCATGTAAAATTATAAAGGTCAGGTACCTTTACCGTATTACAATAAACTATCCACTGGTGAAACAGGAACTAGACTTCAAGACATCTAACACATATCTAACAAGAGAGGGCGCTGTGTACTATACACAGGAAAATAAGTTTATCTCTAAACCTTACAGTAGTACAAGTTGGCAAAGGTACGAGTTGACTCAAAAGCAGTCAGTGAATGCAGCCAGCTCAGTGAGTCTGACTCAGCGAGTCTGAGTATAGACATGATAGAGTAATGATTTGAATGTATTTCATTACTCATTAGTTTTGTGAAGCCTGGTTTATGCTTCATGCAAATGTTTGAGTGAAGTGAGTTTGACGTCATGAGTATTCGCATGAAGTATAAACACCAAACCAGGCTTTACTGTAATCTGTTAACGCCTACATTAGTCAGTTCACAAAAGCACCTTGATCTGATGAAAGAAAATTACTGCCCTGCCTTTAGGTTTACCGTTATCAAACTACTGCATACTGCTCATCTTGGTATCCATTTTCTTTTTACAGCAAGCTACTGTACATGTAAGTAACATGTAAATTGCCTGGGTTTTGAGGAAAATTACCGTAATTACGATTGGTACCGATTTATAATAGCACCCCATACCTATTTATTTTTTTTTATTTTTTTTATTTTTTACTTCTGACAGACAGCACCATGGGAGGCGGATATGTTGACGAGTCCCAGTTTGCCCACTACAAAGGCTTCAAGAAGTATTTCAATTCTGATACAGTATTTGGGAAGAGAAACGTAAGTGCCCTTTATCCATATAAAGGACAAGTGTCTGTAATGAGCTTTTTGAAAAGTTTGAATAATACCTGGGGCTGATTTCATCAAACTTACGACACGTGGCAGAGTTAAGACGCATCCTTTCTCTATGGACTCATCGCATCCATGCGACGCGTCGCAGCTATTACATGTCGCAAATCGAGTTGCGATGCATCGCGGAGCTTTATGAAATCGGCCCCTGGTAGCCTACAGTGTAGGTCGGTTTTACTAACTTTTTTACCAACATGTACATTAGTATGTGGACTACATGTACCCTGTCAGATGACACTTTAACTGTATCCAGGGTTCTCCCCTTTATGTGTTTTTATCGTATAAAGTATAAACGCTGGCTCCAAACCTCTGTTATATTTACTATGAACCTTCCGGAACCCTCCAAAATCCAACACTGGAAAATTAATCTTGCAGCACGTGCTGCGGACTTAGGCCAAGTTAGGCCAGCAAGCCCTGTGTCAAATTAACATTGTATGGCTCTTGCACTATACATTCACAATGCATGCAGTACTACGTTTAGGTGAGGTTTTCATGGTGAAGGGTTGAAACTTGAAAGCCTTGGCACCAGTGTTGTATGACTCGAGGCCGGCCTCGGCCTCGAGGCCGGACTCGAGGCCGAAAATTTGCTGCCTCGGCCTCGGCCTCGGCCTCGTGGATCCATGACTCGGCCTTGGCCTTGGCCTCGGCAAATTTTGAATGATGACTCGGTCCGAGGCCGGGAAAATTTTTATTTCAAATTGGAATGTGTTTCCCAACATTTAAAGGGGGACAATTTAGATTTTTTCATTAAATAAACACGTACAGAAAGAAAGTTAGTGTGTAATTCATCAAATTTAATGAATTGAGAGCATGGTGCCCTGTGCTAGTGTGGTTATAAACCGCATTGGAAAGTTCGGGTACCGTGTCTAGACTAGCAAACAGTCTCTCGCGGAGTGAAATGATATGCTCGTGTGTGACTCGGCCTTGGCCTCGGCCTCGGACACCCATGACTCGGACTCGGCCTTGGCCTCGGCTACTTATGAGAAACTCGGCCTCGGCCTCGGCCTTGGCCTCGGAGACCCATGACTCGGACTCGGCCTTGGCCTCGGAGGTTGTGGACTCGGATACAACACTGCTTGGCACCTTGTCGTCTTGCAATTCGTGATAATCTGAATAATGACTTTGATTGATTTACCCATGCACCTCTTGTACGCCGGCAGCCTCCACAAACATTCTGTGGGCGTTTATGAAAAACAGGCTCAGGCTCCGTCTCAGGCTCCGGCTCCATTTCATGAATCCATTCTGAAATAATGTATATCAAAAAGGAGGCTTTTGGCTGCGGTTCGGAAGTAGATTCTCTGGTTTGAAAAAGAAAACAGAGCTTCAGCTTCAATGAATAACCACAACCTATATTTTCAGCATATGGATGTCAGAGCTGGAGCCTGAGCCTGAGCCTCAGTTTCGTAAAACCACCTATGACCAGTCACTGCACGCTGGTTGCAGTCAGAAAACTGAGTGTCAAAAGACCAAGGGCCAATTTCATAGAGATGCTTAGCACGAATTATGGCTTGCCCAATAAAACAAACCACCATTAACAATTCGACTTGATATTCATAGTCAGCAAGCAACAGCCAAAGAGCAATTGTAAGTGATACACAACACTTGGAAATTTGATTGTTAATCCTGTTTTTATTAAGGCAGAAATGTCATGCTTAGCCATTTTTTGTGCTAAGCAACTCTATGAAATTGGCCCCTGTACTTTATTAGCTAGACGATGTCTCCACCCCTACCACTCACTTTTATGGTATTTCAACCGTATTCAAAATTCACAACTGAAAAAATTGACCTAATGTTTGACGAGTTTTGAGTTGTCTTTGAGGTTGATTTACCCATGCACTGACGTGATGTTTGCCCTTTCCTTTGTCCAGTGTGTGGTAGCTGTATATGGCATCACTTTCTTCTCCATCTGGTATGTCCGCCGGAGGATGAATGCCAAGAAGGCGCTAGAACCGGCTCCCCTTGCCCCGGCCTCGACATAATCACAGTCATACCATCCAGGCATCGTTAGTCTTCATTCAACTAGTCATGGTCATCTGTTGTTATTCATCTTTGCTGAGAGGGCCACCACCATCACCCAACACTACAAACTACCGAGATGTTGCTGACCCTGCATGATGTCATCCTCTCTACTAGAAATACCTGCAAATTTATGTAAAGCTCACCGGAGCAGAAATTCTTCCGAACTTATTGGCATCGTCCGATTCAGAATCATTTTTGCCACTGTGCTGATGATTCGAGACAAGTCATCTCTCAATGTTCAATCACTCTGCTGATCAATACAAACACCAAGCTCTCCATTACCTCATTTTCCAGTACTTCTACGTAGTGAAACAGGGAAAAACTAAAATTTACGAGAAAATGAGATTTACAACAACCAAAAAAACAAAAAGGGGAAAATTTGCACAAAACCTATGCCTGAGATGTATAACAACAAACCTTCACACGTTGTTACCCTACATAGATTTAACAATATATTCAAAGTGATGGAAATCAGAAGTTATGTTTTGTCAGAATGAGTGCATGCAGTTCCAGTGTATGGCAGGATTGATTGTGTTAGTTTATTTTGATTTCAATGAAGTTGGCTTTTCCTAGACCAATTTATGGAGGATTTATTTAAAGATGAATTTGGGCATGGAAAAGGGTATAAAAGAGGCCAAAACAAAATAAAATTGTGTTTTCAGTAACCCAACTGATGCAACAATTTTTCTCACATTAAAGATAGAGTCAAGAGTATATAAACAAAAAATAGGATTTGATTTGTTCGCTCTGACGTTAATTGCTTACAAGAAATGATATGCTGTTGTCTTTATCTTGAATACCTCTTATTAAAAGGTATGAAAATGGTAATTGAAAAACAAACTCGATTATTTCACAATCAAAGTTTGTTTTTAAAATGTACATTGTACATACACATACATCAAATCCTTATTAAGTGAAGGTCATACGTTTGTGTGTGAAAATATGACTTGGATTAGGGAACTGAATTTATTTTGTTTGGCCAGATTGATTGCTGTTCGTTTCATCTAAATTATTACAAAATACATTTCGGATCACTACACGTATTGACGGGCAATTAACTCCAGCTGTTTAACATGCAGGTCAGTAATCACTTAAAATATAGGTCTACTTTTCAATAAGTAGACATTTAAAAGTGAACAAAGCAACATTATACAAATAAACCGTTTCAGATTGATATTCATATTTATCTGCAAATTCATGTAAGGAACATAGTTCGACTAGTACACTGTATGATTTGAAATGTATTTTGTGCCCTTTTACCTTGGATGAAGCAAGTTTTTAAATTAAAGTGATCACCAAAAGAGTGTTTAGCAAGATAAAAGTATTTTGTTGTTGAATATTTGACTCCAAGCGTTTGTCTGTTTAATAGAAGTCATCTTTAGTCAAATTCATAAATGAAGAACATTTTGATGAAAAGGGCTGCTTCATGGTCCATTAACAAGAATACATTCCAGGCCAACATAATTTATATGGAGACACAGGTTAACAAACCAGGCAGATAGCTTTATTTTCACCTCTGACTTCATCTCAATCAGCTAAAAACCTAAATTATAGGTGGCAATTTTCCACTGAAACTCTATTATATTGTTTTGTTGAACTATTACTTTGAAACTGGTGTGGCCTTAGTCTGTTTCCACAAAATTAGCCTAATCCACCATCTATCAACAGCCAACAGCATCCGTTAAAGGTAGTATCATACTTTGGTAGCATACTAAAACAGAAATGTTCACAGATTTACGTATTAAGATGGTGATGGTAGAAATATCCCATTACAAACTTTCTGCCTGAAATGCTGTATTTATCCCCAAAAAAGTGTAAAATAATAGACCAGAAAAACCCCACAGTTTTGATCTCGGAGATCAAAAAAGTGGTCACTTTATGGGACTGAAATTTTCACAGATGACTGTTATTGTATCTGTCTTGATATTTTGCCCATGAATCTGTATTTCTTTGACAAATAACAAGTATGATATAAACCTTTAAAACAATATTGTTAATCCAACTGCGCACACTCCAGTGAATTTTGATAGTGTCACACACTGTCGCTGGTCTATTAAATTAATGGCCTATTACACAAATGAGGGGGGAGGAAGCATTAACATAATGTTGTCATTTAGCCTTTGAGAAAGATCTGCTAGGATCGGAACGTCAGGCCCTCCTGCTTCAAGCAAAAATATATTAAGAAAGAAACACCAACAATCACCTGTGAAATTACTAGCCCCACATGGTGCAAACTTGTTGAGAAGATGGTGAGAAACACCCACAGTATTTTAAAAATCTATTCACTATTATTTTTTATCTTTTAAAGGTTCTATCATACTTTGAGAAGAAACCAAAAACAGAAATGTTCACAGCTAGATTTATCTATAACTTACAGGGTATGAAGATAGTGATGGTAGAAACATGCCGTTTTTGCCTGAAATTGTGTATTTATCCAGAAATTAGTAAAAAACGTTAACGACCGAATTTTGTTTGATCTTTTAAAAGACTGTGGCTGTTTTTCACTGTTTTCTCAAAAAGTGGGCACCGTATGGGACTAAAATGTTCACAGATGACTGTTACTTTATCTGTCTTGATATTTTTGCCCATGAATCTGCATTTCTTTGATAAAAAAAACCAAAGTATGATATTACCTTTAAAGATCAAAATTGTTTTTGGTCATTGGTTTCACTCTTTTCTTGATAAATACAGCATTTCAGTTGAACAATTTCTACCATCACCAAATAAATCTGTGAAGATTTCTGTTTCAGTATGCTATCAAAGTTGCTCTATATAGCGCCCCCAGTCGGCGGACATACGTGACGCATCTCATTATAATAATGCTATATTTTTATTGCACTTTTCTAAAGTAAAGTGCAACAGTTGTTAGTTGTCATCGAGCAGCAGAGAAAAGTTGTGTCACATCAAAGTTGTCACTTGGCACAAAACAAAATAAAATTGTGTTTTCAGTAACCCAACTGATGCAACAATTTTTCTCACATTAAAGATAGAGTCAAGAGTATATAAACAAAAAATAGGATTTGATTTGTTCGCTCTGACGTTAATTGCTTACAAGAAATGATATGCTGTTGTCTTTATCTTGAATACCTCTTATTAAAAGGTATGAAAATGGTAATTGAAAAACAAACTCGATTATTTCACAATCAAAGTTTGTTTTTAAAATGTACATTGTACATACACATACATCAAATCCTTATTAAGTGAAGGTCATACGTTTGTGTGTGAAAATATGACTTGGATTAGGGAACTGAATTTATTTTGTTTGGCCAGATTGATTGCTGTTCGTTTCATCTAAATTATTACAAAATACATTTCGGATCACTACACATATTGACGGGCAATAAACTCCAGCTGTTTAACATGCAGATCAGTAATCACTTAAAATATAGGTTTACTTTTCAATAAGTAGAAATTTAAAAGTGAACAAAGCAACATTATACAAATTGATTGATATTCATATTTATCTGCAAATTCATGTAAGGAACATAGTTCGACTAGTACACTGTATGATTTGAAATGTATTTTGTGCCCTTTTACCTTGGATGAAACAAGTTTTTAAATTAAAGTGATCACCAAAAGAGTGTTTAGCAAGATAAAAGTATTTTGTTGTTGAATATTTGACTCCAAGCGTTTGTCTGTTTAATAGAAGTCATCGTTAGTCAAATTCATAAATGAAGAACATTTGATGAAAAGGGGTGCTTCATGGTCCATTAACAAGATTAAATTCCAGGCCAACATAATTATGGAGACACAGGTTAACAAACCAGGCAGATAGCTTTCTTTTCACCTCTGACTTCATCTCAATCAGCTAAAAACCTAAATTATAGGTGGCCATTTTCCACTGAAACTCTATTATATTGTTTTGTTCAACTGTTTACTTTGAAACTGGTGTGGCATCCGCTAAGGATACTGTCATACTTAAGTGGTATACCAAAACAGAAATATTCATAGATTTACCTATAACAAACAGGGCATAAAGATGGCGATGGAAGAAACGTACCATTACAAATATTCTGCCAGAAATGCTTTTTGATCTTTTAAAAGATCAAAAAAATTAGCAAAAAATATTTAGAAAAACGGCACCACAATCATTTGTGGAACAAGCCCCACACGGTGCAAACGTTTTGAGAAAACGCCGACAGTATTTTAAAAATATTTTCACCGTTATTTTTTATCTTTTAAAGATCAAAATCAGTTTTGGCCTTGGTTTTACTCTTTTCTTGATAAATACATCATTTCAGGCAGAAAAATGTGAACGATATGTTTCTACCATCACTATCTTTATACCCTGTAGGCATGGTAGGTGATAAATAAATCTGTGAAGATTCCTGTTTCGGTATAATGCTACCAAAGTTGCCCTATATAGCGCCCCCAGTCGGCGGACATACGTGACGCATCTCATTATAATAATGCTCGATTCTCATTACACTTTTCTAAACTAAAGTAAAGTGCAACAGTTGTTAGTTGTCATCGAGCAGAGCAAAGTTGTGTCACATCAAAGTTGTCACTTGGCACAATCGCACTTCCATTTTTAATAATTGCCTGGCTTGCTGCATGTGGAAAAGTTGCATTCGTAAAGATTAAAAACCTTTACACCTGACTCCAATAATGTTCTTGGCGTCACTGGGAGTACAATTGGAACAGGTGGATTGGGAACAAATTCGGTAGTTCACTATGGGTATGGCTATGCGCTTTAAAAAGAGAGTTGTGCTGCTGATCCTATTGGTGTTGATCTTCACCGTTGTGTCTGCCGTTCGCATGCTAGGACAGCTGCTTGGCTCGCCCGAGAATCTCGGCCTGGACAGCCAGGGGAGACTCGGCCAGAATCGCCGAGACGATTCCCCGCGTTTTCAGGACGGGCTCGGTGTGAAAGTCCAACACCAGGATCATGGCGGGGAGTCCCAGATTCGTATGCCACCGCTGCCTCGTGATCGTGCCCACCACGGCGGCCGCACTGTCTTGAACAATGCCAAGAAGCAGCAGCCAGCCTGGGAAAGAGGATCAACCTTTAAGAAAACCTGGGACGATCAAAAAGTTATCGGGTGTGTATTTTCTTATTTTCAAGTACAGTAAAGTTCCTAATAATGTATGTCTATAAATTACAATTTTGTGGCAGGGGGAACTTGGTTACGATAACTAGGCCGCACATATACTAGTATAACTTTATAAGGTCTACAAATGTATTGCTGATCTATACAGCGCGGACATTCATTCTCATAAAGTTCTTGACAACCGATGAAAACCAACATGTAGATGGTGCAAGCTACGGACAAATCACACTCAAACCGTCCGTCGTCGAGAATTGTTTTCTGAATATTTTTATCAAGAAGCAGAAATCGTATCTTTCTGTAAGACTTACATTGTCGAGTCATAGTTTTTCCTCAGACAATAATCCTTCTCAAGTTGAATTACCATATAGATTAAACAATTCTCGCAGCTTTTTGTCTTAACCATACAACTTGATGCTTTGTTTTCATCGCTCCAAGGTCGGCGAGTTGGAATGACGTCACTCCGCGCTGAGCTATACCGCGATCCCATGATAACTGCGCAAAGTATCATGGGGTGGTAAAGGGTGATTGCGTCGTGAGTACACACCAATCCAACTGCGTGACCATGGACAATGGAGGTAGGAAACAACCACCATTACTGCAGTGTCCCCATCCGCCTTTTGCCTGGGAACAAAATAATTTACGCTCCACCGCACTGTATAATTTCAGGGTGTACATCCCATGATTAGGGGACATACACCATACAATTTAGAGTGCAGTGGAACGTAAATTCTTTTGTTGTCAGAACAAAGACGGACGGGGACACGACATTAATGGTGGTTGTTTCCTACCGCCATGGTTGCGCCTTTGGATTGGTGTATAGTGGACGAGCCCTTTAAAGGGCGCCCCCTGTTGAAATAACTGATCGGTAATAGACCTTTGTTATAATAAAGGAAATAAAGATAACATTTTTCAAAGTTACTTAGACGTACCTAAGTAAATATACGTTCGTGTTGTCCTCTTATCTTCATTCTTTGATATCATTAGCAAGGTCAAATCTGTGGAAAGAGAGTAGGGCCTCCATAGGGCTTTTATTTTTTAGGGAAATTAGGGCCTATTGTGTAAAAATGGTAACGGATACGGAAGATGCTAATTTTCACGACTGCAAGGACGTCCACAGAATAGTGGAATATTAACAAAGAGCATTTGCAATCGATATTGTGATGACCGCCCAATATTTGGTTACAAACCACATTAATCCATCCACATACAGTGAGTTCAGTTGACAGTTGTATAAAAAATTCTGTATGTATGATGTCTTTCTGTAAAAAATGCTGTATTTTAATTATATAAATATTTTCAGCTGTTTCTGCTAGCCAAGTATTGATCTGAACAAGTTAACACTTTACACTTGTGTACACATTAAATGTGAGCTTACAACCTAATTAGTACACTCAGAATCAGTTGGAGAATCACTGATTTTATAAAGTTAATTTTAAAGTGTGACTTTTTTTTTCAACTTGACTGTGGAGAGTGGTACTCAAGATTTTCAGAAACAGAAAACTCATATTTCTTCATCGAAAACTCATTTGACCTACATTATTTTGATATAAACAAATCAGTTGCTGGATAGCTCAAAGGTCGGTATACACTGTACAGTTCTTGTATCTACATCTACTGTATAATGTTGCACTCTGCAAAATAACGTCCGGGTAGTATCAGAAAAGTGTCCTATTAACTAGTTGTGTGCAAATGTTGTGTTTCGATAAACATGATAAACATTCTAGTCATTCCAATGTCTGCATTGGTATCATTAATCATCATGTGGACAGTCTAGCAATCAGAAGCATAACCCTTCTGCCCAGGAAGCAGATTCTATTCTATAGATAGTAGTTCCCCTCATGACGTGAGAATATTCATGATTGCTTTGTTATTTCCATTGAAATACATTGAATGGGGGTACTGGATGGAACAAGAGGTTCAATAAACCTTTTATCAAATTGTTATTGTCCCAAACTATTTGCTCATTGTGATACATGATTTCCATTTGCATAGACTGGTATTTTCAAGCAGACAAGCAATTTGTGAGCTGTGAAGTTCGAAAACAATTTGTGTCACACTGATTTATAGTATGTTTGCTTGGAAATTCAGGGGGTATTCAACTCACTTTGTTTAGGCCGAGCACCCTACACAGATGACCAGGGGCCAATTTCATAAAACTGTTAAGCACAAAAATTTGCTTAGCACAAGAATGTCTCGCCCAATAAAACAAACCACCATTGAAAATTTCATTTGATATTCATGGTCAGTGAACAACAGCCAATGAACAATCACAAGTGATTCACAACATGTGGAAATTTGGTTGTTAACCCTGTTTTTATTAAGACAGAAATGTCATGCTTAGCAAATTGTTGTGCTTAACAGTTTTATGAAATTGGCCCCTGTTTTTTGACTGGTGGCTGGTAATGAGGCCAGTGAAAAAAAAAAAAAAAAACCCTGGCCTGAAAGGGTTAAAGGGGTAGTGTGCGTTACTCCTTTAATTAACAGGGAATAGATTTCTCAGATTAAAATCTGATTTCAGATTTTTTTGTTTTAGATTTCAGATTTCAGATTTTCCTCACAGGCTGTGTACAAAAGTATAGGAGATTTTCAGATTTCAGACTTTTAATGCTCCCTGTCAGCTGTTTTCAGACATTTTTATCATTGGTCAATCTCATCCCTGAATTAACCCTTTCAGGCTAGGGTTTTTTATTGCACACGTTGTATGGCACTACTGAAGACTAAGTTATCACACGTATTTCATTTCCCAATGATTAACAAAGCTCACTTGATTCAAAGTCCACGATATTGACCATTGTATGATGTGCAAGTTCTGTAAATGGTAAAGATTATGGTAGTTGAGTTATTGAATTGATTTTTAATGTGTCCTATAATAAGTTCCCCAAGGCTGTATTTATTGTAAACGGTCTGAATGTTATCACTGGTATAACATCTGCATTAACAGCTGCAGGAAATACTGGCACGTGCTATTCACAATGCCAAATCATTCATGCAGACAATTGCGGTATAAAGGCATTTGCAATTGCAATTTTTGCTTTTCCGATGAAATGTTTTTCTTTGCAATGGGTCCATTGATGAAAACCAATCGTGCATGGTACAGCAAGCCATGCAAGATCAATTTATATTGGCTTTTGCTGGCAAACTTTCCTGGGCCTTTCATGCAAGCGTGTTGCTGGCAGCTCGTTGGTTTTGGTGTTCAACAACCTTATAAAAAGTGACCAAAAGTTGTCAGGTTGTAGGAAAAAGCACAATTCCATATATGCCTTATAAAAAAACTTTAATCTTCCAACCAAGTTTTAAGTTTGCTAAATACGTTTTCAGGAAAACATTATAAAAGTAATTAACTCACACGACACAGAACAGGAATAAAAGAGAACAGGGGCCAATTTCATGGAGCTGCTAAGCACAAAACATTGCTTAGCACAAACATGTCTTACCCAATAAAATAGTAAATACACCACCATTAAAAAATGGCCAAAGAACAATCACACAATGATACACAATACATGGAATTTTGGTTGCTTTTCTTTTATTTAGACAGATATTTCATGGTTAGCAAATGTTTGTGCTTAGCAGGGCCGTGAAATTGGCCCTTGAACAGGGAAAAGATTGAAGGAAGGAAATGATTGAGAAAAGGGAGGTCTCTTTTTTTCATTTTAATAATCGGATCTCTCTTCTTTGAAAACATGTGGCTCTGAAAAGAGCCGTTTGTTTTTTGTTGGCATGTTGTGCTTCACAAGTCAAAACCATCGAAGTTGTCACTGCAGAATAACAGGGCGGCAACATTTCCTCAAGTGTTGGGGCATCACAACTGACTGTAATGTTATGCGTTGTCCATGCAGATGCGGCTGAAAAATGCACCATTGCACATGTTGCACTTGCAGCTTATACATGAGTAACTTCAAATTTTAAAGCCCAACTCAAAAGGTCGGAATTGTATTTTGATTTTTTTTTTCTGGTAGGATATGGACTCAGCAATACACAGAAGTTAATTTTTGACAAGTATTCCACTGGATACACTCTTTAGAGGAGTTTTCATTCTCCCCCCACTTTGCCCGAAATCCGAAAAGCGCGAAGAGTGAATATATAAACTCTTGCTACATTCAAATTGGTATGGTGTTCCATTTGTGCCGTCAACGCGTCACATTTTTTTGCCGTCGCATTTTTTTTTGGGCGTCTCATTTTTTTGTTGCTGATGAGCAGCTTCCAGCATTTTATTACTTGTATCAATTTGTATTGTGTTACATATATTATAAATGCGACCCCAGAAAAACATACAAATGCGACGTGTTAACGGCACAAATGGGGGGAGAATGAAAACTCCTCTAAAGAGTGTATCCAGTGGAATACTTGTCAAAAATTTACTTCTGTGTATTCCTGATTCCATATCCTACCAGAAAATACAAAAACTCAAAATACCATTCCGACCTTTTGAGTTGGGCTTTAATTTCCTGATTTTTGGGTGCTGCGGCAAATACTCCACATGACTTACCGGTTTTCAAAAATTACAGTTTTTTAGTTTTACGTTTTTTGCCTTGCTCTTTACTGACTGTTGAAGAAGAAATTCACATATGTGACGCTGGTTGGACTGAACGTATGAATGAAAATTATGGTTGTTTACAATTGTTATGATCTCTTTTTTTTTCATGCATATCACGTCTCTGGTTTTCCTTTGCAACCCTCACCCCCTCCTCCCCCCAAAATACAATCCAAAACAGGATTGGTCACCCATGGCAACAATTTCATCGTGACATCCACCGCGATGCCCTCTACAGAGAAAGCGCCCCCTACATGACGGACCTGTTGCACGATCTTGCCACTGTGGAGATCGTCAATGCATCCATGTTCACTGGAGGGAGCCAAGTCAAGTTGGACTTCAGACTGGCTGATGGGAACAGAGCCATCGTCAAGCCCATGAGGTGCGAAAGTCCTATGTTTGAAGACATGGCGGTCACATTGTACTTTCCCTGAAGTTCTGAACAAAGAAAGAATATCAATTTGTTTTGTATCAAAATCACTCCTACAGAAAAAGGCTGTGCTACTGCTACTGTATTATTCATCGCGCGTGCGGCACACTTTCCAACAACTGAAAGCGCTTAAATAAAGAAACATAATGATTGGTTATCACTATCTAATAATTATGTAGAATTACGGGTCTTTCTGAGAACTAATCACAATGATTTTACATTTTTACATTGGTTCGAGCTTCTCGTACAAACACTTTTTTCAAGAAGGTCCAATGATGGCGCCATTTTCATTTACAGCGAGTTAAAGAGAGACTGATCTGCCGGGAACTGGAATTGACAAAATTGGGAAAAAAAAGAAAAATTGTGGTGATTAATGATCATTTTACGGGCTTTCCAACGACTCTAAGTTAGCAATAATATAATAAACCTGTAGGAAATATTTTCTTTAAGAAAGTAGAATTTCCGTCTGTTTTTTAGTGGTGAACAGATTTTTGAAATGAAACACACCCAATTTCATGGAATCCGTTACGGTATATTTTTGTGCTTACGGGCACTGCTACGCGTGAAATCTATTTCATGGAATCCGTTAGCAAGACCTTTCGGTTTTTAGCGAAGAATTTCTAGGGTAACTGTGATCATTTTTTGCTAACCCGCTGTAAGCATTCTGCAGAAATATCTTGATAATAGATGTAATACTGTTAGCAAAAAGGAAACTCTTCCGTGAAATACGTTTACCATAACCAAAATAAGTCTGCTATTGTAAGGGAATAATTTTTGCTAACGGTAACGGATTCCATGAAATTGGGCCTAGTTTGCAGCAGTTTGTTACTTGTATTTATTTTTGATGATGTATCTTTCTCCATAGAGTGATTGAAGGCCAACCATTTAGGCCTATTTGGAACAGTAAAATTTCCAATGCATTCACAGTGATCGTAGTAGCAGTTAGGCCTAATCCAGGGGCCTGTTTGTTTTAAAGGAAAAGGATCCCAGATTTAGGGATCAATGTCCTATGCAGGGTACGCTAAAATGGGATCGGGATCCGCAAGATTCATGATCCTGGGCATTAAACAAACAGGCCCCAGTTGCCTAGATTTGTATGTTTACAATGTATCTCCCCTTCACAACCAGAATGTGGTATCACTGCATATTGCACATATGAATGATCACATTGATAATGCTGTCAAAACATTCATAACATTGTTGACAACCTAAATAAACTCCACTGGCTCTATATACATAGCCGAGAATTTACCCTACGTGCTCAGTCAAAGCATGAAGCCCTTGCAATGTGCAGCCCGGGAACTGCTTATTACTCGGCTATAATACATTATGTACATGACATGCATTATACTGTTTTCATGTGGTTTTGGTTTTTTGTTTACAATGTAACACTGATATAAAAACAAAATAATAAATATTAATTACAATGGAAAAAAAATACAAAAAAGGAAAAACAAGTCCATGTCTGTGCAGCATGCAAACTGTGTATAAACCTCCATCTACATCGTTTCACTGCTCAAATGGAAAAAAAAGCAGTTTGTTTTAGTTTCTATTTTGCTTTTTTAATTTTTATTGTCCATTGATTTCTGTGTGCTTTTTACACATTTCTGTTGTAAAGAGCGATGAATGGGAGGGGGTAGGACTGAACGATCAACAGAATTGGTGGACGACTCCCATCTTGAGGTTCTTTGGATGCGCCTTTTATTGTCAAGGAGCAGGTTTACTCCCCAGAAAATCCTGCGAAATATACAATTTCAAAGCTGGATTTAGTCACAAAACAGACATCTAAATAACATCAGAGAAAATATCACTAGAATGTTACTTAGCAACAGTTAAGACTACCTCTGGGAAAGACATCCCCATCTTTTGTCGAACAATAACATCTTCAAAGACTAAACACAATTTACTAAATCATGCAACAATCAAGCTTTGCCATGTAAATGATTGGATAATAAGTCATAAGTTCAAACTTTAAAGAATACAAAAAAAAGGGTAAGAAGATTACACGAAAGCTCTACAACTGCATGTAGAATGTAAACTAAGCTCACCCCCAGTAATGGCTTGACCCGGCTACCGTAGCAAGGTGGGCGGCGGTTGCTTGGGCAGTAATCAGTTACAATATCTACAACAAAATTAACACAAACAGACACTACTAATTGTACAACTTCTGAAACATAAAGCACATGTACATGTACCTTAAAAGGGCATGCACTTCGTACATCTTAAAATGAGAAACATAATTAGTCATAAACTATAGAAACAGCAAACAATGTTCACAGGTTATCTCCTAATAAAAACTTGGTTTCAAAACAAGGGCATAACTAGGCTTCCGTAGTTAAATCTCGACTGTTTTCCTGGCGATCTGCAAGGTTATCTTTCACCAAAAGCAATAATTATAGAAAACGTAAACATGCGCTTCTTCCCTGCATGATCAATTAACAAAATCAATCCGAAACTTAGCTTATCCGTATGCATTTCCAACGCAACTTCCATCGTGCACGATTAACTTCAGTACCAAATTATCGCTACAACACAGTGCGAGAAAATGCAATCATAACATAAACAAAACGGTCTAACATTTGCACTGACAACTTGTATCACGCTCTCAAATTTGTCTATTAAAAACTACAATCACTTAATCGCAATACTCACGGCGAAACAGTCAAAAACAGGTCAAAATCTACTCGACTACTGCGGCGACTGCACAAACAGGCTGGCAGAAAATGGCGGATTGGCGGGCCAACCCACACGTGACTAACATTAATGCATTACAATAATCGTCCTTCCAAACTAAACTTTAACAATGGAGAAGGGCTAAAAACTATCACTCAATTAAGTGAAAATTCTGTATGAACATAAACACTGATTTCTGCAAAGTTACAAGGAAAAATCCACGTACTTAACGGTTACTATGGAAACCCTTGCCCGTCTTTACAAAACACTTCAAATCTACGGAGGCTTAATCCTGACAAATCAGTACATGTCATACGCCCATTACACTCCCCTGCTAGAAACTAGCTGTCTCAGCAGTTTAGACAAGCTTGGTAACCTTACATACCGCATGCAAAAATATCAAGTCACTTAATACTTAGTTATAATTAGCCAACATCTTAGCCAACAACAACTGCGTTTGCACCATATCCTCTAATGCTTGGCGGTTTGGACTGTCCAGATCCTTTGCAGCTATGCATTCCTGTGAGGTCGCGGACTTAGGAAGCCTATGGGGATTGGAGTGATGTCCGGCATTTGCTCTTTGGCTCCGTCTGAAGCCTGTATGCTGACTGACTGTGGAGGGCCTCTCAGGCTCCCCTGCTGTACCATCAGCCGTACCTTCAGTCTCCAAATCGACGGCATCTGCATCACCCAGGATTATGGTATACTCTGTGGAGTCATCACATCCTGCTTCAGTACCAGACTGCAACTCACTGGCTGCTTCCTGAACCTCTTCCAAACTACTCGCTGGTTGGATATCGCTCAATAAATCCCTTCCATTTAGCAGGTCCTGCCGATGGCATGACTTCTGCTCTTTAGGTCCATCCAGGGGCTCGACGACATAAACATTGTGGCTGGATTTTCTGATGACCTTGTGTGGCACTGACTGCCAATGATCCTGAATCTTGTGTCTTCCAGTGACTCTGTTCCTCAAAAACACTCTGTCACCAGGCTGCAACGGGTGTTCCTGGCCCTCTTTGTTATGTCTTGCTGCACGTTTCAGAGCTTCACGTTCCATCCGCTCGCTTGCCAGAGCAAATGCATCCTGTAGCCTCTGCTGGTGCTCAGTGACCCATTCAGTTTCTGGAGGGGTTCCTTCAGGGTCCACTTTCAGCATCTCATCTATGGGAAGTCTTGGCTCTCTCCCAAAAAAGAGATAGTACGGTGCAAACCCGGTGCTTGCATGAGGAGTGACATTATAGGCATAGACCATTTCTGGTAGCAGTATGGGCCATCTTTTCTTCTTCTCAGGCGGCAGGGTGCTCAACAAGTTGTGCAAAGTGCGGTTAAATCTTTCGCACTGTCCGTTCTGTTCGGGATGGTAAGGCATGGTCCTGGTTTTGATGGTCCCATACATGCCACATAGCTCCTCAATGACTCTACCTTCAAAATTCCTCCCTTGGTCGCTGTGCAATCTGGATGGAACTCCAAAACGCACGAACCAATCTCTGACCAGAACCTTCGCAACTGTCTTTGCTGTTTGATCCCTGGTCGGCACTGCCTGAGTGAACTTGGTAAACACGTCGGTTAAGACCAAGACATTCTCTACATTCCCGGTCCCTGGCTCCAGGACTGTGAAGTCGATTGCGAGTACGTCGAGGGGTCTCTGTGCAGACAGTGAAGTGATGTTGGTTTTCACGTTCTGTCCACACTTGCCAAGAAGGCAGCGGCTGCATCTCGAACAGTACTCGGTAACCTCCCGAGCCATGTAGGGCCAATAACAACGCCTTTCCAACAATCCCAGAACTCTCTTTGGGCACTGGTGACCCATGGAGTCGTGAACTGACGTTAATACATCTTGCTTGAGGACTGCTGGAAGGAGGACTTGCTTGAATGATTCGCCATCGAACTGGACACTCCGGTACAACACACCATCACTTTCGCTCAACCTGTCTCGGGATGACAGAAGCTTCCTCACTGCTTGTGTCTCTGTCTTCAATGATTTTGTCAAAGGAAAGCGCTTTGTCAGCCAAAGCTCCTTAAGACGTCTGATGTCGGGATCACTGGCTTGCAGCTCAGCAAGTTGCTCCTTTAAAAAGGATGGTAATGATGTTGCGGTCAGTGGCTCAGCTGGAATGCGCTGTGGTTGGGCTGGTGCCCCAACTTCCTTGGTCCAAACTTCTTCAATCAGACCCCTAATTTGCTTTACGAGGCTGGTAGGAACAATTGTTGGCGCTGTGTTGTCCTGCAACTGCTGCACCGAGATCTCTTCAAGTCGGGCGACCTCTTCACAGTGCTCTGTCTTGCGGCTCAGCGAGTCTGCATTGCGATTGACTTTGCCTGAACGATGCTTGATCGTGAGGTCAAACTGTGCCAGCTGGCCTATCCACCTCGTCTCAGTGGCTCCCAATTTTGCGGTTGTTTGTATGTAGCTCAGGGGGTCGTTATCTGTGTACACGGTGCATTTGGCGCCAATCAGGAGGTCTCTGTACTTTTCGGAGACTTAGCAACATGTAGAATGTAAACTAAGCTCACCCCCAGTAATGGCTTGACCCGGCTACCGTAGCAAGGTGGGCGGCGGTTGCTTGGGCAGTAATCAGTTACAATATCTACAACAAAATTAACACAAACAGACACTACTAATTGTACAACTTCTGAAACATAAAGCACATGTACATGTACCTTAAAAGGGCATGCACTTCGTACATCTTAAAATGAGAAACATAATTAGTCATAAACTATAGAAACAGCAAACAATGTTCACAGGTTATCTCCTAATAAAAACTTGGTTTCAAAACAAGGGCATAACTAGGCTTCCGTAGTTAAATCTCGACTGTTTTCCTGGCGATCTGCAAGGTTATCTTTCACCAAAAGCAATAATTATAGAAAATGTAAACATGCGCTTCTTCCCTGCATGATCAATTAACAAAATCAATCCGAAACTTAGCTTATCCGTATGCATTTCCAACGCAACTTCCATCGTGCACGATTAACTTCAGTACCAAATTATCGCTACAACACAGTGCGAGAAAATGCAATCATAACATAAACAAAACGGTCTAACATTTGCACTGACAACTTGTATCACGCTCTCAAATTTGTCTATTAAAAACTACAATCACTTAATCGCAATACTCACGGCGAAACAGTCAAAAACAGGTCAAAATCTACTCGACTACTGCGGCGACTGCACAAACAGGCTGGCAGAAAATGGCGGATTGGCGGGCCAACCCACACGTGACTAACATTAATGCATTACAATAATCGTCCTTCCAAACTAAACTTTAACAATGGAGAAGGGCTAAAAACTATCACTCAATTAAGTGAAAATTCTGTATGAACATAAACACTGATTTCTGCAAAGTTACAAGGAAAAATCCACGTACTTAACGGTTACTATGGAAACCCTTGCCCGTCTTAACAAAACACTTCAAATCTACGGAGGCTTAATCCTGACAAATCAGTACATGTCATATGCCCATTACAACACATTTCTGTGATTTTCAGCATATTGTGTATGGACAATACACTGATCCAGTAGGCCAGGCCCCTTGACCAATCACAACGCGTTATCTAAGGTTCTAATTGCCGCCATTTTTGTCTGATAAAACTTTTTAAATTTTGTATTCTTTACTGCACACTTTTCGTTGGGTTTACATTTGCTTTGAATGTACAAGGCAATTCTGTAACAAATCTGAGTATTACATTATTCTTAACCATGGTCAAGCGGTGCTTATATTTTCATTATATTTGTGTCTCTCGATGCCCTGGCTGAGAGAAAATGTACATTTTTGGCCTTTTGCAAAACCAAAGTCCATCAGAGATAGGTGCTTTCGGTGGTTGAGAGTATGCGATGCTACTTGTGTGGGCAATCGTGACAAGTTGTGTGCGTACACGTGTGCGTTGTTGCTTGGACGTTGCTATGGTGGACGTGGCCGACTGGATCAGTGTATTGTTGTTGCTGTTAGCCTGAGAACCTGAGGTGACAATTCTAATAGCTAAACAATTGCCTCAAAAACTGCCACACGGGCCACCTTGCATTTGAATGGTCGGGGGAAACACTGCCTGGCTGTACATGTACATGTCATTAGGTGTGAAGGTTACAGGGATGCGTAATATCATACCGAAGACAATGGAATGGACTGGCCAGCTGGCATATGATGTATGGATTTTGTTTCTATTGTTCCAAACAGCAAACTGCAAAATGTCCGAGAGATGATCAGGGGCCGATTTCATGAAGATTAATCTTAAGTGTGAATTTGTCTTAATTGCTAAGCAAAGTTGGATGCCACAATACAAATCACTATGGTGATAATTGACAACTCATCTTAATATTAATCTTAGTGCTTTTTAAAATCCAACTTGAATTGCAACTCTCTGACAAAGAATCATTGATGAGTTTGATGCTCTAAGCCGTGTGTAAAACTTGGTCCCAAGTCCATTCTGTCCCACTGTCCAAAAAGAATGATTACTCAGCCGTCCGTGACCGTGTATGAATAAAACAACATATCATTGGAAAGAGGAGATATACATGTATGTGGCTTTTTTTTTATACTACTCACTTTGCTGTAAAGCTAACACAATCTTCACAAATTTGAAATTAAATCTTGTTGTGTTTTTTTTATACACACTGTATATAGCCATGATAGCAAGAGCCCTACTTCAAAAGACCATCTGGCATGTGGCTAGTGAGCATATACTGTATTGATTACACCGACTAATGGAACATACTTTGAAATGGAAGTTTGAGTTTTTATTGACAAAGTAAATATGATGCAAATTGTTTTGTACATATATAGCTCTACCTAAATCACTCCGTTCAAATCTCATTGATTTACTTTTATTTGCTTGTATTCTGAAAGAGAAATTGTTCTATGATTTTGTGTTTGCTGGTTTTGTTGTTCCCCTGGAAAGCTCATGTTATGCCACTTGAGGCATTGTAGACAGCCTGGGGTCGATTTCACCAAACTCATCGTAACTTACTATGGAATCGTAGGACATATGATGCATTGCAATACATAGAATACGATGGGTTATCCTTGAGTTAAAGGTAATATCATACTTTGGTTTTTATCAAAGAAATACAGATTCATGGGCAAAAATATCAAGACAGATACAGTAACAGTCATCTGTGAAAATTTCAGTCCCATACGGTGCCAACTTTTTGAGAAAACAGTGTAAAACAGCCACAGTATCTCTTAAGTCTTTTCTCTTTTATTTTTGATCTTTTAAAAGATCAAAAAGATTTTTGGTCATTGTTTTACTAATTTCTGTATAAATACACCATTTCAGGTGGAAAACTTTTAACGGTAGGTTTCTACCAGCACCATCTTCATTCCCTGAAAGTTATACGTAAATCTGTGAACATTTCTGTTTTGGGTTCTTACCAAAGTATGATACTACCTTTTAAAGGTAATATCATACTTTGGTTTTTGTCAAAGAAACACAGCTTCATGGGCAAAAATATCAAAGAAGATACAGTAAAAGTTATCTGTGGAAATTTCAGTCCCATACGGTGCCCACTTTTTGAGAAAACAATGAAAAACGACCACAGTATTTCTGAAGTCTTTTCTCTTTTATTTTTGATCTTTTAAAAGATCTTGCCATCCATTATCTATCAGTAAATTCTCTGTATGAAGGCAATAGAATAAAATGACTTGAAAAAGCACTTCATTTTATTAGCCTGCATTCTGTATACATGTGCATGATTGTCATGTTTTTCTGCCCGTTGTTGAATGTTAAGGTCATATACATTAATAATTACGCAGTGATTACAGAGCACATTCATAAATGCCAAAGCCCTGTATCAGTAGCATAGACACGTCCTCAGACCTTGGGGGGTTGATCATGTAGCTGAGTCGTACTCCCATATACGTTTGTGCACAAATTTTTTTTTTATATATATATAAAAAGTGAAAACCTGGGGGGGTTGCAACACCCCCCCCCTCCCCCCCCCCCCCCCCCCCCCCGGGATCTACACCCATGCCCTTTATCATGTCAATCATCTGCTTTTAACATGTTTGAAACACTTCATACAGTTTACAGTACATTGTACAATGTACATGCTGTACTAATGCAGTACCCGGTACCTAAATACATTATACATTTTTTTTAGAATACAGAATTTGACTTTGAATGGTTCCCATTCCATTGACAGGATTTCTGAACACGTTTTGCTTTCTCATGAATCTGATTTATTACCTTGGGGCAAATGGTTACGAGTTGTGGTTGAGAGGCTACAGTAGTTAAATTTACATTACAAACATGCACATTGTACATGTACAACAGAACTGTATGGTACATTTTCATGTACAGTGTAGTTTACATGTCATGCATACATGTACAAGTCATTAAAGGTAGTATCATACTAGAGAAACCATTTACAGAAATGTTCACATATTTTTTTTTACATATAACTGACAGGGTATGGAGATGGCGTTGGTAGAAACATGAAATGGTGTATTTATCCAGAAATTAGTAAAACAATGACCACAAATCTGTTTGATCTTTAAAAATGTACATGATTGGTATTAACGGTCACAGAACAGCACTCATACTTTGTCTGATCAAACATGTACAGTGTACATGAAATGATAAACCTGTGAAAATTTGAGTTCAATCAAACATCTGAGTCACGAGAAAACAGCGAAAACCGAACTCTATTTTTCTTATAAAACATAAAGAATGGTTTTGATCTTACACCGAGATCAAAACTGTTTTTGGTCTTTGTTTTACTCATTTCTGGATAAATACACCATTTCAGGCGAAAATGTGTTAGCGGTACGTTTCTACCAGCACCATCTTCATATTCCGAAAGTTATAAGTAAATCTGTAAACATTTCTGTTTGGGTATGTTACCAATCCTGTACTGTACCTGTGATCAACATTCAAACAAATTGTATAGAAAGTTAATGCAGTGGCCAATCAGATCCTGCAGTTTGTTTACATAGGTTTGGCCATCTTTACAGCTTTCATATTATAGCATCAGGTATTGAAATCACACTCCTCTTGTGTTTGCCCAATCAATTACATTGTGCAAAAACAACAGATGTTTTGTCAAGAACCATTAAAGTCTGCAAATTCTAAAATCACAAGCAAGCCTATTCCTTGACTTTCTGTCTAATGCTGATCAATACTATGTTATTATTAGTATGCTGTGTGCACGCACATTCATGTACCTGTATAGGAATGAAATCAACAAGACGCCAAATTATAACTTGTTTTTTTTGTCACTTGATCATACCTGATGCTTAAAGGTAATATCATACTGTGGTTTTTATCAAAGAAATACAGATTCATGGGCAAAAATATCAAGACGGATACAGTAACAGTCATCTGTGAAAATTTAAGTCCCATACAATGCCCACTTTTTGAGAAAATTGTGAAAAACGGCCACAGAGATGGTTAACACAAACATCTGTACAGGATTTCTACAATTCATAGGGGGATCAAAAACAACATTGTAAACTTTCAGAGGATAAAGATTATATGCAGAAAAAAATTTAAAAGGAGCAAAATTCCAAGGTGTATAAATGTAATAAACCTAAATGTGGTTCGAACGGGAGATGGTAAACACAAACATCTGTACCGGATTTCTACAATTCATAGGGGGATCAACAACAATAATCACTGTGTGTATGTGCGCATACAGCATGAAAATGTTCATTACTACAATCAATATTGCTGTAAAAATTGCACTGTAGCCCATATTGGCTGTAACAATCGATATTAAACAATAGGAATGTATAAAAAGTCACTTACAATAGCGTTCCGCACTAATGACGTCACACCACGCGCGACGCGCACACATACTTCCACGCATGCTTCCACTCACCACACAATTGCATAGCCACGTTGCAATGTTTGTCTGAGGTTCGGTGCTATTTTTAGTGCAAGTGCGCAGCGCTATTGCAACAAATCAATATTTGTTGAATTCTCAAAAACATATGGCATGTTCAAACAACAAAAAGCGCGACTATTTGGGTCGCGCTCCAAATCGTGGCCCAAATAGTCGCCCTTTTTTTGTCGTGTCCACACAGGCAAAAAAGCGCGACCCAAATCGCACCGGTACGATTTCTGCATACGCAGTGAAGCGTGAAGTTGGCATGCATCCTAAACTCGCACGCCCGCATTGCATGATGAGATATAAAAAACCGATATTTTTTGGTGCACCATTCACACAGCAAATAATCGTGTCTAGCAAAAAGACGCACTATTAGTGAAATTTGGAGCGCGCTGCAAATCGCGCTCCAAATCTTGATTATTTGTGTCCCCACACAAATAAGCGCGACTATTTGGGTTGGGCTGCAAATCGTGACCCAATATATATTTTTGATCTTTAAAAGATCAAAAATAAAAGAGAAAAGACTTTAAAAAGTGGGCACCATATGGGACTGAAATTTTCACAGATGACTGTTACTGTATCTGTCTTTGTATTTTTGCTCATGAATCTGTATTTCTTTGACTAAAACCAAAGTATGATATTACCTTTAAGCAATAATCTGGAAGCACTTTCATCCCTATTACAGGTAACCTTTAAGATTTCTGTGTTTTTCAGATTACAGCGGGAGCATGTGTACAAGTATAACCACAAGGAACCATTCTGGTTGGACCCTGAAAGACATAATGCTGAAGTTGCTTCATTTCATCTTGACAGGTACATAATTATATGGCTACATGTACATGTTTACACTCTTGTCCATCTGAAGTCACTACCTACAGGCTCAGGCTAGCTCAGTTTGGCTTGTTGAGGGTAAAGCCCTATTATAGAGCCTTTATGAAACCAGGGGTCGATTTCACCAAACTCATCGTAACTTACTATCAATCGTAGGAATAGCGCTCTGCACTAATGACTATTTGAATATTTAATTTTATATTAATTAAATCTTTTTGTTATGTATCTATTTCTGTGGATTGGCTTGCGGAGGCACCATGTAGTGGTCGTTCGTGCTTCTATTATCATTTGCGCTTCTATATATGTGGTTCGCGCTTCTCGTGGTTGGATCTCGGCGTTTCGACTGGTCTGCTCTGGTCCTCATCATCTCCTGATGAGGACTAGGTCGGACTGGTCGAGGCATTGGGGCCTAGTTGCGGGGGTGCGAGCAGTATGGAGGTGCGAGCGGTGTAGAGGTGCAAATGTGTGAGCGATTATTGCATGGCGTTTCTGCAAACCGATCCACATAACAATTGTCACCATGCAAAGCCTCAAATCTTTCTTGTATTTATTTATTTAATTTTTTTTTTTTTTTTTTTTCTTATTTCCTATTTATATTTATTTTTATTTACCTGTAATTAATTTCTGTCTGGAGAACCCCTTTGCTTTATCATAATGAATTCTGGTTATTTTTTGCATTTTATTTTTATTATTTATATTATTTGTTTATATTATTATATTATTATATTTATATTATTTATGATTATTTATTTCAATTATATTTATTTAATTCAATTAGTCTGGAGAGCCCCTTTGACAGGAATATTTCCTTTTGGGCAATCCTTCGGGAGCTGATTGGATTATTATGTAGTTATTGTATTTGTTTTGTCCTGTTCTATTGAAAGTGTTAATTGTTGTTCTTGTGCTTTGTAACTTGTTCTTCCCGAGAAATGAAATAAATACTAAATACTAAATACACAAAATCCCCGGATGTCAGACAAACATTGTCTCACACACGTAGTGTACATGCACGCGCACACGCACACCCGTTTGCATGGTTGCAATGTTTGTCTGAGATCCGGTGCTATTTTTAGCGCAAGTGTGGAGCGCTATTGTGATGCATTGAAACCCCACATAGGATAAGTAAGATACGATGGGTTATCCTTCATAGCTCAAGTTACGATGGATCGTAGGGCTTCGTGAAATTTACCCCAGGCTTGAGGCTAGGCTTGGTACTTATTTTGCTACCATCATTTGAGGCCCACAAAACAAAACTAAGGGATTGGGCCACATGATGAAGCCGAAGAAAGGCTCCAGCTTCGCCATGTATCTCAAGCCCTTCATTTCATTTTGGACACAAAATGGCCGTAGCAAAATAAATTCCAAGCCTAGCTTCGAGCCTCATTTCGTAAAGGCCCATAAATGCATCTTGGAAGTGAGCCATGCACAAATAGTTCTTCAAAATCCTCGTAGTATCTGGCAACAAAACCAGATAAATTAAATTTGAATGTTGTTTTGCCATGTTAAAGGCAACTTAGAGGTGATGACCATCTGCATGGCCTACAAAAATGACAAAAGGATCGTTTCCTGAAAAATTTGAAATCTTCTGACACCAAAAATAGGCTTGGGTCAGTTACCATAGTCATCAGGGTTATGGTTTTAATCTGTTGTCAAAATTGAGATAGGTGGCAAGTATGTATTAAGCACTGGCCTCTCACCAATGTGGCCTGGGTTCGATCCCTGCTTGGGTCATATGTGCATTGGTTCTCTCCTATGCTACGAGGGTTTTCTCTGGGTTCTCCGGTTTTCCTCCCTCCACAAAAATCAAACACTTTTGATCTCAGGCTGTGCTCAGTTATCATTATAAATGGGTTGATGTGGCTGGCAGCCAAGGGCGCCCATGAATGCCGGCAACTTGATCACGTTGTAGCCGCATCCTTCGCAATTCAGCACCCCAGCTGCGAGTAAGGATGATTAGCCTCCCAAATTATTTTTATCATCATCATTAAGCACATGTCACATTCTGCTGCATTTTATGGAAATAACATCATAGGAGATATCCTGGTAAAATATAAATCAATTAAAATTTCAAATGGGATACTGTAGACTGACAGGTCTGCAAAAATTTGTAAATGTACGTACACACTACATGTGCACATGTACAGGTTTAGCATGTACATGTAGTCCGTCCATGGAGGTATAGTGGACACTATTTCTACCTCCATGGTCAGTCACTGCCTTTTTTTTTGTAACTGATCTTGATTACAAATTTGATGCCAGATGCTTCCTTACCTTAATAGCTTATGGACTTTAATTTAATTGAAAATGAAAAAGTGAATAATTGGGCAGTTTAATCAGTTTATTCTAATTTGTCTGTCCATCTGGTCTGCCGCCAACCTGGCTGCTATCCTTGGCATCAGGAATCATTTTTGTTGTTTTTTATGGGGTTGGGGAGGGGGGGGGGGGGCTTTTCCGAGCAAGTGGAAAAGCCTTTGTTTCTGTTCTGTTTTGGGTTTTTTTTTTTATTCTTCATCTTCCTCTTCTTCTTCCAAAATTCTTATACACTTTATACACATGCGTTCTGACATCCACTTTGGCCACTTTTAAAGGTTATGTCATACTTTGGTTTTTATCAGAGAAATACAGATTTATGGGCAAAAATACCAAGACAGAAACAGCAACAGTCATCTGTGAAAATTTCAGTCCCATACGTTGCCCACTTTTTGAGAAAACAGTGAAAAACAGCCACAGTATTTCTTAAGTCGTTTTTCTTTTATTTTTGATCTTTTAAAAGATCAAAAAGATTTTCGGTCGTTGTTTTACTAATTTCTGGATAAATACACCATTTCAGGCGGAAAAATTTTAACGGTATGTTTCTTCCACCACCACCACCATCTTCATACCCTGTAAGTTATATGTGAATCTGATCTGTGAACATGTCTGTTTTGGTGGTGACTTACCAAAGTATAATACTACACTGTACCTTTAAACACTTTTGAATACCCTTCGATAAAGATCCAGCTAGGATTGAAACCAACTTTTTCCAATTCCAAAGATTTGAAATTTCACGGTGTTTCTTTCCTTTTGCTTCCTTCCTGTTTATCCAGGGTGTTAGGTTTTCGGAGAGTGCCTCCATGTACGGGTAGACTCATCAACCTGACACGGGAGGTTGTGGCCAAATCTAATGACCAGGATTTACTTGACACCTTCTTCAGGAAAGGTGAAAGCAGCCAATATTTCTTTTCCACCCAAACCTAACCGGGGCCCAATTTCATGGAATCCGTTATGGCCTTTTTTTTGTGGTAACGGGCACTGCTATGCGTGAAATCTATTTCATGGAATCTGTAAGCAAGACTTTTGGTCAGCGAAGAATTTCTAGGGTAACCTTGACTATTTTTGCTAACGCACTGTCGTATGCATTCTGCAGAAATTCTTTGCTTACCGTTACCAAAAAGAAAACTCTTCCGTGAAGTACACTAACCGTAACCAAACAAATCTAACCCAATTGATTTGTGCACAGAAAGTTGGAGTTGTTTAATAGGTTTTCTGACAGACCTTTTTATCCTCAATGGGTTTTATTGTGCCGAATATGTTCCTTTCACTCATGCCTAGTTCACACCAACGGCGCATGCCGCGCTTTAAATCGGCAAGCAAAGCGCCGTCATTTTTGTTTACTTTTCCAAAAATATCACGATCTCCTAAGTAATGTTACGCTCTGATACGAACTGGTTGCTGCTTTGGGACGAATTATTTCCCGACTTGTTACGATTCCTCATGCTTTGATCCCGCTTTGATACGCTTTGATAAACTTTATTACGCTTTATTTCGCTTTGATGCGATTATGACGCTTTAAATCAGGCTCTGATACGATTATCAAGCTCTGTTGTGCATTGTTACGCTCGGAAAATGTCGAGATCACCGATTTCATGCCGTTTTTGATCCAGAGCCTATATAAAGTTGCAGCATATCCACACAATCATTGAATCTTTGACTCCAGAACACGATGGCAGAACAACAAGATCCAGAAGTTCCAGATGTACCAGAGCAAATCTTGAGACATGTTAACGAAGCGTGTCAAGTGGTGACAGAACATAAAGACTGGGGTCCCCGCTTTGAACCAAGCTCTGTTAAGCTTTCGTACGCTTTGAGTCAAGCTTTGCTGAGTTTTGTTACGCTTTGTTAAGCTTTGATACGCCCTCGGCGCTTTAATCAATTCGTGACAGAGCGCCCCAAATTTTTAAACAGTTTAAAAAATGTTGGCGCTCTTGCCGAATGTCCCGCTTTACTCCAAGCTTTCCCACGATCTATTGCGTTAACCAAGCTTTGTCACGCTTTGATGCCGCTTTGCACGCCGCTTTAAAGCGCCATCAAAGCGCCATCAAAGCGCCGTTGGTGTGAACCATACATCAACTGGTGGTGTAATAATGTTTTTGCCAAACCATTTCTGTGGGGCAAGTTTTTTCATTATACTTTTGCTGTTGGTTCCCCACATGAGCATGCATGAAAATCCCCCATTTTGCAAAGCCATTGAAATGAAAACCAAATGCTAGTTTGAAACCAAAATAAGACTTGCCATTCATTATCTGTCAGTATATCCTCTGTATAAGGCAATAAAATAACCTGACTGAAAAAAGCGTTGCAGGAACCCTTTAACTGGTACCTGACGGTATTTTGAACATTACCACAAATTGTCTACCTGGGAAAGTGTGAGAAATTTTAAAAATAAAATAAATGTTATTTTGTTTGATGAATGTTTGGTGTAAAACAGCTGTAAATGCAGCTTTTAGCATATATATAACTGTTGCATAGGCCTTTAGCTGCACTGGATTTTGAGGCAATAAACCTTGAGCGGTAATGGAACTTGTGCAAGGTTATGGAAATTAGCAGCTGCAAGCTTGTAATTCGTGGCTTGATGATTCATAATTAAAACTAGCGCCCATCTGCTCCACCGAGAATTCCACACAAACTTTAACGTGGGGAAATTACCACAAAGACAGCCCATTTGTACACGAAATCAATTCGGAATGGAAAGTCGTACAAATCTCAGGGTTGCAGATTATATGTGTGGAAGTGTCTCATTTTGAAGTTGCGATGGAAATCTAAGATGGTCGCCAAGGTGTAAACCCGTGCGTATAAAAAAAGATATGAAAACAAAAAATTTCCAGAATTTCTGGAGACAAAATTTGTCTCCAATAATTCTGGGATTTTTAATTTTTTTTTGCCAATAGACCTCCAATTCTTATACTTTTTATCACTGAAATAATACAAAAATATTCTAATGCGATTACAGTGAATACAATGAACATCATTTTCTTTAGGATTTTGTGTATTCAGCCAAGTTTTTTTTCCACCAAACTTTTGTTTATTTCGACTGAGCGACCCTCCCTCAAGGTGAACAAGAAATGAGAACCAAAGTTATAAAAAGGGGCGCCCTAATCATAATTGCAATCCTGCTGCAGTTTATGAACTTGTTCATGTACGTGGTTTTGTAGATGGTTCAGAATCCATCAAAATTCTACAAAACTTTTGTATGCTTGAATGAATTACATAACGTTCATTCACATGTGCTGGATGTACGTATGAAAGGGTAGCAAGGTACATCACCTTTTAGGTGCTCAGTCAAATACCTTCTGCTGTTATGTTACATGTCTGGGAATTGGTCATGCGATGAAATGCCATAATCTAATACCGTGGTGCAAAACGAGCAAAGAAAGTATAGCGCCGCTTTCAGCGCAAGATAGCCTGTTCATCCCAAAAAGTGAGGTATAATTTGGCATGTTTGGGACCACTTTAGTAAGTAACGGAGCTTACGATGTTATAAAAGTCAAGATCAAGTGTTGTAAGACAAATTTTCACTGAATAATGATAATTATCAATACAAGTAATAAACTGCTGCAAACTGCTCATCAGCCAAAATGACCTGAAAATATGCTTAAAGTTAGGAGGCCGGGCCTGATGCGTTTCTATCCTAGCAGGATCTTTCTCAAAGGCTATAATGACGAACTACACGAACATGCAAGTGAAAGAAGCATACATAAATGGATCATTATTAAGTTCTGTTGTTATTATTTATTTGGCCAGAATCAAACACCAAATGAAAACAGTAAATTTTACTTACTAAAATGGCCCCCCTTTGCATACTTCCTCTGGTTTCGCATGATTTCGAAAGACTATGCTATCTTGCGCAGCTATATAAACTTTGATAGCAAGCAAGTTAGCAAACGTGTATATATGTCCAGTACACGTACATTCTACTGACCTCAAGCTGGAGAACCTTCAGCCATATTCGTTTGCTTTTACGTCCCCGTGGGTTATTTTTCTTCTTGTCCGCAGATGGGAACCTGTGCTTCATTGGAAAGTGCGCGCCTTGGTTCTGCAACAAGGAGCATCCCATTTGTGCCAAGGGTGACATCATGGAGATGTCCATGTGCCAATTCCTGCCCTCCTTTGAAGGTGGTATTCCACTCTTTGAGCTTGAGTATCCCTGGAGTCAAGGCATCAAGGAAGCCTTAGTGTGAGTTACTAAAGATTATTAGTAACTATCAAATCATTAGTTTTTATTTTCTGTCTTTAAAGGTAGTATCATACTTAAGTAAGAAACCAAAACAGAAATGTTCTCAAATTTACGTATAACTTACAGGGTATGAAGATGGTGGTAGTAGAAACATACCGTTAACATTTTTCCGCCTGAAATGGTGTATTTATCCTGAAATTAGTCAAACAACGACCGAAAATCTTTTTGACCTTTTAAAAGATCAGATATAAAAGAGAAAAGATTTAGGAAATACTGTGGCAGTTTTTCACTGTTATCTCAAAAAGTGGGCACCTTATGGGACTGAAATTTTCACATATTACTTTTACTGTATCTGTGTTGATATTTTTGCCCATGAATCTGTATTTCTTTGACAAAAGTGTGATATTACCTTTAAAGTTTGACTGTCATACTTTGGTAGCATACCGAAATAGGAATATTCACAGATTTACCTATAACTTACAGGGTATAAGGCCTTTTCACACTACAATATATCACCGTTTCGATCCATGTTGAAACCAACCCGGATCCACCCCGGTTCAGCCCTGAAAGTTTTTGAACTGGATTGGAGAGACGCAACATTCACACTACGTTCTTTGTGAACCGGTTCATATGACACGCATCACGCCATATCACGGCAAAAAATGCAGTTTTGGAACCGGGTTGAGATTTTCATCCCTGGTCCCCAACAGGGTTTATTTCGATCCGGTTCCGCCTTCCTACCCGCGGGTTGGCTCGGGGTTGAAACTTTTCAAGTGTGAAAAGGGTTGAAACAAATCTCAGGGGTTTGATCCAGTTCCGACTCCGAGATTTTGGATAGTGTGATAAGCCCTTTAAAGATGGTGATGGTAGAAACATACCTGTAAAATATTACTTAACCCAGTGGCGTCACCACTGGGCACGTGCCCCCTGGAAAACCTCATGCCCCCCGCGTGCCCCCCCCATTTGAGATTTGGGTTGGTGAAAAAATATATAATATATATTATTGTAGTGCCCCCCCCCCCAACAATTGCTTGTGCCCCCCCAGACTCAAAAGTCTGGTGACACCAGAAAAGAGTAAGATGACCAATTTACCAAAAACAATTTTTGATCTTCGGAAGATCAAAAATCCTGCAAACAGATTTGAAAATACCGTGGGTGTTTTTCATTGTTTTCTAAAAAATTGGGCACCGTATGGGACTGGGAATTTTCACAGGTGACTGTTACTGTACCTTTCTTGATATTTGATGTCTGCCCATGAATCTGTATTTCTTCGACAAAAACCAAAGTATGACATTAATCTTTTAACTCTTCCTTTGAATTTATTCCAACATGTACATGTAGGGTGTCAGATTTGAATAGCTTAGTAGAACTAGAACCTCTGTGAAATGCTCTTCTTTTAAATGATCCAATAGCGCTCCCCACTAATGACGTCACAAAATCCCCGGATGTCAGGCAAACAATGTCTCACACACGTAGTGAACACGGACGCGCACGGTACACACACACGTTTGCATGGTTGCAATGTTTGTCTGAACCGGTGCTATTTTTAGCGCAAGTGCGAAGCGCTATTTGAATGCTCAGACTTTTCCAGATTTGTGAACTCTTTTTGATAGTTTCTCTGTCACCTCATCAATGTCTCTTTTTATGTTTTTCTTTGCCTATGCAGGTGGAAGGGTAGAAATGTGTGTTTGGATTATTTAAAGGTTTGTATTCAGCTAAGGAATGCCAAATTCAGCTGTGCAACTTTTATTCCACATCACTCTTATACAGTTATCGGAGCACACGATTTTTTGAATGGCGCCATCTTTTGTTTAAAACACGAAACTGCAGTGGTGTAATTTATCGATCTAAATGTACTAAAACCCCGGCTTGGGGGGTTGTACGTGATTTATTCCTGAAAGGAACACGGATTTAGTAGAATATTCGGCATGAACAACATCTCCTGGATTTCCCCACCGGTCTTTTGCTCATGATTAGCTTTGCAGCTTCGCAGATTTCAATAAAAGATGATAGGCAGTGTACAAAATAATATACTGACACCACCGCAGTTTGGTGTTTTAATCAAAAGAGGGCACAATTCAAAACCGTGTGCTTGAATTACTGTATACCATTGAAAAGTGAAAAACACTGTACAACTACAAAGTAAGGTAAAGATTTGAATTTCCTCATTTTTTTTGTTAAGTCCAAGTTCCATGGCTGAAAATTACATGTCCTTTAAAATTTCAATCGATTTCAAGGGCGTTGTCACAATCCTGCTATCCGTAGGTTAATTATTATTGGCAGCTGTTGGCACTGATCAATATATCAATTATAATTTGCATTGGGCAATACAGGGTTTTAATAGCATTCACACATTGACCACCACAGCAATTTTTTTCCCCAGAAGTTGTCAATTTATGCAGCACAAGTTTTCAGTGTGAGGTGGGCTGCCATGTTTGAACGCCCAGTTTCATCAATGCGACAGCAAATAGCAAAGAAATGATTTCAAATTGGCACATAGTGTCAGGGTTTTGTTAACGTAGGGAACTTTTTAAACTGGACCGTTGTAGGTTTGCCTGATGATTAACTAGATTTTCAAGATAGATTTTAGGGATTTTTAAAACAAAACTGTCAAACAGTGTACCTTCAAACGTAATCAGACACATTCAAGAAAATAATAATGACCATTATGCAGATGTTATAAGATAATTAAGGTATTATCATACTTATGGTAGCATACTGAAAAGACTTACAGGGTATAAAGATGGTGTTGGTAGGAAAATACCGTGAAAATATTTCTGCCTGAAATGCTGTATTTATCCAGAAAAGAGTATAACCAATTCACCAAAAACAATTTTGAACTTTTAAAGATAAAAAATTATGGTGAAAAGATTTAAAAAGGACCGTGGGCATTTTTCACTGTTTTCTAAAAAAAGAAAAGTGGGCACTTTTCACTGTTTTCTAAAAAAAGAAAAGTGGGCACTGTATGGGACTGGGAATTTCAGCGATGATTGTTACTGTATCCTCCTTGATAGTTTTGCTCACGAATCTGCATTTCTTTGACAAAAACCAAAGTATGATATTACCTTTAACAAATATCATGAGTTATCTCAAATCCTCTCTCTTTTTTCCGATATTTCTGATGTTGGAACAGGTTTACTTTTTGTTCTGGTTTTTATTATTATTCTTTATCCGCGTCCTTCCATAGATTAAGTGTAGTAAGTTTGTTTATTCCTAATCTTTTCTAATCTTCTTCTTATCAGCTTATATGAGGTATCTTATGAAAGCTTATAAGCTGAAGTTTCTAAAAAGACTGAGTTTGTTAACATTCCTTATTAATTAGTCACGTGACAGTCATTTGAATATTGAATTAGCAAAATTTTGTAACCATCTCGAGAATAACAAATGCTATGGCAATAATTCTTTTTGCAAAAGCTTTGTTAGATCCTTTAGATATGTATGCTGCTTTGAAATTGACCGTGACGTCATCATGCCATCATCAGAGCTAGCTTATAAAGCTGCTTAAATATGTCGGAACAGCTCCGTGTTTGTCCATGGACACTTAAATGTCTAGTTTCTTTTTGAACTCCTTCATCTTGACTCAAACTCTTCCTCCTTGACTTTATGGCTCTCAATCCAGCCCAAATTCCTTGCCCGGCCATACAGTACAATGTAGCTTATTGCATGCACAGTGAGTTTACTAATGGTGATGTCTCTTTCTACAGGATCCTGTCTGGCGTCGAGGGAGATTCTTACTGGACCTCGTAGAGCAAGGAATCTTTGACTTCTTAATCCGTAAGCCTGAGACAATTGGCTTATAATAATGTTGATGTATTAGGGCCATGCCACACGAGGCAACCTTTGCAGGCAACTTTGAGGCAACCAAGGGCCATTTTCACACGCGGCTTAGTACAAATATTTGCTAAGCATATGACATTTCTGTCTTTAAGGTAGTATCATACTTTGGTAAGAAGCCAAAACAGAAATGTTCACAGATTTACGTATAGCTTACAGGGTATGAAGATGGTGCTGATACAAACACTTTGTTGGTGCATTTATCCAGAAAAGAGTAAAACAACGACCAGAAATCTTTTTGATCTTTCAAAAGATCAAAAATAAAAGAGAAAAGACTTAAGAAATACTGTGGCTGTTTTTCACTGTTTTCTCAAAAAGTGGGCACCATTTGGTATTAAACCCCGACCAGAATGTAAGCATACAATCCTCATTTTCTTTTTAATCTCCTTCCTTATTTTGTTGCAATCTCTCTAGGTAATTATGACAGGCATCACTTTGACATGCTGAGGAAGTACAAGAGACTTGGCCACGTTATGTCTCTGGACAATGGCAAGGGTTTTGGCAATCCAGTCACGGATGATACGACCTTCCTAGCTCCAGTCTACCAGTGCTGCAAGTATGCTAGGTTCCAAATAAAGCTATGCCTTTATATTCAGTTTTGCAGCAACTATATTGGCTTATGGTAGACCATATCGTCAACGTTTTCACGAACTGACGAATCAGCCGAAAATCACTCAAATTTTCATTTTCCCTTTTTTGGGCTATTTCGGTATACCTTAAAGGTACACGCCGGCCTCGTTGCGCTTTTTGGGGCGCTTTTTGGCGCCAATGCATGCCTTTATCATGACTGGAAAGGTCTTCCAAAAGTAAAATAGAACATTCCACACAAATAAACGGTAAAATTGAGCCGTTTTCATGATAAATACGAAAAACCGTAAGTCACGTGGGTTTTCTGAGTCAAAATTTTGACTCAGAAAACCCACGTGATCATGTGTTAGTTTCACTTCTAGTCGTTTTAAAGCTTTTTTAACTATACAAAATTTAGTATAACTTTTTGTTTAATCGCTGGTTTTCTTTTAACCAAACCTTAACTGTTCGACCTTGGTATTTCCTCTTTAAAATTAAGAATTTCCAACGCGATAAAGCAACATTTTAATGCCAAATTTAGAATTTATAAAAGACCAGTAACTGCTGGTGCCCTACCACCTCTGCAGACACAGCCCGTGGGGTCTTGCGACGCATTCAGCCCGAGGCATGGGCCCGTGTAGTGCCAGTGCGGTCCACGCACCCCGTACGTGTAGCATTTTTGATGCGAGACCGTGCGTTGAGTCACTCACCCGGTCTCCGTTGCATTTGGGGGGGGATTTTCGACGGAGCTGCGGAGCAAGAATCGAAAGCCTCGAGATAATTTCTTGTCATACATGAAAATCATATTATGCCATCAAAACCTTTTTGTGTGATTCTCAAAATTATATTGTGTGTATATGTGGAAATCGTTTTGGTCCCTCGAAAACTGTTTCATCGATCATGCCCTCAAAATCCTTTGCGTCCCAGCCGTCAACTCACAAACATTACGTCAACTCGCAATCATTGCGTCAACTCGCAAACGTTGCGTCAAATTGCAAACATTACGTCAACTCGCAAACATTACGTCAACTCGCAAACATTACGTCAACTCGCAACATTGTGTCCCAGCCGTCAACTCACAAACATTATGTCAACTCGCAATTGTTGCGTCAACTCGCAAAAGTTGTGTTAACTCGCAAACATTACGTCAACTTGCAAACATTACGTCAACTCGTCAATTCTGAAAAGTCTTATGTTTTCAACAGACAGACGGATTCGCCTAATTCAGTAATTGTTTATGTTTTGCCTATGATTTTTCCATCGTGTACGGCTTGAACGTACGTGTATCGCGTTCCTGGAATTCTCATACTGCAGCTGCAACATTTTAGTCACAGCTATGAGCACCAGTCTAAAACCATTGGTGTGCCACATCCTTCTAACACTTGATACGGCTGGAAATGCGTATACGCTAACCTTTGACCTTATTTTGATTTCCGTTAATTAACCCTAATTAAACGACTTATTTCTGATTTTTTTTTCACGAAAACCTTCATCCATTGTTCTAGAAATATTGTGTTATACTCTGCACTCTCAATTTTTTTGGACTTTGAAGCCGGCGTGTACCTTTAACATCCTTTACGTTTTAGTGAAAGTAGTTTTAGTAAAAACCGTCTAATTTGCTAATTATGCTAATTGTAAGAAGTGACGAATGTGCTGGAAATGAACTTTGTGTTTTCACGAACCGGCGAATCTGTACACACAGCCACGCAAACTATGAACTGAGAAAATCGCGTTTCAAGTTTTAGGTTTTTTAAATCACCATCTTGGCGAATTTTAAGCTTCAAATCCAAACAATTTTAGCAAGTTTGGAAAGGACATGAGTTACTTGAGATTTTGAACGTACTTTAATATGCAGTTGCTTATTAATTAAGACGCTGCTCATTACGAAACAGATTCGTCAGTTTGTGAAAATGCAAAACCATGACTGACACATGGGAGCACTGCGATTCGTCACTGCGCGCGCTCGATTCGTCAGTTCGTGAAACAGAAAACCCTGAGTGCCACGCACGCAACACAAAATCAGTCCTGTTAGAAGGGCGCATGCGCTGTATGAGACGAATCAGTGTTGCGCGCGTGCAATTCAGGGTTTTGCGTTTTCATGAACTGACAAATCGAGCGCGCGCAGTGACGAATCCGTAATGAGTAGCGTCTTAATTAATAAGCAACTGCATATTAAAGTATGTTCAAGATCTCAAGTAACTCATGTCCTTTCCAAACTTGCTAAAATTGTTGGGATTTGAAGCTTAAAAGTCGCTGAGATGGTGATTTAAAAAAACCTAAAACTTCAAACGCGATTTTCTCAGTTCATAGTTTGCGTGGCTGTGTGTACGGATTCGTCAGTTCGTGAAAACGTCGACGATATGATGTACATACTGCTGTCTATCAGACAGTTGAATATGCTTTTTTTGTTTCAACAGACTTCGTCGGTCAACCTACCTACGTTTGAAAGAGCTAACCCGTCCTGAGTCACGGCTAAGCGACCTGCTACGTTCGTCCATGTCCAATGATCCCATTACACCAGTCATCACAGAAAGCCACTTCCAAGCATTAGACCGCAGACTGGAAACTGCTCTTCAAACTGTTGACAAGTGCATCAAGGAGAATGGTGAAAAACAGGTGCTTGTTGAACGCTTAGATAACTAAAGTCTTATGGGGTAAGTTCATATGAGGGGTTGGTTTGGTTTCGGGAGTACTCCCGAATGGGGGTAGTCCCACTGACAAAAGTCCTCGTTGGGACACAATTTTTCAGCACTTCGGGACTAACTTCGGGACTTACCCTGAATGCTTTTCACACTATCTAAAATCTCAGAGCTGGAACGGGATCAAGCCAGGAAATTTTTTTTTAACCCTTTTCACACTTGAAAATGTTCAACTCTGAGCCAACCTGGGTAGGACGGTCTAAAACCGGATCAAAATTAGCCCTTGTAGGGAGCAGGGTTGAAAATGTCAACCCAGTTCCAAACTGCATTTTTTGTCCGTGATCTGTGTCGTATATGAGCCGGTTCACCATAAACGTTGTGTGAACGTCGTTGCGTCTCTTCGATCCGGTGTGGCGGTCTCAGCTGACTCCCCGTCTCAGCTGTCCCCCTTACTAAATATAGTACCAATACATCATGCTATCTCTGCGCACAACAACGGTAAAGTCGTCCGTTTAAGTGGCATACTGAGTTGTGGTCGAGCTGTGCATTCCATGCTTCACAACACAGGTGTTTTCCTTGTTTTGAAGGCCATTGCTTCTGTGATTTATTACACAATAATACTACAGGAAAGGAATGGACACGCTACAAAAAACCTGTGAGCCAGGGGATTTAACGTAGGACATGGAAGTCAAGGAAAGGAGAGGGGGTAACTAAGGGAAGAAACAGAAATACTGAAGACATGGATGGGAAAAGAAATTGGAGGGGGGGGAGGGGTGGTTTGGTTTTATAATAGTTCGCGCAGTCAAAAGGTTGAAGGTTGACAGATGGAACAGTGGGTAGACCATAGTAGACATAAACCCATCATAGGATGTAGGACCATCATATAATATAGGACGAAGTGCTGTTTGCCTGAAATTTGACCCGTAGACCCTTGAATAAATGACGAATATTCACCAGAGAATGCTCACTCTACCTACCCAAAAGAATACTTCATTAAAGTAATTATTGAATTAACATCAACTAATCTCTCGCTATATGAGGCACGGTACCGTGCGATAGTTAGTCATGGGAGACATCTCAGCACGGGAGACCAACGAGACCGTGCACATGTCGGACTGAACTATCCCCCTACGTCAGGGGAGACAGCTGAGACTGTCCCCCTACGTCAGGGGAGTCAGCTGAGACCGCCACACCGGTTCAAAAACTTGCCGGGCTGAACAAGGGTGGATCTGGGTTGGTTTCAACACAGATCGAAAAGGAGATATCAGAGCTTCCAGAATCAACTCTCCGATTCCAAGTTGAATACCAAAACTTTCATACCCAAATGTTCATACCCGAAATAATCATACATTCCCTCCAATCCATTATGTGCTATCCAGAATGTGTGTGCTGTAAGCATTATATGTTTTCACTTCACTTTTTGAAGCTTCGTGCCTTTAAACCTAGAAGTCATGTTAACAGTATGTATATCAATATGTGGATCGGTTTGCAAAAACACCATGTAAGAATCGTTAGTACTTTCGCACTTCTATTTTGTTCACATTTTGACTACGACTATGCCTGCTCTAGTCCTCAGGAGACTAGAGCAGGCTAGTTGAGATGTTGAGACCTTACGAGAAGTGTGAACGTAAAAGAAGTGCAAAATTACGAACAATTCTTACATGGTGTTTCCGCAAACCGATCCACATACCAATTGTCACCATGCAAAGCCTCAAATATTTCTTGTACCAGAATATATATTTTACTATTGTCTTGGTTTTGTTCTGTTATAGAGGTTATTCACTAATGTCATAAAATCACCTGATTGGCCGTCAAGCTTTTCTACGTTGCCTGTGGTTACTCGGACACTGTACGTTGCGTGTGCACTGATTCGTATTGTTTAGCTTTTTGCAATCATTGTGTTTGACGGCCAATGACGTCACATAAATAACCTCTATTGATTATCAGCAATGGGTTTATTGCCTTGTTGAGAGCCTAATATATATATATATTAGATAAATAAATAAATAAATATTCAAGTAAATAAATAACAAAAATTACCTACTAAGGATATTTATTGACCAACACTGTTGTTGTCTGCCAGTGATCACTGGTCTGATATTTGCACTCAGAAACGCAGAACAATAAAAAACGTTGGAAACATTTATTAAAAGTATATTACATGATTGGTAAAGCTCATAGAACAGCTCTCACACTTTGTCTGATCCAGCATTTACATAAAATAACACACCTTTGAAAATTTGAGTATTATTGAGCTCAATCGGAAATCCGAGTCACAAGAAAATACCAAAAACCCGACTCAACTTTTCTTATAAAACATAAAAACGGTTTTGATCTTACCCTGAGATCAAAACTGTTTTCAGTTTTTGTTTGACTAATTTCTGGATAAACATACTATTTCAGGCGGAAATATTGTAATGGTATGTTTCTACCAGCACCATCTTCATACCTTGAAAGTTATACGTAAATCTGTGGACATTTCTGTTTGGGTATGTTATCAATCCCGAACTGTACCTTTAAAGGTAGTATCATACTTTGGTTTTTATCAAAGAAATACAGATTCCTTGGCAAAAATATCAAGACAGATACAGCAACAGTCATCTGTGAAATGTTCAGTCCCATACGGTGCCCACTTTTTGAGAAAACAGTGAAAAATGGCCACAGTATTTCTTAAGTCTTTTCTCTTTTATTTTTGATCTTTTAAAAGATCAACAAGATTTGTGGTCGTTGTTTGACTAATTTCTGGATAAATACACCATTTCAGGTGGAGAAATTTTAACGGTATGTTTCTACCACCACCATCTTCATACCCTGTAAGTTATACGTAAATCTGTGAACATTTCTTTTTTGGTTTCTTACCAAAGTATGATACTACCTTTAAGAAGATAGGATACATAATTAATCAGCAGTCACGGGAGATGCCAAACCTTTGCCAACTCGTTGCCCTTCTGTGATTCTGCCCCGCCACTTTGCTCTGCCCAGCATGTCAGAACTCTGCTTGGTCAATTTACAGAATCACACTTTTGTCCACTAGTTTGTCATGAGATTGTTTTTGTTTTTGTCTTGTTTGGTTTTGTTTTATTTATTTTGTTTTGTGACGAAAATTCCAAATTTTGAAATCTATCCACTAAAGTGTGATTTGCCATATTACTTAAATAGCGTCAAATAGGTAGTAGATGCTTTTCCGTTTTGATTTTTAGGGAGGAAAAAAAAACGGGTTTAGTTGAAGTTTTTAGTTCTTAGTCTTTCATTTGAAAGACTTATTTCTTACTTTAAATGGTGCTTTTGAACTTCTTTCTTTTACAAAATTGATCCAAAATATCCGTCTATTTAAATTTGTCCATCTTTCTTAAAAGGATTAATTTATTCAACCATTCAGTTTTTTATCAGTGGATTGCTCATTACATTCGGAAGCCATTTTGTAGTTTCCACCCAAATGGCTTTATAGCGCCATTCTAGTCTATTAATGAATAATGCAGTGTAACATGACATTGCTGCCAACTACATGTATGAGATAATAAGCCATTTGCGAGTTCAATCTGAATAGTATCTGGTACGCAGACTTCTTTCATTGCACATAAACACCTTAGTTTGAATTTCCTAGTGTAAAGACACTGTTGCTTATAATGGCACATGATTCGGGGCAAGCGTTTGCATAGCAATACCCATCTCTGGAATGGACTGGTTCCTCTGTGCTATTCTTATCCATTATGGACAGTATTAGTATTTAATATTTAGTATTTATTTCATTTCTCGGGAAGAACAAGTTACAACGCACAAGAACAACAATTAACACTTTCAGTAGAACAGGACAAAACAAATACATAACTACATAAGAATCCAATTAGCTCCCGAAGGATTGCCCAAAAGGAATTATTCCCGCCTGTCAAAGGGGCTCTCCAGGCTAATTGAATTAAATCAATACAAGTAATAAACTGCTGCAAACTGCTCATCAGCCAAAATGATCTGAAATTTATAAAATGCTTGGGGTAAGGAGGGCCTGACGCGTTTCGATCCTAGCAGGATCTTTCTCAAAGGCTATAATTAAATCAAAACGTATGTTATGTAGCCAAGCAAAAGCTTTTGCCTTGAATCATGTGATATAGCAACAGTCTTTAGCCAAAATTCAAACTGGGGTGTTTAATTATGTGCAATGAAAGAAGTCTGTATGCCAGACTAGATGCTATTCAGATTTAACTCGCAAATACCTTATTACTTATCATGAAATGTCTTACTTCGTAAAAAATATTATATTCCTGCCAATTTCCTTTTTTTCTAAGCGAGACGACTGCGCTAATAGCAGCTGTGAAGAATTTGCCATTTGATTTTGTTAACAGTGAATGGATTATATTGATTAGTTCAACTGTATTCAAGTTAACGATCACAAGAGAGATTTATGTAATTTATTTTATAGATGTTAATAGCCTGCAGCAGCTGCAGGCTAAAATACCTAATGTAGCTTTAAATGACACCTGTTGTTAAAGGTATAATACATGATTGGTAAAGGTCACAGAACAGCACTCACACTTTGTCTAATCCAACATGTACATGAAATAACTCAACTGTGAGAATTTGGGCTTATTCGGACATCTGAGTCATGAGAAAATGGAATATCCAACTCTATTTTTTTCTTATAAAACATAAAGAATGGTGTTTTGATCTTACCCCAAGATCAAAACTGTTTTTGGTCCTTGTTATAAATATAGCATTTCAGGCAGAAATATTTTAACGGTATGTTTCTACCAGCACCATCTTTATACCCTGAAAGTTATTTGTAAATCTGTGAACATTTCTGTTTGGGTATGTTAGCAATCCTGTACTGTACCTTTAATTCACAATTCAACCATCTGCTAGTTTGCAGGGCTGGGGTGGGAGACATTAATGTGATGTCGTTCCTAGTACTGGACTCTAACAGGTATCATGTCTGTAAGTAATGCTGTTTGTATTCATCCTGGGGTGCGTTCCGCTTGCGCGAACATGTTTGCGACGTTTGAAGTGGAACACACATGCAACACTGGCAAACATTGTGTTGCGTATTGCATCCATCTTTCATTCAATGTAGTTAGCCAACTTCAGCAAACACCTCCTCTACACCGTTAGCTATGTTAGGTGAACGTTGTGTTCATGTTTGATGAACAGCGCATTCCGGTTTGGAAATGATGGTGCACAATGTACGGTGCACGTAGTTAGCTGGAGTGGAACACACCCCTGGTTGGATGTTGGATGCAAAATACAGTGTTCAGGGTTTGATTACATTTGCTTTGAATCTCTTTCCAAAAGTTCTCTTTTATACCAACAAGCTTGGGATGAACTTGTGTGGACAGATAATTGCAGTGTTGGGTGTCTCAGTGAAAAGACAGAAAACAGAAAAATGGGGATTGTGGACTACTCATCGGTTCCAACACTATAAGGAAAGGAAAACAACTATTTGTAAAGTGACTCACCTAAATATACGTTTGATGTTTCTTCTTCAATATTAGTAAGGTTTCCTCAAAGAGCAATATACATGGTGTCACTGCAAGTCTAATACTCATTCTAGTCTCTCCACCACTCATGCAAAACTTCAAACCCCTTTTCAGGACTAGAGCACACTAGTCGAAACGTCGAGAATCCACTCTCATCGGTCCTTTTCAGGACCACACATCTTCCTAAAAGAGTATTTTACATGGTGTCACCGCAAGTCTTGCCCATTCAAGGTTACATTCAGTTGTGGAAAGCGGGCAGGGCTTTGATTTTTTAGGGAATTTATGGGGGTAAAAATGGTAATGAAGACGCGACTTTTCATGGCTTCACAGACATTTAATTGCACATTTTCAATTGTTAGGGGCCACTCAAAATGTTCAATGTTTTTGAATTTCGATTTTGAATTTTTTTTTTCCAAATTGTTTTGAAACCACCCACCCACCCCCAATTTCGATTTAAAAAACCCTGATTTTTCATCAACTACTGTACATTGTACATTTGATATAAATTCAAATGCATGTTAAAACTAGAGATCTATGTCTGTCTGCAACAGAGCATAGGGCTTTTCCGCTCCATGTTTTTTAAAGTAATTAATGAATCCATTCAACATTAGATCTAATGTATGTGCCACAAAGAAATACCTTATCTGACATTGATATTTGGTGAAAGAATCATGATCCTAGCTCTTTCCACTTTTAAAGGAGGAGCTACTTCCTGTATGACTGGAAGTAGAGGTCATAGATGTCAAACAATATGTCACAGAGAAAGACCTTGCCTAACATTGATATTTGTTGAAAGAATCATGATCCTTTTCTCAGGCAAGTCAGATAAAAATTCTGAATTTTAATACAAAAAGTTAATTTCGATTAACAATTTACTTCAATTTATTTCCTTGACCCACCCACCCTCTATTTCGAAAAAAAGTCGAAATTCAAAAACATTGAACATTTTGAGTGGCCCCTTACTCCAATTTGATTGAGAAAACATGTCATAAGTTGAAAAACACATTAGTTATGGTAATCTCTTTTTGCTGCAAAAAGGGAAACTATTCACACTTTTTCACACTGCAGAGCAAATCCCCGGGGAATTTTTACCCCACCAACACCCCAGCAACCATTCACACTAGGCCCATGGAAACTCCCGAAGACACTTTTTCAGAAGTTTATTTTCCCCTGGAAAACGTAAATCCCCGGGGATTTCGGCTTCAACCCTACTCCCGAGCAGGGGTGAACATTCCCCGGGGAATATATAGCTATTCCCCGGGGATCTCTTTGGTAGTGTGAACGGTCCAACCAAAATACCCCGGCAATGCCCCACCAATTCCCCGGGGAATTTGTCTAGTGTGAAAGGCCCCTCAACTTTCAACACCTCGGGAGCTAGAATCGACTGTCCACCCTCAAACCATGTGATATTTGTATAAGTAAATTAGCATGTGTGTATTTTCCTGTTCAACATGTTGAAGGAGCAGATTGACTTCATTCTCATTATAAGAACAGTCACCGTGTACCATCAAGTAATTATAGGGATAATGAATGGTGTGAGTTCACTGATTTAACAGGGACACCGTCACAAATCATGCTCGTTGGTGGAATAACCCATAATATATCTTCCAGTATTGCAATACTTCTAAGCACATTGAGTGCCCTCAAGAAAAACGCTAAAACAGCTACAATTTGTTTCTGGATCACATAATGTGTCTTATTTACCATGTTTACTTGCATCTAAAACAATTTCAATGGCCATTTTTTTTGTAAGAAAAAAAAATTAAAAGTCTTGTCAGGTGGAAGGACATAGGTTTAGGCTGATACTTATTGCATGATTCCTGAAAGGGTTTATATTTGGAATTTCTCGTAATTTGAATAAATTATTGATATATATCTATATAATTTATTTTCTCCTGAAGCTATTAAACTGTATTATAATAATCATATACTTTATTGAAATCAGATATTTATAATGAAATAAAATTTACAAAGCAATAAAAATATTTTGTTTTGAATGAATCACTACTGTTAAATAATTTATCCGAAAGAACAAACTTGACAGCCTTCGTCAGAAATACTGTGGAAGATTTCTGCCAATTTGGCAAATCCTAGTGAACAATGCAGGTAATTCTTGATGCACCGGCGCACCCAGGATTTTGTCTTGGGGGGGGCTCAAAGAAAAATTTTCTCCCACAAAACATTTTGTGACTCCCCCCCCCCCTCTTCCTCCTCTCCCTTTCCCTCTCCCCCCCCCCTTTTTTTCTCTCTTTTTTTTTTTTTTCGTTTTTTTTTTTTCAGGGACCCTCTTGGGGGGGGGGGGGCCTCAAGCCCCCCGAGCTCCCCCCCCTGGGTGCGCCACTGTCTTGATGTTGATCTTAAGAAGTTTGCCAACATTAGGTCCCTTTACACAAACCCAAATAATCCTTGATTATTTGCTTTGGGGTTTGACTTCTGATCTTTTTTTGTGGATACAAATAATAGCAACATGAATCGTGAATCGCAATTGAAATTACACTATAAGTGCGTTGTTTTTTTGTGCAAATAATGGTGATTATTTGCTGTGTGAACAGTGTGCCAAAAAAACATGTTTTTTTATATATCATCATGCAATGCGTGCGCAATTCAAAGTATGTTGCATGTGTAAACTACCATATCGATTCAGTTCGTCTGAATGCAGTGCCGGTCAAACAACAGAATCACGCATGCGCAGTTTGATTAAATTTAGATTTAGCCTGTTGGCAATTTTTCTGCCTTTGTGGATACAAAGAAAAATAATCGTTTTTTTTTTTAGTGTGTGTGAACATGCCTAGTATGATGATGTGTTCAGCCCCCTCAGGAAAAGGTATGGCACTATCTTCAAACAAATGGCATTTCTATGACTTGACTACTACGTGTACCGGTAAGTGGAAAACCCATAACAAACCCAAAGCTAAAAAAATGGAAACTTCAACACTAAGCAATAATCGCATAAAGTATTCAGCCAAGTTCAGAGTTAAGCAAAAGCCAAGTTTCTTATTATATAGGGCGATATAGATCTTCAAAATGTGCCGTATTTGAAAAAAGAAGAAGCTTTCATTGCAGAAGGTATTCAATGGGAGACTTTGGAGAACCAGTCTGGAGTCAAACCATGCTTGCGCAATTGTGAGCATGTACGTGTTGTTTTGCGTGCGCTGTTGACTTTCAGACTTTAGACCGGTTCTCCAAAGTCTCTTATTGTTAAAGATTATTACTTGCTTAACTCAATATTATGCATAATCCAAAAAGACAAAGGGAAGCCATTTTTGATTTTATATTTTGTTCCTTTATTTAGAAGATCTTGTTATTAAAACAATTTCCCTTGAAATATAGGGAAAGGTAACCACTCAGTTTCTAAAGGCGAACATTCAGGTTTTTAGTGAAGTTTTCATACATGTGAGATATTGAGTTCCTGCTTATTCACTTTAGATTCTGTAGTTTGGACATGAGTTTCAGGCTTGCACGCACCGACGGCTCGGCGGTTTGGGAGCATGACTGGGGGAAGGGACACACCCCAGACTGGGACGGAGTCGTGTGTGGACAGAGAGCATCACTGATTCACCCGACGGGTCAAGGAGGCCATCCAGATCCGTCTCCATCCCAGCAACATCAACAGAGATAATGGCATAGAAGTCCCTGAGGCGTGGACACGTACAGTGAGACAGCATGCAGCATCTACCACAGCACGGGCCAATCGGCCAGTAGCACGACCGGCTGCACTGCCCAATCACGGCACATCGCCACGCACCCAGGATCCCCCGGAACCGAAGATAAGGAGCACGAGCGTGACCACTGCCATCGCCTGATGAAGTATTGCAGCTTGCATACGAAACATCACGATCTCTACCGTTGACCACATCGTGTGACAACAGATAAGTACTTCATTCTATTTGATTAGTTTAAGATTACTTGTGATAATTGTGTTGGATTTCGTGGATATCAAACAAAGAAAGCTGATGTGTCATTTATTAGGCCATAAAAAAAAATGGTTGTATTGGCGTAATGGAGGTTTGGAAAATAGGGTAGGGCGGGCGGATTTTTTATTTTTTTTATTAAATTTTTCCTGGGGTATTAAATGCTTTTCCCCTGTATATCACAGTATTTGACGTGTCAAATAAAGACAAGAAATGACATAACAACTTTAACCAGTCTGGTTTCCATCTTTTGCTCCTTTTAAGCTTTTAATCTGCATAGAAATTTGCGATTTATTTATTTATTTTTGGTTAAAAATTTTTACGGTCGGGGCATATTTTTGGGTCGGGCGGGTTACGCCAATACAACAATTTTGTTTTATGGCCTTAATGAAAATAAAACGCAAAATAAACTGACCAGGAAATTTCAGCACTTTTTGGGTTGGTTGGTGATAGCTGGCAACGGACCAGTTTATTATTATATCATTATCTTTTGACTGATTAAACAAAGATAAAGCAAATTTCACATCTCTCAATGACATTATACTCATCATAATTATTAGTAATAGGTTGCTACACATGGGGTCAATTTCACGAAGCCCTACGACCGATCGAGTTACGAAGGATGACCCCATTTCAGACTGGCGTGCAACTAGGCTTACAAACAAACGAACAATGCGGCAATGAAAGACTTTTTGTCTGAAATGGGAGTTACCCATCGTATCCTACGTAGGGCTAGGGCTGCACATAATGCATCATATGTCCTATGACTGACAGTAAGTTACGATGAGTTTGGTGAAATTGACCCCTGGTAATGTTTTGCAGTAGCGTCATGCAGTAATACCCTCCTTTGAATTACTTACAGGGTTCTAAAAAGCACTGGGAGCAGGCGCGGTTCTACGGGGGGGCTAGGGGGGGGCTGTAGCCCCCCCAAAATTTTGTCTAGCCCCCCCAAAAAAATGCAAGTGAAAAAAAAAAATTCTTGAAAATACTGGATTTTTTCAGTTATTAAGCGCCAATTACATAAAAAACGCGTTGTGTGGGCTATAATGTGCATGTTTTTCGACCCCTAATAAGACATAGCAGAAGCGAGTGTTAGAAGAACCCAAAATATTGGGTCTTCTAGCCCCCCCAAAAAATAATGGCTCTTCTAGCCCCCCCAAAATTTTGACTCTAGAACCGCGCCTGACTGGGAGTGTACATGTATCTCGACGATGTGCCACTATTATCCCAGCCTTTCAAAATCTTCAGCCAACACTGCAAGTCGCTACAAAATGTGGCCTAGTTGCCATCTTGAAGAAGTCACAGCAGACGTTGGACATTTGATTCTGGGCTTGATGAAGATTTGGTGGCCTGGGGCCAATTTCACAGCGTTGCTTACCAAAAAAGAATTTGCTAAGCATGACATTTCTGTCTTAAAGGTAGTATCATACTTTGGTAAGACACCAAAACAGAAATGTTCACAGGTTTACGTATAACTTACAGGGTATGAAGATGGTGGTTGTAGAAACATACCGTTAAAACATTTTGCCTGAAATTGTGTATTTATCCGGCAGAAATTAATGTTTTTTGATCTTTGAAAAGATCACAAGAAAATACTTTAGAAATATTGTGGCTGTTTTTCACTGTTTTCTCAAAAAGTGGGCACCGTATGGGAATGAAATTTCCACAGATAACTGTCACTGTATCTGTCTTGATATATTTGCCCATTAATCTGTATTTCTTTGATAAAAACCAAAGTATGATATAACCTTTAATAAAAACATGGTTAACAACCAAATTTCCATGTGTTGTGTACTCACTTGGAATTGTTCTTTGGCTGTTGTTCACTGACCAGTGGTTTGTTTTATTGGGCAAGACATTTTCGTGCTAAGCAAATTTTTTGTGCTTAGCAGCTCCATAAAATTGGCCCCTGGCTGCACTGTGTACTGCTATGGACTCGCTGTGTTGTCTGTGAGGAGTATATCTACAGCTTGAGCAAGATTGTCCACATAGTCATCTGGTTTAACAGTAGGGTGCATCTCATCTGCTGGACTGTACAAGAAAACAATGACATCACATCAGACTCAAGAAACCAACAAATGGTTTAGTCTGTAAGTGACCCTCCTTCAAATTTATGTAACATTAAATTAACCAATGGCTATTTTCGGGAAGCATCTTAAGATATTCTTGTTGTTGTAAGCCCCTTCTGTCTCTGTGTTTCTCTTTATATTCAGTACAGTGCTTTGAGGTTTGGCTCGCGACGTCTCTCCACATAGTGTAATACGCGTACTGGGTTATTTTTAGACCAACTGGCGCCCGCCCTCCGGGATTGTAAGAGCTGGCTGGCCACCCAAAGGGCAAAGGTGACTTTTCGTGGCACGAATTTTGTCCGTCGCGTGCACGACGAGCCTGCGCCTTTAATAGCATTTTGGGGTGATCAAAGCTAGCTAATTTTGCCTCCCCCTCTTTTTCTTCTCTTTTTGAGTCTTTCTCCCTCCCTATATATCGTTTTTCCTCTTTCTTTCTAATTTTTTTTCTTTTTATTTTTTTGCTGGAAGAAAAGGGGATCCATCCCTGGATCCGCCCCTGTTCTATTTATAGCTCATGTGCGGAGCTACATTGTCCATTTCGGACATTACTGAAAGGAAAAGAAAATGGCCATTACTGAGGACTGACTGGTTTTGCATTTGTCAGCAGAGGGCAGTGTTCTTATAATTTACCTGAACTTTCCTGTTCTGACTTGAATTCCTTTTAATCCACAGCTCTGAGCCCCTCCGACATCATTAACAAGATCATCACCAACCATGACAGCCTAGGAATATAACATTCAAATTGGAATTTGAAATTAGCAGCTGAAAATTTGCACACTACAGCAGTACACATTATTTTGATAACTGCTACTCAGAACTTTCAACAGAAAGCACACAGCACAATTTGGGCCCTTTACTTATATTTCCAGGATAAGTAAAGAGATTACACATGGTGTCTCCGCAAACCTTTCCTTATTACGTCACTTCCACCATGCAAAAGCTTCAAATCTTAATTATCTTTCCACCTTTAATAGCGCTCCGCACTAATGACGTCACACGAGTCAGACAAACTTCATGCATGAACACAAGCACACCCATGGCCTCCCATGTTTGCAATGTTTGTCTGAGATCCAGTATGTTATTTTTAGCACAAGTGCGGAGTGCTATTGCATGTGGAAGCAGCTAGGACAACAAATTCACCGAGGGTACATAGGGCAATTGCCTCACTGCTCTGGGCTCTATTTCATAAAAGTTAGGAACATTCCTAAGTACTCTTAATAAAATAGAGCCCCTTTCACGATGATGCTTTACATTGGGTGATGCTCCTTTGCTTACTATAGCAAAAAAAATTGCTTAAGCATGTAAGCATATTTTATACAAATTTGCTTGCCCGCCCATGGCTGGTTGCGTTGCTGCGTCACAAATTGAATGTAATTGGTGTTGGTGAGTTTAAGCATACTACATGTACTTCTGGGGCCAATTTCATAAAACTGTTAAGCACACAAATTTTCTAGGCATGACATTTCTGTCTTAATAAAAACAGGGTTAACAACCAAATTTCCACGTGTTGTGTATCACTTGCAATTGTTCTTTGGCTGTTGTTCGCTGACCATGAATATCAAATGGAATTTTCAATGGTGGTTTGTTTTACAGGGCGAGACATTTTTGTGCTAAGCAAATTTTTGTGCTTAACAGTTGAAATTGGCCCCAGTGCTTAATGTATAAAAGTAGTGCTTAATATCAAAAGTCGATTGTTCATCACAAAGTTGGCTTAATAGATAGCTCTGTAAGAATATTCTAATGCTTTTAGCAAATGCTGCACTTTGAAAAAAAAAATCAAGAAGATTTTTGAATTTCTCACATTGAAGTTTGTGTTGGAAAGGGAAATTTGTGTTTCTCATTTAAATATGTTGCTGCCCTAAACAGGCCTTCCATATATCTACATGTAAATGCCATCTGCCATCAACATCTTTATACCCTGTAAGTTATAGGTAAATGCAGTGTGGAGATTTCTGTTTCGGTATATTACCAAAGTATGATAGGACTTTAATATGTTTTTAGAGACACATTAACTTTACATCATGTACATGAACTGCATTGTTCACTTCTTTGCTTTCTTTAATTTCCTCAAGATTTGTATTAGATTGCCACTTTATAGGAAGCACGTACACATCATGACTGGAGAGGATTGAATATGGGAAAGCTGGATATTTATTTGACCTACGTGTTCAGGCAAGATTCCCATATCTTTCAGTGCACCCAGGAAGAATCCCTTGTCTGGTTTGCCGACCACCTCAGCCTTGCAGCCTGCTGAATACTGACGGTAAGAAAAAGAAAAGTGGACATAATGCTGTGAGTGCCGTCTTGATGACGGGGGTATGACTTGATTTTGACAGAGGACCATGGAAGCAATTTTGTTAGTGTCCCTGGTCTTTGCCTTGCTGCCCTGGGTTACTGTCTGGTGCCCCTGGTCATTCCATTGCCTTGATGCTACTGGCTGTTGCTTAGGCATCCCAAGTGCCCTGGTGCCCTCAATTACAGTTAAACCCTCTAGTACAGTGTCTCTCCAAATGTTACAGATGGAATCCCTTTACAAACTGCATTCACTCAAATGTTGGTAAAACGGAAGCAAAAAATACTAAGAAGAAAACTGTGGCAGAATATTATTTTCATTTCAGTGCCTATTTCTGTGGAGAAATTTCTCACAAAGTTTCAAGTCTCAAAACTGTTGCTTTGAGGGAAAAAACCCTGTATTTAAGCCTTGTTACAGAAAAGCGGGATGTTTGAATGATACCAGTACTAATAGGGCACAATCTGCAGCTTTTTGGAAAATGATTAATTCCTTCTTGGAATATAATTTGAATCTTACCTCCAGAGCTGCCATAAAGGCCCCAACGTCCATCTTCAGACCATCACATTCCTTGTAGTAACGCCTGCAAAATTGAAAGTAATCATGGCAAAAAGCAACATAATAAATAATGTAGGGTAAGATCCATTTGGTGTCCAGGGCTATTGTTCAGACTACAAGTACTGTAGTAACAGCAAACTTATAATTTTGAGAAGAATTGTAAATATGCAGATTAAAAGTAGTATCATACTTTGGTTTTTGTCAAAGAAATGCAGATTCATGGGCAAAAATACCAAGGACGATACAGTGAAATCTGTGAAATTTCCAGTCTCATACGGTGTCCACTTTTTTGACAAAGTTTTGAAAAACGGACACAATATAAAAAAAACAAAATGCACTGTTATTTTTTATCTTTTAAAGATCAACATTGTTTTTGGTCATTGGTTTTATTCTTTTCTTGATAAAAACAGCATTTCAGAGACCGAACATTTATTTTTTATGGCCTCATCATAATCTTTTTAACCATACTGATCATTCTTTTTCGTAATTTACCCTTTTCCCATGGAGATCAATACTGGATGTTCCTGACTGATTAACACACGGAAAGCTGCATTCATGTTTTCATATGTGAAGCTGCTGGCGGCATCTCCGATCACAACACAGTTTGGGGTCGCCTTGAGGTCAAACTCTGAGAAGTCGTCTGTGGCATCTACCGACAAATTAATTGCAGATAATATCAATGATTAAACTATTTAAAGAGAGCTTATAGGATTTGCAAGGCCTCCAAAAAACAAAAATTGAGTTTGAGACAGAAAATGGACTCAACAGTTCGTAAACAGAGCAAACAGTCACCATGGGAAATCTTGGATCATCAGATGCTGGGTTTTTCAAGGAAATCAAGATTGAGTGTCTTTTCCAAAGATCGTTCGGACTAACGTTTTTTGGAACAAACATAAAGGACACCCTCACTTGAGTTGTTTTAGTTATCCCCTTCCACTCACGGTATGACGATGGTGCTGGTAGAAAGAAACATGCAAGTTAAAATATTTCCACCTGAAATGCTGTATTTATCCACAATTTATTAAAACACAGACCGAAAACAGTTTTGATCTCGGAGTAAGATCAAAACCATTCTTCATGTTTTATAAGAAAAATTGAGTCGGGTCTTCGCTAGTTCCTCGTGACTCAGATGTCCGATTGAGCTCAAATTTTCACAGGTTTATTATTTTATGTACCGGTACATGTTTGATCAGACAAAGTATGAGTGCTGTTTTGTGACCTTTACCAATCATGTTTTATACCTTTAAAGGTAGTATCATACTTTGGCTTTTGTCAAAGAAATACAGATTCATGGGCAAAAATATCAAGGAAGATACAGTAAAAGTAATCTGTGAAAATTTCAGTCCCATACGGTGCCAACTTTTTGAGAAAACAGTGAAAAACGGCCACAGTATTTCTTAAGTCTTTCCTCTTTTATTTCTGATCTTTTAAAAGATTAAAAAGATTTCCGGACGTTGTTTTATTAATTTCTGGATAAATACACCATTTCGGGCGGAAATATTTTAAGGGTAGGTTTCTACTAGCACCATCTTCATACTCTGAAAGTTATAGGTAAATCTGTGAACATTTCTGTTTTGATCTCTTTAATACCAAAGTATGATACTACCTTTAAGAATAACCCCTCCTCATCTGAGGGATCACACAAAATGGAACCCACAAGTCTAAAGAAAAAACACTACACAGACACCAACCTGGGTGAATGAGGAGATAGGGGTGCAACCTCCGTTCTCGGAGCAGCTGACATGCTGCAGGAGCAGGGGAGAACACCTCATGAAGAGCGATGTCGAAGCCAAGCCGTCTCAACTTATCCACAAGATACTGGCGTGTGCATTGAGTCTCATTGGTGCAGAACCGAACTTTCAAATTCGACGCCTTTAATCTATCAAAAAATGGATATAAACACAGAGAAATAAAGATTGGACAGTTGAAAAGTGCACCTCTCTCGAAAGTCACTCTTTAAAGGTAGTATCATACTTTGGTTTTTGTCAAAGAAATACGATTCATGGGCTAAAATATCAAGACAGATACAGTAACAGTCATCTGTGAAAATTTCAGTCCCATGCGGTGCCCACTTTTTGAGAAAACAGTGAAAAACAGCCACAGTATTTCTTAAGTCTTTTCTCTTTTATTTTTGATCTTTTAAAAGATCCAAAAGATTGTCGGTCGTTGTTTTACTAATTTCTGGATAAATACCCCATTTCAGGCTGAACAATTTTAACAGGATGTTTCTACCATCACCATCTTTATACTCTGTAAGTTATAGGTAAATCTTTGAAGATTTCTGTTTCAGTATGCTACCAAAGTATGATACCGTTATTTACTACCTTTTACAGCATATTAGAGCTTAGAGGACTACATCTTACGACAGAAAAACAAAATCATTTCTCCATGTATGACCATCATTCAGTTAAGGAACAGCTGCTGAACAGCCTTAACGTAATTCAGGATTCGTAACCAAAGACAGTCATCCTAACCATCCAGCCTCTGAACACTGTCAAGCCAGTGGCCTTTCCTAACCATAGCTCTGGCTCCGGCTTCGTCTCTGTCATCCATATTATGCAGAAAATATAGGTTGTACTTTGTAGTTTTTCATTAACTGATTATTAAGCTGAAGCTTAGTTTTCCTTTTCAAGTTTTGATACCGCAGCCTAAAGTCTCCATTTTGATACCTGAATGGATTGACGAAATGGAGCCGGAACTGGAGCTCCACTTGCAAGCCACCACTTAGGTATAATTATCGCAAACTAGCATTTAAGGCGCGTCCACAAAGCAGTTGTTGGATACATCTTGGTCAATTTACACATTCACATAAAACAGTGCAAAAAGAGAACTGACCACAATTAAGCAGGTGGTGGCGCCCTTTCAACCCTTGTGCATCCCACAACTCATCGCGGTCGCTATTTGCGCTATAGTCTACATGTATATTATAATAAGTTAACTTAAGTTAAGAGAAAGTAGGCCAGCATGATTTATCGAGAATAGGGCTCCGCACTCGAGCTGTTTATAGAATACGCCCTTTATATCGACAGCCCAAACCCGGATGTTCGGACAAATATCACAATGTTTACATTTAATTTAATAATTAAATAAGGCAACGTGCGACTTGTTTGTCCGAACATCTGAATGTGACGTCACGAGCGGAGCTCAATTGTATTGGCCAATCAGAAGAATGATGGTGCCGGTAAAATATACACTTAATTTAATATTAATATTAGTATTATTCTTTGCAACTGTCCTAAGTAAGGGGATTGTAGCTTTACGGGTCCTAAAACTATAAAGGAAAGGAAACTTCTTTTTGAAAAGTAACTTACCTACATATACTTTGTTGGTCTTCTCCTCTATATTACCAAGGTAGATTTTTTGGAAAGAGGGCAGGGCTTTGATTTTTGAGGGAAATTATGGGGTAAAAACGGTAACCAAGATTGTAACATTTCACCGCTGCACGGACGGCCGCACACGAGAATAGTCTGGTTTCCACTCTGACATTTTGAGGACTCTTGACATGTTGGGTCTGGGCACTAGACTAACCAGACCAGACAAAATGGCCTCACGCGATCAGACGGCCTGTTTTTAAGTTTACAAGAAGCGCGTAAGAAAATTGAATTTTAACCCTGAAATGTTTAACAAATTTCTTTAATCTAGGCTTTTAAGGACCCAGGAACATTTGCTGAAAGACAAAAGTATCATTTTTGAGGAGTAGAAGTTAGTTCAGAGCCAAAAAAATCAATGTGTTTTGGGATCCCGTTAACCCACAATCGCCCTAAGGAAGTAATTGCAAAATGTATGTTTACTTTAGCTGTCAGTGTCACTTCCGGCATTTTGTTTACAACAATGAATGAACAGGCGTACGAAGGCTTGGTACATGGTAGGCCCTACGCCTAGTATTGGATTTTCTGGAATCTCTATGATCATTATGTCAGACCTTTTCACAGCATCGATGGATCCAGGTATTGGTGTTCCACCACCCTCCCCGCTGTCATACAAGACACCTGATATATCAAGAAGTACGCCTTGTACTCCATCCCTCCATCCACCTGCTGTCATTATTGTGCTCCGCACATACCACGTATACTGAACACTGTGTATGCATTATGCAGTGTGTGCCTTGCATGCATTCAGCTGGACAGGTGTTTTCACTAACAAAATGAACACTAGAGGGCGTCCTTCATTTGTTTTGGAAGTCCCTTTAAAGGTAGTATCATACTTTGGTAGCATACCGAAACAGAAATGTTCACATATTTACGTATAACTTTCAGGGTATGAAGATGATGCTGGTAGAAACATACAGTTTAAATTTCCGCCTGAAATGCTGTATTTATCAAAAAAATTAGTAAAACAACGACCAAAAATCTTTTTGATCTTTTAAAAGATCAAAAATAAAAGAGAAAAACTGTGGCCGTTCACTGTTTTCTCAAAAAGTGGGCACTATAATTTATGGGACTGAAATTTTCACAGATGACTGTTATTGTATCGTCCTTGATATTTTTTACCATGAATCTGTATTTTTTTTGGACAAAAAACCGAAGTATGATAATTACCTTTATTTTTTTTGTGCCAGAAATGGTGTATTTTGTCAAGAAAGAGTAAAATAAACACCAATATCATTTTTGATCTTGCCAAGATTAATCAATCCTTCCTTATGCTTTATAAGAAAAATTGAGTCAGGTTTTCGCTATTCGGTAAACATGTTGCCACTGTACAGTACACAGCCAAACGATTTGGGTAAAATGTCTCAGCAACATCTCGGTAACTTACATGTTGGCCAAGTCGTGTTGCCCTTTAATTATTGTGCAACATGTAACCGTTCCGAAAAAATCAAACTACTCTGCTTTAGAGACAAAGTGGGAGTGACGTTCTGTCACCTTTACCAATGTTGTACACGCCCTTTAATAAACCGTTCTCGAATTTATATTGCCCGTCCCCCGACTAAAGGATCCATACCTTATAGAAAAGCTTTGTACTTATTTCACACGGAATATAATGGTTCACTGCTAAGTATAAATGACCATTGCGGTTTTGGGCGGACGTGCAGGGAATTTGGCTTTGGTCCAAAATTGGAGGACGCGCGGCTTCTATCGCTTTGGAATGCCAGAGGAATTTTTCTGTAGAGATTCATTCAGGTTAAGTTGTAGGAATACTCATTGACTAGATAAATAGCATTACTGCCTCTTCATGTGGATATCTCTTGACATAACAAGCAGACGTATACTTGGTGGCAAGGTAAGACTGAATTATATTATTCAAGAAATTAAAATCAGGCTGTCCCAGAAAAAACACTTAAAAATTAAAATTTAACTGTTAATTATCGCTTCGAGATTCAGATATCTGATACAGCCATTGTCTTGCCTAACACCATGATCTGAAACTTGTACAAATTATAGCCGTGGAAGTTCCCTACAGGATTATTTCAGTTTTGCCCAAATTGATACTAGGTTTCATTCCCAAAAATCCAAGTATAGCATGACTTGTACTACGAAAACGCAGCCGAGCTAGCATTACAACAATGGCGGCACGGGAACATTGTCAGGTTCATTTTTATGCTAGAGCTGGAAATAACTGTCCGAATATTGAGGCAATCGATCTGAAACTTGTACAAATTGTAGCCGTGGATGTTCCCTACAGGATTATTTCAGTTTTTCCCAAATTAATACTCGGTTTCATTCCCCAAAAATCCAAGTATAGCATGACTTGTACTACGGAAACGCAGCCGAGCTTGCATTACAATGGCGGCACGGGAACAGTATTAATTTTAGCCGCATTTTTGTTCTAGAGTTGGAAATTATTCTCTGAATATTGAGGCAATCGGTCGGAAACTTGTACAAATTGTAGCCGTGGATGTTCCCTACAGGATTATTTCAGTTTTGCCCCAATTGATACTCGGTTTCATTCCAAAAAACCCAAGTATAGCATGACTTGTACTACGAAAACACAGCCGAGCTTGCATTACAATGGCGGCACGGGAGCAGTGTCAGGCGCATTTTTGTTTTAGGGTTGGAAATAACTCTCTGAATATTGAGGCAATCGATCTGAAACTTGTACAAATATTTATTGTAGCCGTGGATGTTCCCTACAGGATTATTTCAGTTTTGCCCAAATTAATCCTCGGTTTCATTCCCAAAAATTCAAGTATAGCATGACTTGTACTACGGAAACGCAGCCAAGCTAGCATTAAAATGGCCGCATGGAAACAATATTTAGGCGCATATTTGTTCTAGAGTTGGAAATTATTCTCTGAATATCGAGGCAATCGATCTGAATCTTGTACAAATTGTAGACGTGGATGTTCCCTACAGGATTATTTCAGTTTTGCCCAAATTAATACTCGGTTTCATTCCCAAAAATTCAAGTATAGCATGACTTGTACTACGGAAACGCAGCCGAGCTTGCATTACAATGGCGGCAATTGGGAACAGTATTTAGGTGCATTTTTGTGGCAGAGTTTGACATTTTCTTTCTGAATATTGAAGCAACCGAATTGAAACCTTTACAAAATGTAGCCGTGGATGTTCCCTACAGGATTATTTCAGTTTTGCACAAATTTATACTCGGTTTCATTCCCAAAAATCCAAGTATAGCATGACTTGCACTACGAAAACGCAGCCGAGCTAGTATAGGGCTACTGTGCGTCAGTGTTGTTTACAGGCGCGGTTCTACGGGGGGCTAGGGGGGGCTGTAGCCCCCCCAAAATGTTGTCTAGCCCCCCCCAAAAATGCAAGTGAAAAAAAAAAAAGTTCTTGAAAATACTGGATTTTTTCAGTTATTAAGCGCCAATTAGAAAACAAAACGCGTTGTGTGGGCTATAATGTGCATGTTTTTCGACCCCTAATAAGACATAGCAGAAGCGAGTGTTAGAAGAACCCAAAATATTGGGTCTTCTAGCCCCCCAAAAAATAATGGCTCTTCTAGCCCCCCAAAAATTTTGACTCTAGAACCGCGCCTGGTTGTTTATTGTAATTTTGCGATTTGAATTAAGGCCAAAGCACTGGCATTAGTAGAGGAGTGGGATATAATCATAATTATCAATACCCCCCCCCCCCCACAACCCCACAAACAAACATCATAAACGAAAAACTACCGGAAAACACCAGAAAATTACTGGCACTCACCTGAAACTACCGGGAAATACCTGTCTACCGGAAAACACAATAAAACAACTACCCGCTGAAAATACCGAAAAACTATCATAAACATCGGATTGTTTTTCCCATCGAAATATAAGTGAAATGAAAATGAGGTCTGCTGTGGGCTATATTTTATATTAGGAGAGCCCGGGAACCAGTCTATTATTTTATTTAATACCTTTATTGCACGTCCAGTGTAGTTTTCCGGCGTTTTCCAATGTTTTTCCTGTGTTTTCTGGTGTTTTCCGTATAAAATATAGTGTGTTTTCCGGTATTTAGTGTGTTTTCTTGTAGTTTTCCGGTGTTTTCCGGTATTTAGTGTGTTTTCCGGTGTTTTCCGGTATTTAGTGTGTTTTCCGGTATTTAGTGTGTTTTCCGGTAGTTTTCCGGTATTAAGTGTGTTTTCTTGTAGTTTTCCGGTGTTTTCCGGTATTTAGTGTGTTTTCCGGTGTATTCCGATATTTAGTGTGTTTTCCGGTAGTTTTCCTGTGTTTTCCGGTGTTGTAGTTTTCAGGTGTTTTCCGGTGTTTAGTGTGACCCGACTAGAGTCCCTTTATACTGATATAAAGGGACTCTAGACCCGACTAATGTATGTTTTAATGATAAGCGCTTGAAGGGTGGGGTTGTCTGCTTAAATTTAGGGTTAGTCTTGGTCCAAGACGCTGTTTATGCGCGAGTCCCTCAAAACAACTAATTATGGCTGGCAAAAGAAGCATCTCTCGTCTTGAAACATTCCACAGCCCGAAGAAAACTGACAACATGGTGTGGACGTGCTTTGTGTGTGACGTAGACATGGTCTCGGATCGTTTACTATGTTGACACTGAAGTAGCGACACAACAACACACAGAGGGCCAGTTCAAGGTCGATCAAACTGCGCAAAAATAGGCAATTAAAAAATGCGACTTTTTCCAAAATCAATACCATTGTTTTGGGGCGTTTTTTTTCTCTCATGGTCCACGGTGTACTTTACATACACAAATTAACGGCCATAAACCTTTCATTTACCTACAGGGGGCGAAATTTCGATCTATGTACAGTGTACTAAAAACAATCACAACAATTCCAAGTAGGCCTAAATAAAGTAATAAAACTTGAGCTCTAATTAATTTTAATATAGCTCTATGAGTTTAAATGACTGACACGGTTGCAACAGAGAAGATGTCATCGTGAAAATTGTGAATAAAGTCTTGAAAACTCCAAACTTAGGTAAAAATCGTTAAAAATAAGCTCTTTTTTTTTCAAACGGAAAACAATATTAAATTCCCGCCGATTCCCGCCTCAGCTCATGGATTTTCCTAAAGCCTGGACCTTCAGGTTAAATTTCAAGCAAAATTTGGCTGCGACTTTTTGCGACTTTTGAAGATACGCGATTTTAAAATTTCACAAGAGATGCTTGGATGCGCCTGTTTATGCTCAACTGCGGGCAACGTCTTGAATCAAGACTACTAGCATAATTTATGGTGCAATCTGGGGAATCCCAAACGTAAACCCGAGTTGCAACACACACATGACACACCTCTTAATTGTAAACAGCAGCACAGTCACAGGCATCATTATTCCAGTTACGCAGCAAACGGTACGCTAAACGTCACATTTTCTTGCATGAATTGAGCATTTTATAATTCTGATCGAGTGTTTCTGTGTCCATCATCAAGAGGGCAAGTGTCCATCTTTTCCTTCGGACACCATCGCACGCGATATTGGATGTGGGATTAGCTTACGTTTTATACCTCCATGCTTACGTTAAGCAAATCACACGGTTACGGTAGGTTCTTATTTAAAATAAATTCATGTATGTTGTATGTCGACCCTACTTCTTTTAATCTTTATCATGTTTATACTAGTAGTAGTAGTAGTAGTGTAGTAGTAGTACTACTACTATACTACTCACTACAACATGTAGCTAGGGCCTAACGTTAGGCTAGTATAGGCTTTATAGTACATGATCATGATGGAGGATAGTTGCGATGATGGTTACCCTAGGCATGCTAGGTCCAGCGTTTCCACATTCAAGGAAATTTCCTCATTTTAAGGAAATTTTTACTTTTGAAGGAATATTTAAGGAAATGAAAAAAAACAAGGAAATTTTAAGAAAATCCTCCAAATCTAAAGAAATTGTAAGGATATTATTAAATTCTGAGCAAATTATACATAATTTTCCAAATAAGCAGCAAAATATATGAATTTATGATAATTTTCGAAAAGTTTGTTGTCTGATTATATTGAATTGCCATATCTTGCAAGCATAATTTCCCCTGGATCTGGAGTCTGAGGCCCTATTATCAGTAAAAGCTGCAGAGGGCGCTTTTCATTCTTTTCTTTTTTATTAATTATTTCTGGGGCATGGAATGCAGTGCGTGCCTACTAGCCTGTATTATTATATACATTTACCTGTATATTATTGGCAGTCAGTCACTGGTACGTTTTTAGCGCTGATTTCTGCTCACTCTCAGCATAACAAGATTTATAGAGCAGTGTACGTAGTAGTCTAGTACATGGCTTTTGGGGCTATTATGAAAAAATAAGGAAATCGGGAGGAAAATAAGGAAATTTGAGTCTCCGAATGAGGAAATCGTCATTTTGATTGTGGAAGCACTGCCTAGGTCTGACATGGGGACTGGGACCTTAGCCCCATGTCTTAGGTCCCAGTCCCCATGTCAGACCTAGGGTTACCATCATTGCAACTAACTAACCCTGTAATGAACACTTCGCGTAGTCATCATGGAGGAAGGAGAGTTGACAGTGACCATGAAGCCCTATAAGTTACATGTATAATAACACTCCAGTTTGTGTCAATCATACACTGAAACAGGGCGTCAGTAGTCTGAGTATATAGGCCTAGTATTGTAGGCCTAGTAGGCCTAACTCCCTATTAGTAGTAATAAAATTGTACTTAAGTACAGGGATTGGGAGTCTCGATCGGAGTCGAGTTGTCTTTGCGGTCGAGCTGTCTCGGAGTTGAGTTGTCTTTGCGGTCGAGCTGTCTCGGAGTTGAGTTGTCTTTGCGGTCGAGCTGTCTCAGAGTCGAGTTGTCTTTGCAGTCGAGCTGTCTCGGAGTCAAGTTGTCTTTGCGGTCGAGCTGTCTCGGAGTTGAGTTGTCTTTGCGGTCGAGCTGTCTCGGAGTTGAGTTGTCTTTGCAGTCGAGCTGTCTCAGAGTTGAGTTGTCTTTGCGGTAGAGCTGTCTCAGAGTTGAGTTGTCTTTGCGGTCGAGCTGTCTCGGAGTTGAGTTGTCTTTGCGGTCGAGCTGGGTCGGAGTTGAGTTGTCTTTGCGGTCGAGCTGTCTCAGAGTTGAGTTGTCTTTGCGGTCGAGCTGTCTCAGAGCTATATGCTCAGGTTCAGGATCTTAGCATAGCGATCAGGGCTTGCCCTTTATTTTAATTTTTTTTTTCTGACTGTGTTTCTACTGTAAATTAGTGTTTCTACTTTTAAGGAAAGCCAGGTTCAAAACAAAGGGGAGAGATCAACATTTTTCAAAACAGTGCCTTTCTTGCGGAAGACTTGGAAAACATTTCCTGGATTCATTTTAGGACGCTGATTTCCCAAGATATTTTGTTGTGATGAGATCATACCGTAACTCACTGTCATGAGTTACGGTACATGTGAACTGAACCAGTATTTATTTTACTGAAAGTACTGTAGGATGGACACTTCCTGAAATGTATAGGCCTATGTACATGTATGGCACTGTTCCTGCAAGTTCATGAAATCTGAGTATGCAGATTCACACAAACAAAACAAAATAAACCTCAGTATTGGCACAATAATTGGCCTTCACTTTTCCATGTTACATGTACATGTTTATAGGCCTAGGCCTATTGGTCCTCTTTTTGTGTGAGTGAATTCACACATATGCATTTTCATTTATCGCTACTTGGCAAGATAAACTCTCATTCGTTCTCTCCTCAATTTTCAATATCAAATTAAATTTAGGCACAGTATAGGCCTAAACTACCTAATTATGGAAAGATTCAGTTCTCAGTATTATTTTTGACAAAAAAATATGCTCAGTCATGGCGGTCATCATAAATGTGGCATCATGACAATGTATGATTTTTTAAGGGGCTAATGTGTGACGGTGTGCAATTATTTTGACTGGTCCGTCGGACCATTTTAACAAGAGTGTGACTGGTCCGTGAGCATTTTGACTGGCATGTTCGAACCCTGCCTAAGTAATGGGTACATTGTGTGCCCGACTCTACACTTCCTTTCAGGCAGAGCTCTGTATTCGCAATAACTTCAAATCATGAGGCTTACATGTAATTTCATACTTTCAGGATATTCAGGATATATTAATTACCATCGCAGTTACTCCTCATACATATAATACGTCACCGTACATGTACTGAGATTTTATAATCTCAGGGGCCAATTTCACGGCGCTGCTTAGCACAAAAATTTGCTAAGCATGACATTTCTGTCTTAATAAAAACAGGGTTAACAACCAAATTTCCATGTGTTGTGAATCGCTTGTGATTGTTCTTTGACTGTTGTTCACTGACCATGAATATCAAATGAAATTTTTTACGGTGGTTTGTTTTATTGGGCAAGACATTTTTGTGCTAAGCAAATTTTTGTGCTAAGCAGCGCCGTGAAATTGGCTCCAGGATGCATTCCATAGTATTGCAAGTGCTGATTGTGACCATTTTGGGAAATTAATTCCCACTTTAAAATGGTTAAATGGGTCTATATGATGTTGTGAAATACAAACTGACCATTCATTAATGACAGCCCAATATACCCTGCATGGCATGCATGGGAATGGGGGCTGTTATAAAAAAAAATAATAATTGTTTTAAAGTAGACCCAGTAACTGGGGCTCTGAACTCCCTTTTTTTTATTGTGGCGTTGATGGCCAGTCTAGCACACCGCTGTTTCAAGGGCTCCATAGGCGAAATCTAGTTTTCGCGCATGCGCCACTTTTTCATGGTGGGTCACTAAAAATGCATATTCATGAGGTGTGACCTCATAACGCCAGCTCTCAAAACGTGTCATAAACTCCTCCAAAATTTCGTAATATAGACTTTATGGGCTGGTAAAAAGGTGATGGAACTGTTGCATATGTATATTTCAGCTGGCAAATCGCCGAGAAAGAAATTTCTGGAGGTTCAGGTAGCGCGAAATACAAAAATACAAGCAGCGCTCTTTTCTCAAGAAAGACGACGGATTCCAGAAAAAGTACGTTTTTAAGTCATGTTTTCTCAAAGAAAGGAAGTTTTCCTAATCAGGGGATTGGAATAGCCATTAAAACCAGTTCTTACTTTACAAAAGTAGGGCCTTTTTAAAGTATATAACCCCCACACCCGGTAGGAAATTAGAATAGAATGCGACATACAACGGGGCTCGTGGGGTGCTTTTCACCCGTGCAACGTGCACGCACCCATAGGCAACATGCACACTGTACTGTACAGTTTAACATGCACTGTACAGTACAGTATAGGCCTAGTGCGTATACCGTGACAGGAGGGAAGAGTCGTTAGTTTTCTGTAGAAGCTGGGCGGGTACCAGCTAACCAGCGTGGAATAATCTCTAGGAATTTCCATACATGTTTATTATACAAATAAATTAATTACACAGTACATGAAGTTCGTTTGCCTTTTTTTTTTTTTTACATCTGAAATGCTGATACAAATAAATAAATAAATAAATAAATAAAGGCCCAGGGCCGCGGGAAACCCTCAAAATAAGAGAGAAAGTGATGCATGATGGTATGTGGCATGTTCATATTGCACGGTTTCGCACCAACATTGAATGTTTACTAACGCAAAAGTGTATGGGTTCTGCACTCCATTTCCGTTACAAATGACTCGACAACGAATAGATCTTCATGTTGAATACTAACAATTCTCCAGGAAAACTTCCAGAGACATTATGGAAGGCAAGCAAAGTGGCCAGTCTGTGGGACTTCGGTGTAAAGACCAAAATTTACGGCGGTTTTGAAACTCGAATTACACCAAACCCTCGACACTGGGCCGCCCCATTTTAAGTTCAACAGGGGAAGAGTTGACCTTATTTTACATCATTTACAAGAAAATGCTCAATATTCATTAGGAATTTACATAAAAAGGCGTAAATAAATCATGCTAATTAAGCAGTGGACAAAGATAACCACAAGAGGGCGCGCTTCATCAATGAACGCCCACTGTAACGCCCACGCACAGCCAGCTAACTAGATTTCGCCACGGAAACAGCGGTGAGCACCGCAGAGAATCCCATGCATAGCCCTAAATGGGTTGTACACAGAAAAAATTGTACTTCTCGGTACTTGTGCCAAAAAATTCCCCCAAAAGAGAAGCGCTATGAGATTCTCTGGGGCATTAGACCGACTGTCAACCCCAAAATTAAAAAGGGAGTCCAGCGCCCTCCAATCCGACTGGGGGCGTTTACTAAACAGAGGCTCAGGCTCCAGCTCTGACATACATGCTGAAAATAAAGGTTGTGGTGTTTCACTGAAGCTGAAGCTCTGTTTTTTCTTTTCAAACCAGAGAATCTAAGTTATAAATGATTTTTGATACCAGTTATTTCATTCACAAAATGGAGCCGGAGCCTGAGATGGAGCCTGAGCCTCCGTTTCATAAATGCTCTGTGTCTAGTTTTAAAGACCAACTTTCTTGGTTCAATCAGAAGAAATGGTGCAGAAATCAATTGAGACTGATTGCGCAACCAATGTTTACATGCCATCACGTGACCCATAGGCCTAGTGGGTATGTTTACGTGGTTATGTTTCATTTTGAGCAGAACAACACATGATGAAAACATGCAAAGGATGTAAACAAGTCTTCTTTGCTTGTTAATTTCACTGCTGTTCTGCACAAAATGAGATTTTAAAAATACCCACTTAAGGCATCATGTGATGGCATGTAAACAATGGTTGCGCAATCGGTCTATTGTCATTTTATGAAGCCCACTTTTCCTCACCTAATTCAAATGGGTTCATGCGGGCAAAACAAAACAAAAAAGGAAAAGGAAATAAGCAAAGCAAAAATAGTGGCATTATACACTACAAAACTTTCCAAGCTCCAAAATGTTGCGCAAGAAAAAAAAGAAAGTAAATTTCCCAAACCATGAAAGTCTGAACACAGAGGCTGAGTCACAAGTTTATTACTTTGACATCAACATGATCAAGAAGCATTTCTGGCTGAGCACTTGGTCATAGTGGTGGAGCCATTTTGGGGAATTGCTGCGCTTGAAACTTGTCTTGCATGTACCGAACCTTTAATATAGAATATCACTGATTGCATTGGGTTTTATTTGTACAGTATATTGTTGTTTTTCCTTCCACAGCACCAATTTGTAATCCTCGTGTAGTCTGCAGTCGACAAAATCTCTTCGCTCCAGTGCTAACTATAACGCCACACACAGGAAGGGAAAGATTTTATACTGTTTCTGCCTGACTCCACTGCAAAAGATTGGGATTCTGCATGTAGATGCAAGACCATGGCTACACACCTTGGAAAACAGACACGGCTTTGTTTTGTCTTTGCTTGTACGTGTAAGTGAAATTTCAAATTTCAGTCTTTGGAAAAGACACTAAATCTTGATTTGCTTGAAAAACCCAGCATCTGATGAACCAAGATTTCCCATGGTGACTGTTTACAAACTGTTGAGTCCATTTTCTGTCTCAAACTCAATCAATTTTGGTTGGAGGCCTTACAAATTATGTACGCTGCCTATAACTCACATTATCTCTACTTGTTGTCAATGTCTTGTTCAAAGCAATGTACTACATACGTTTACCATTGTAATTTACTTGTCTTTTCTTGTTTTTTGTCTGTGCAGTGAGTGCATGTCTGACTGTCGCATTGTCGTCAGACGCAGCAGCAAACCTGCAACAGGGCAAAGACGGAGTTTTACAATGCCCATGGATTGTTGACGGAACATACACAGTAGATGAGGTCGCTGGTCTGTACTGGTACAAAGAAGGACCCAACGGAGACAGCAGACTGATGGTGTCATACTTTGAAGGAAGCATCTCCTATGGCCCGGGAATTTCAACCACAAAATACAGCCTGAATGTCTCATCGTTCTTTCTCCTGATTCATAATGTTGCGAATGAAGATGAGGGGACGTATGAAGCACGGATAAAACGCATCCCCCATAGTTTTAAAATACACAGGGTGAATGTATCGGTCTCATCAAGTGGCAAGTATAATATCTTCCTTGTTTATCAAGTATTTATTTGGTGTTGCATTCGATTCCACAACCTCCAAGGCCATATAGGCCGAGCCATTCGAGGCCAAGGCCAAGGCCACATCCGAGTCCAGGGGCCAAATTCATAGAGCTGCTTAAGCACAAAATTTGCTTATTATAGCTTGTTTATCATCAAAAACATATGCAGAGTTGTATTCAAGTCCACAACCTCCGAGGCCAAGGCCGAGCCATTCGAGGCCAAGGCCAAGGCCACGGCCAAGGCCACATCCAAGTCGAGGGACCAATTTCATAGAGCTGCTTAAGCACAAAATTTGCTTAAGCGTGAAAAGTCTTGCTTGATCAAACAGGATTGCCAACCAAATTTTCATGTGATGTTTACTGCTTTTGACTTGTATTTGGCCAATGTTTGCTGAGCATAACATTCACAAGGAGTTTTGGCTGGCATGCTGATTTTATTTGTAACCAAGGGTTTTGGTGCTTAAGCAAATTTTGGTGCTTAAATTGGCCCCTGGCTTTAGGCACCCATGCAGCGCAGACCATTTTGCGCAGTCTATTTGTCCGTGGCTAAGTATGCAATTATGCATGTTCGACTCTTCGCTGCAATGAAAATCTAGCCGCAGTTCTAGAAAGTTTCAGACACGGCTGAATCTCTGGCGCTGCGTTTTCTTCTGGCGTGTCTGAGCTGTTTTGTACCGTATGTATGTCTGTTCAACGCATCGAGATCGCTGTTTGCGCTTGTTACATTCATCGTAATTAAACCGACCACATTTTGCAAGTGCAAAAAGAGACAATATCAGAATGATTTTAACTTTCTTTCTGTAACTGTATTGAATGCAAAATTGAAAATTTTCCCCCAAAAATTTTGGGAAACAGGTTTCAGTTTTAAACACAAACTGAGTCATCAGTCAAAATCCCTCGAGGCCGAGGCCGAGTCACGGACTGTAGAGACCAAATTTCCGACGTTGAGTCATACATGTACAGCGCTGAACATAATTGCATTAAAAACGTGTGTCATTTCATTTGTCTGATGGTTGTTTTCAGCACATTTATGCAACAAGTAAACATGCAAATTAGGCTTGCCCTTCACCGATGTGTGAGCAATGCATACTCATGCTGTCAGTGCTTGTTGAGTGCACATGAAAAAATCATGCACTAGTGACTCATGTGGGATTCGAACCCACAACCTCTTGCTTACTAGTGCAGATTCCATACCGCATAGGCCACCGAGCTAGCTAGGGTCAGCGGTTTAAATCGAATCCAATATCGTGGCAGGTACCACGTCGGTGAAGGGCAAGCCTGATTTGATGTATCTATCTCCCGACAAAAATCATTCATATTCATGAACAAGAAAACATATTCCCAGAATTCAGAGGAGCAATATGAAACATTGGCCGTCTTGGCTGGTACAAGGGAGCTGAGATATTGTTTCAAGAATGTAAAATGGCCTGATGACCAGGGATAATATTAGTGTAAAGCATTGTGATATGATACCCTTCTTGTGTGTAAGAACGCTATATAAATGCCTAAATTATTATTATTATTATTATTACAAAATTCACAAACATTGTCATCCCCCGTGTTCAAGGAAGTTTCACTGATTTGATGTGGTATTTGTTGTACTGCAGATGTGACCAAAGCACCACTAGTAGCACCAACGATGGCAAATGCAAATGACAACGATAAGCAGACTGACGGGCTTAGTGGAGGAGACATTGCAGGCATTATCATCGTTGTGATTGTCGTGGCTGTCATAATATTCGCTCTTATATTTTATTTCAAGGTATGTGAAAATTTGTTTTTCAAATGTATTGTTCATGTTTATCGTATGTTTAAATTCTTACACAGCAGGCAGAGTGGAAGTACATGTAGTACTAGCATGGTGTACAATGTCTAGCAAAAATTACTCCGTGCTAGCTAGCTAGCTAGACTCGCTTCCTTGTTTGCCCAGTGGGCTAGTTAATAAAAATCAAGAACCTACCTGTTAAAGCTAGTATCATACTTTGGTAAGAAACCAAAACAGAAATGTTCACAGATTCATGTATAACTTACAGGGTATGAAGGTGATGGTGGTAGAAACATATCGTTAAAATGTTTCCGCCTGAAATGGTGTATTTATCCAGAAATTAGTAAAACAGCGACCAAAAAATCTTTTTGGTCTCAACAGTTCATAAACAGTGCAAACAGTCACCATGGGAACTCTTGGTTCATCAGATGCTGGGTTTTTTCAAAGAAATCAAGATTTTAATAGTGTCTTTTCCAAAGATCGTTCATCCGAACATAAAGGACACCCTCACTTGAGTTGTTTTAGTTATCCCCTTTTACTCAAGGTATGCAGATGCTGCTGGTAGAAACATACCGTTGAAATATTTTCATGTGCCGTTCCCAGGTTGCAGCATTGTTGCGTGTATCATTGAAACGATCCCTGGGGTGTGGCGGTGTGTGTCAATAGTTGACTATTGGGGTCACCACCAACGTAGGGCTGGATGGCTCAGTTGGTAGAGCGCCTGTACGGTATTCAGGAGGTCGCCGGTTCGAATCCCGCTCCAGTCAATCTTTCTTTGTTCACTTTTCAATGACTTAAAAAAACTCAGTCAGTTTCCCTTGTGGTTATTTCACGAAAATATTTTCACCTGAAATGCTGTATTTTAATTTATCCAGAAATGAGTAAACCAAAACCAAAAACAGTTTTGATCTCGGGGTATTAATTAAACCATTCTTAATTTTTTATAAGAAAAATTGAGTCGGTCGGGTTTTCGCTATTTTCTCATGACTCATGATGTCCTATTGAGCTCAAATCTTCACAGGTTCATTATTTCATGTACATGTGTGATCAGACAAAGTGTGAGTGCTGTCCTGTGACCTTACCAATGATGTATTCCTTTAATTAGGAAAGTAGCATGCATACAGAAAAATATTGATCGATTTTTTATTCCTTTTCTGACTTGCAGATATGGAGGAAATGCAATTGTGAGAATGCTAAAAAATATGAAAATATTGAACTTGGAGAGGAAGGTGAGACTTACATATCTTTTGGAATAAAGGTTTATGTACTAGTGCTGGGATTTTTATTCAGTTATAGATTAAAGGTAGTATCATACTTTGGTAAGAAACCAAAACAGAAATGTTCACAGATTTACCTATAACTTACAGGTGATATGAAGATGATGGTGGTAGAAACACACCGTTAAAATTGTTCCTTTATTTACCCTGTATTGTCAAGAGGCTTGTTCTATGGACCTTGTCGGAGCTTATAATAATAAGCAGATGAGATGACACCATAGAGCTATATTAAACTTATTAGAGCTCTAGCTCTGTGTACAGAGTGATGCCTGTTGGGCACATCCATGTTTGTGCACAAACCTATGGAAAACACAAAATTGTCTCTTGTACATCTATTTGCATAATAGTCTGCGTTTGTAACATAGGTGTGTTATAGAAGCCCAATACTCCCAAAATCTGATGCACCTTTGGTAAATGAGTGTTTCATTTTGCGCAGTTTAGTGCGCACACACTCTGCATTTCAGTCACGCAATGATTGCATGCATCAATCAAGACGCGCTACCGGTGCTGTTCACGCATAGTTGTATGTTGCATATAGAGTAGGCCCCCTACTCTCTTTTATAGTCATTTCAGTCAAAGTTTTCTTATTCCTGCACAGACACGCACTCAAATTCAAAATGACTGCGCCCAGGACGGCTTCAAAGCATATACTCACAAAGAATGCAGAGCTAGCGCTCTAGTAATTGTAATATACATGTAGCTATATGGATGACACTGAGAAAGTGAAATGGATCACTTACGGTAATTGTTGCATTTTTTCAACGTACATGTATGTATGCCTGAATTAAAGGTATTATTTTTCTTTGCTCGTAGATCCCATTAGACATGAGTTGGTGCACCACCTGAAGACACTCTACCAAGAGAAACTGAACAAAATACCTACCCACATCGCTGATGAACTGAGTATGAGGACAATTGATGACATGTATGTCCATCCGGCGCTCTATGAACTTGGACATAACATCATCACTGCCAAACAGTCATTCAGTCAAGGCCAATGCTCAGGCGAAAATTCCCCCCGAAATAAACAGAAGACCCCTCTGAAAACGGTAAGCGATTTCATGAACTATCTAGGTGATAAACACCGGGTTGCTCTTGTCGGGAGTGCGGGGATCGGGAGGGCGACCATCATCAAGAAGATTGCATATGAATGGGCCTGTGAAAGGTTAGGCGAAGACTTCATGTTTGTAATCGCTCTAGAAAAGAAAGACATGAATCAGGGTGCCTCCGGTGTGTGCGATGCCATTTGCAAGCTCCTTCCAGCAGAGTCTGATATAACCAAGCAGCAGATTAAGAAGCTCATCGCCAGACATCAGGACAAGGTGCTGTTTCTGCTGGAAGACTCATCCTTGCAAGTAAAAGGCAGCATAGCCAAAGAGGACTTTTCTTTTAAAGATTTGTTGTCAGTAGATGCACTCAGAAAATGTAAAATCCTGATCACCATGAGCCCCCATCAACTTCAAACCCTTCAAAAACTTAACAACGGTTACTCTGTAGTCAAGACAACAGGTTATGATTTCGAAGAGATGGCGACATACATCGAAAAGCTGTACGAAAGTACTAATGATGCACTCATGGAAGAAATTAAGTCAAGTGAAGCCATCTCCTCACTTGCAAAGTCACCATTCATGCTCCTGCTACTGTGCATCATCTGGCATTCAAATCAATCCCTCCCAAAGCAAAACAGTGACCTCTACAACAAAGTGGTAGAGGCACTGGAAAGTCATGCTACCCAAAAGGGTCACTCGTTCAATCAGGACGAAATATGGGAATACAAGAAGAACATTGGTAAGGTCGCATTTGAGGGATTAGTTGCAGCGAAAGATTTTTCTCCTTCGGACTTCTCCGATGTCACCAGCGCTCTTGAGTATGGTTTCAAAATTGGTGCTCTGTCGAAAGAAACCGTGACAATTGGGACCAAACTGAAAGAAAATGTTGAGTTTTTATTCCATTTTCGGGATTACTTTGCAGCTTGTTATTATGCTGCCAACAGTCATGCGCTTGGAAACAGTTCAGAAATCAGTGAGGCTGTTTCACATCTTCGTGACAGAGGTTGGCTGTCAAGCTAATTGTGCACTGACATATCCTGAAATCTAATTGCATGAACCTAAAATCTGTTTGCAAAATTAAAAGACTCCAAACTACAGCCCTTCCCGTCAATTTGAAACTCCCACCACTCTTGCCCACCGACTTATTTTAGAGTACAGGTAGCCTTTATAAACACATTGACAGTTTCTTTGTGCATCAACTTTCAACTTGCTTGTGATAGTCAGGGAGCAAAGTTCTGAAAACCCTCTTGTTCATGTGTTTAGCTCAACACCCACTACATCTATGGTTTGACTTCATAAAATGGACGTTTATACCATTAACAGCTTTGCTAGATAGTATATGTTGCTTCAAGTTGTGGTATCACTTTCGAGAAAATGTGGCATCGTTTGAGGATCAACAATAACAAGATTCACAATACAACTGAAAAAAAAGGGGCATGGTCGTATTTTCTGCCCCCCCAAGTCCTTGATATGTATTTTGGTGAATGATTATGTGATTATATAATTAATTATCCATTCACAGAGAAATTAAATTTTTTTATAATAAGTCAGAAGCAAGAGCTTTTAAAACCCATTTGTTGAATTTTCTTTTGTTTTTCTTAATTTTGGGGGGGGAATATTGCAATAATTTTTGGGATATTACACAAAAGTGTTACCACAATTTGAGGCCACATAGTACTTCGAAATGTTCCCTGAGGTCTGTTCCATCAATTTCTTAAGTCAGACCTTAGATTTAGTCGGGGTTGAGAACTCTAATTTTTTCATGGTCCATGCTCATTGTCTATGAGGCTTTTGGGCCTGTGTTGGTGCTGCTTATGCTAGAGACATTTACATAATCTAGCTGTTCCTCTGGTTGCAGTATTACTAATGCTGCAGGTAAATAATCCTTGGGATATACCTGTAGTCCTGTATGCAGCAGTATGTGACTGGTTTCATGGCTTCTGACTGCCAAACAAACAAAGATAATTGACTAATGGCGTATTGGGGTCACCACCAACGTAGGGCTGGATAGCTCAGTTGGTAGAGCACTTGTACGGTATTCCAGGGGTTGGTGCTTTGAATCCCGCTCCGGTAAATTTTTCTTTTTTCACTTTTCAATGACTAACCAAGGTAGTTGTAGAGTTGTAGATCTTTCATATCCTCTTCATATTTCCTCATTTAATGAAGGGAAGAATTACGTGTAATACAAATTATCTCTTTCATATTTTATATTCGTTGCTTAATTACTCGGTTTTTTTTTTGCCCCGATTTTAAAACTGAGTAAAGATGTGGGCGCTTATATTTTTTAAACTCTGTGAGGTATATTGTAAATTTTTTTGTACTGTAATATCTAAATTATCCATTGTCTTCGATTGATTTCTTACCTTTGAAATATTTATTGTTATTTTTAAGGGCACCACTTGATAAGCTTTGCTTATCTTGACTTTGATTGCCTCATAATAAAATGCATACATTTTGTAACTTCCATAAACAAATTGATTCAGCCATAATTGGTGGAGCCTCCTCTTAAAAGGTAATATCATACTTTGGTTTTTGTCAACGGAAATGCAGATTCATGGGCAAAAGTATCAATGTACAGTAACAGTCATCTGTGAAATTTTCAGTCCCATATGGTGTCCACTTTTTGATAAAACAGTAAAAAAATAAACACCCACAGTATTGTTTTTCAAATTAAATCTTTCCACCGTTATTTGTGGTCTTTAAATGATCAAAATATGTTATGGTCATTGGTTTGACTCTTTGACTCTTTTCTGGATAAATACAGCATTTCAGTCAGAATTGTATGTTTTTACCATCATTAGTTATAGGTACATGTAAATCTGTGAAGATGTCTGTTTCGGTATGCTACCAAAGTATGATAGTACGTTTAAAGCTGAATACTACCTACTTTGCCAATGAATTTAAATTGAAAAAGTAAATCATAGACAATTGTGAATGATTATTTGCTTTCAAATGAAATAACCCACAAAATTCACCAATGAACATTTGCTGACTGTATTTTGTTTGAAGCACTTGCCAAATCAGTTATCAGACTCTGAAATAATTTATTGGTGACTATTTCTTATAGGGCCTTTTGTAATGTTTGCAAAGAATTTAAACAGTAAGCCTCTCATTGGGGGTTTAGAAGGTACAGGAACAACCGGTATTTTTCATACTGGGGCCATTTTCATAGAGATGCATGGAAAAAAAATTTGCGGAGCAGATTTTAATGTTCACCAGATATTCACCTATTCTGAGTATCACCCATTCTTCTCTGTGTCACTATGTATATGAACGTCTGATACATGCATGCATGCACATTTTATGCAACGTGGCACATCAGCCAATCAGATCTGTTTTGAGAACATTTCCGTCAGGATCGTGATGGAGGGTGTTGATTGGTCAAATTTGCGTGTCCGCGCAGCAGCAGCTATCTACCATAGATATCAAAAGAATAAATAATAATGTTATTCTATATCTATGCTATCTGCGTGATAGACGCGCTCGCCATATGATACGAAAGTAGATGCCCCCTGATTGGTCAAAGCTTAGAGAGGTCAGTGCTGGGTTGGCTTGCATAATAAATCAGGAAATCTGCACGCATGTGATAGAGGCTTGCTCGCTGTACGGCGAGTGCGTCTATCGCATAGACTAATATTGCCCGAGGGCCAGACACAAGCATACATTTCAGGCAGTTTTAGTCGGTAACTTGTCTGGAGTTTCTTGACTTGGCAAGAATTTTCCCCAACTAGCAAACTTCTGTCCAGTTCTGTACTCTGCAGCCTTATTCAAGTGTATAAATGTCCAGTTGTAGCATCAAGTTCTGATTGTAGGAATCCTTTCCCTTCCTTTGTCCTCAGTGTTGGATAGAAACAACAACACATGAATGTGCTTCTTGATTTGTATATTATGTATTCATACATGTTAACTACATTAGATGTTTCATTAATGTACATACATGTATCTGTTAGTAAGTTGATATACAGCGTGTCCCCCAAAAAACGCAACACTTTGTCGGGGAACCATTATGTTAAAATTAAAATGTTTATCACTTCACGATTCAGTTATATGATAAAATCATGTCTTGGCTATCACCATGTAGAATTTAAGCATATTTGGGCTAAAATTGGCGAAAATGTGACCAATTGAAAGAGTACTCTTGAAAAACAAATTTGCAGTATTCCAGAATAAGTGGTCAAAACATACATAATGTGTATTTAAAGAAAGATGAAAATCGGGTTTTGAGGTTGGGTAATTCAGTTTTAGTTTTTTCCCCTCCTTTTCAGCCCGATTTTCCTTAAATTCTACATGGTGATAGCCAAGACATAGCTCTATCACATATCTGAATCTTGAAGTGATAAACAGTTTAATTTTCATGTAATAGTTCTCGACACAATACCGGTAATTCATTGCATAGCTGTCATAACTGCAATCTTCTGTCATGTTGAGGCTACATGTAGATTTGTGTGTAAATTTTCTCTATTTTCACTAATGAAAATTTTATGAAACTTCATTGTGTACATACAGTAGAATTGCTTTTACATAATGTCCTAAGCTGCCCAAAGTCTTTTGAAAACAATGACCAATAGACGTCTAAATGTCCAAAGAGTGGATTTGGTTTATTTTTCGAAATCATTTCACACTTAATTACATGATGATGATAATCACATATGTGGACACAATGTTTTACAATGTTTTTTTATTATGCTGGACAATGAACTTAAATGTAGATTTGGTCAAGTGTGTTGTAAATATGCATTGTAATATGGATAACGTTTACTTTGTATAATAATGATTTTTACATTGCATGAATATGAAACCAATAGCACTCCGCACTTGCGCTAAAAATAGCACCAGATATCAGACAAACATTGCAAACGTGTGTGGGTGTGCGCGTCCATGTACACTACATGTGTGAGACAATGTTTGTCTGACATCCGGGGATTTTGTGACGTCATTAGTGCGAAGCGCTATTCATGTAAGCGATACTATTAACATGGGCCAGTGATAATGGCGTAAAGCTCTTTTTATAGCTTATACTCAAAGCTGAGTGTACACTGTCAACATTTTCGGTAACAATCTCGGTAACATGTTGCTCAGGTAGGGCGACACACCAGGGAAACAAGACTTTGCGCCCTGTGTACACTAGCAACATTTGGCCAACATGTTACCGAGATGTTGCTGAGGTAATGAGAATCTGGCATATATCTTGCCATTGCAACTTTCTTTTTAGTCTTGTCTTGTTTGCATGCGACATCCCACAGAGGGGAACATGCTACCCATAAACTGATTAGGTTTTTTATGTTGTTTTAGATAACTCCGTAGCTGCCATTTTGTCCAAATTGCATGATCACACTGAGGGCCTGTTTGTTCAACGCACAGGATCCCAGATCTGCGGATCCACTTCCTTTGCAGGGTACACTAAAATGTTATCTAGATCAGCTAGATCAGTGATCTTGTGCATTAAACAAACAGGCCCTGTGTCAGATGACCTAAAGCCTACTCCTGATGGGTTAATAGTGGCAACATGTCCGTGAAATAAATGCATTTCCATTCTTCCAGCAACATCTGAGCGCCGGACAGTTGGGCAACATATTACCAAACTCGTTTTGCTCTGTGTACAACATTTTCAGCAACATGGTACCTGGTCAACATGTAACTGAGATTGTTACCTAAAATGTTGACAGTGTACGCTCTGCTTTAATGTACTACCCACCAGTTCTGCCAATCCTAAATCCACCTGTGGAATATTGACATTTATCATTTTTCCTTGGCCTTACATGTATGTTGTGGATTGATCAGCCTATAAACAATAAGCACAGAATCAGCATATACCACCTATGTTTTACCGTTTATGAAACAGAGGCTCGGGCTCGGCTCGGGCTCCATTTCATGAATCCATTCTACAATAGCAGGCACCAAAATAGAGGCTTTTGGTTGCAGTTCTAAGATAAATTCTCTGGTTTGAAATGGGAAACAGAGTTTCAGCTTCAATGAAAAACCCACAAGCTATATTTTCAGCACATGGATTGTCAGTGCTGGAGCCTGAGCCTGAGTCTGAGCCTGAGCCTGAGCCTGAGCCTGAGTTTCGTAAATGCCCATAGTGCACAAATGACTATAAGTAGTTAGTACATTGTGTCTAGACACAGTTGACATAGGCCAATTACATCTCTGACTTAACAGCTGCAGAAAAATCCTTTTTTTATGAGTTTTCAGTCTGTGCAGTTGTACATGGTGTTTCTCACTTTAATACATGTACATAAATTGTAATGAATGATACAATTAATGATATACGTGACTTACCATAACGTTCATCAATTTGTGGAATATGGCCCACTAAAAGTGGCATATTATGCTGTATGAATGCTCAAAGTATTAGAGAAATGCAAGTAGAATTAATTGAAAAAATAAAATAAATAAAAACAAACCAATATTAAACAAACATACACAAAAACAGGAATTGAATTGATACTATGCACCATGTCTCAAGACCATATGGAATTTCAAAACAAATTGAACAAAAACTAAATGGCAATATTAACTAAGGTCCAGTTGTTAACATACATGAAGTAGTTATATGAGTGTTCTTCATAATTACAACAAGATATGTGCTTTTTAATTAAAATGATTGGTGAAATTATAAGTAGCCACATCACTGTTATACAATTTGAATACTAATTCTTGAATTGCACTGTTCTTGATTAACACATAATATTTTCATGCATCTAGTATACTGTGCGTTGCCTACATATAGTAAACATAGTAAACATAAATTGCATCAGACAAAAAAGCAACATGTAATCAGAAAAAGGCATGTATATTTTGCATGTGTGGTCAAACATGTTATATGGTGTGCAATTTGCACAGTAGATGAGAAGATAAGAATAATAAGCCAAGCTTTCTTGTTTTTCAAAATGTGCCTACATTTAACAATGAAAATTCTCTTTTACATTGCATTAAAGGTAGTATCATACTTTGGTAAGAAACCGAAACAGAAATGTTAACAGATTTATGTATAAATTTCAGGGTATGAAGATGGTGCTGGTATAAACCTACCGTTAAAATATTTCCGCCTGAAATGGTGTATTAATCCAGAAATTAGTCAAACAACGACAGAAAATCTTTTTGATCTTTTAAAAGATAACAAAAAAAAGAGAAAAGACTTATGGAATACTGTGGCCTTTTTTCAAAATTTTCTCACAAAGCGGGCACCGTATTGGACTGGAATTTTCACAGGTGACTGTGACTGTATCGTCCTTGATATATTTGCCCATGAATCTGAACTTCTTTGACAAAAACCAAAGTATGATGCTACCTTTAACGCAAGTGCAGAATTTAAACAAAAATTAAATTAAATTGTTTGAAGAATCATGTTAATTGTATTGATTAAGATACATGATACCAACATGTGTGCAGCTATGAACAAGTAGAAGTTGTTAAGTACCTTGAAAAGCCTGTAGAGTTACAGGCAATTAATTCAGTGGACAAACAATTTAATATTATATTTTAATCTTCCTTCCTCCGTTGTTGCTTATGCTATGCATTATCTGGACATTTATAATGACATTTGCAATGTGCCTATACATGTATGTGTACTTGCAGTAAAGGTTGTTAAATATAACAATTAAAAAGTAAGCATGTGCTGTGAGCCAAATCAACATGGTCATGGGTTATTTCTTATGTTTTTGGTTGCATGACCCAAATAAAGAATACGTCGTTGAAATATTAATAGCTTCAATAAATAATTTATACTGCCCCCACTCGGCTCACAGGCTTTCATAGCCTTGATTTTCTTTCACATTTTCTTTTACTTTTACTACAATTTTGATTGTCATATATATGTTCATATTCATAAATATTCATAAAGTCTTTTATTTGAGTTTATCGTGTCTTTAAGAAAAAATGTTATTAATATTATTCATAATATCACACAACAGTACTGACAGCTTTTTAGCTATACTTGTCTTGTGTACAACTCAACTGTGAAATGTATGTGCAGTTTACATGGTAAATTTTGTCCAAGTTTCTAGACTCAGTAACTATATGCGGAGCCTTGACAAATCTAAGATAATAACGGGCATTTATAAAGCGCCTTTCCAAGACGATCAAAGTTTGCTGTATACATTATCATTATCCCTGGTCATCATGCCATAATTTACATTCCTGAAACCATCTCCCTGGGGAGTATACAGCCCTGGCTACTATAGGGCGCACAGAGGCTAATCAAACCACAAAGCCATCTCTACCCCCGCAGGTACCCATTTACACCTGGGTGAAGAGGAGCAATATGTGACAAAGCATCTTGCCCAAGGACGCAAGTACCACTAGCCCATGGCTGGATTCGAACCCACAATCTGTAGATTGACCACAAGACATTGAGTTCGACAGTCGACACACCAGCCACCCCACATTTTACATGTATTTTTATATTAGCGATTCTTTTTTATACAAATGCCTGAACAAAGAACACGAGGTAACCAGGTTTTTGCAGATAACTATTAATACATCTTCTTCTCCCTGTGAAGAGTAGGGTCAACTTGTATCTGTATCTTGGTAGCTATACCGTGAGATGAGAGGTGCCACACATCACACTCACACCGGGTCACGCGGAGCTCTTAGCCCGTGCTTCCATCGCTGACTGCCCGGTCCATTTCCTCTGATGTATCCTCATGTGACGGTTGAGGTTACCGGACTGGCTGAACGGCCGGCAGCAGATCTGGCATTGGTACGGCTTCTCACCCGTGTGCGTCCGGCGGTGGTTGCTCAGGGTGGAACTATCCGAGAAGGACTTGGAACAGAACACACAGGTGTAGGGCCTCTCACCTGTGTGTGTCCGCATGTGGGTTTTCTCGGAGGAACTCTGAATAGACAGAGAAAGTACTACTAATTCAAGTCTGATATGTGTAGTTCAGGTTAACGGAATCCTACAAAACAAACCTGCTAATAATTACCAACGTTTTAAAGTAGGGAAATGTTTGTTAAAGGTAATATCATACTTTGGTTATTGTCAAAGAAATGCAGATGCATGGGCACAAATATCAAGGAAGATACAGTAACAGTCATTTTTAAATTTCAGTTTCATACGGTGCCCACTTTTTGAGAAAACGGTGAAAAACGGCCACAGTATTTCTTACGTCTTTTCTCTTTTATTTTTGATCTTTTAAAAGATCAAAAGGATTTTCGGTCGTTGTTTTACTAATTTCTGGATAAACACACTGTTTCAGGCGGTAAAATGTTAACGGTAGGTTTCCTCTACCACCATCTTCATGCCCTGTAAATTATACGTAAATCTGTGAACATTTCTGTTTTGGTCTCGAAGTTACCAAAGTATGATTCTACCTTAAAAACAACAAAACTCAAATTGTTTTGAATGGCGGTGTTGACCTCAAAATAGGCTATGGATGTGGAAGGCATAAACAATATTTCAGTTATTTTGTTAGTCCCGCTTCTATGGCTGTATAGATCAGACTGAAGATAGAACTCATACCTGTGAGAAAGTGCGGTGGCACACTCCGCACTTGAAGGGTTTTTCCCCGCTGTGGATGCGAACGTGAGCCCTCAGGTTGGAGGCCTGGGTGAATGTTTTCCCGCAAAGCTGACACAAATACGGCTTTTCCCCGTAGTGGCTTCGCATGTGGGTCCTCAGGCTGCTGGGTCGGGTGCATGTCTTGCCGCATATCTTACACTGGTGGCTCTGGGAGGCGATGTTGGAGTTCACGTCGCCATTGCCCTTCTTCTCTTGGTTGTTCTCGGCGAGGGATCCGCCCCAGCTCGTCTTGGTGACAGGCCACCCGGGAGAACCACTGGCGCAACCGACGGCTACGGCGTACGGTTGCTGGCTGGGCATTGACAGTGGCGCATTCACATTCCACAGTGCAGTGGGGATGTCACTGGGTGTGCCGTCTCCATTCGATCTGAATGTATCACAAGAATGCATTCTCATCAGAAAGAGGAACAACTGGACAGTTATCAAATCTTACTGAACCGGAATCAGAGAAAATGCCAGCTTCAACTTAACTCTATATCCATCCTTAGCCTGGCCCATAATTATTTGTATCTTACGATTATAGCTAAGATATATGGATGGAATGATATTTTAAGAAAGATTTGAGGCTTTAATTTGCAAGGTGACAATTTGTATGTGGATCGGTTTGCGGAAACACTATGTAATAATCGTTCGTACTTTCGCACTTCTATATCGTTCGCACTTCTCGCAATTAGGTCTCAACGTTTCGACTAGTATGCTCTCATCAGGAGACCTCATATTTTGTTTGGTTTATAGTTGGTACACTGAATTAAGTTCAAGAAATTATTTTTGGGAGCTGCAATCTTGTCAAAGTGGTCTCCTCCCAAACCCGCTCGAGGCTTGCCTCCGCGGGGTAAGTTAGGGTGTCATGGTCCTTTTGAACTAGCTCACATATAAAGTACAGGAGATAGCTAGTTATAATTTGCTTAAGGGAAGCATCATGGGTGAAAGTGCATAATGCATGCAAATTATATCCGGTCTTTCAAGAGTGAGATTTTGGCCTAGGTTCTGTGAAGTAGTGCTCCATAAACAGTCTTAGGTCTGATGTCTTATTGGTCTGAAGTTTCTGTCGACGCCGTTTTAGATGCTTCAAGCAATCTGGAAAAACACGGTCACCTCAGTACATCTCTATGCCTTAAAGGTATAATACATGATTGATAAAGGTCGCATGAGCACTCATATACTTTGTCTGATCAAAACCTGTACATGAAATAATAAACCTGTGAAAATTTGAGCTCAATCGGACATCTAAGTCACGAGAAAATAGCGAAAACCCGACTCAATTTTTCATATAAAACATGACGAATGGTTTCGATCTTATCCCGAGATCAGAACTGTTTTCGGTCGTTGTTTTACTCTTTCTGGATAAATACAACATTTCAGGTGGAAATATTTTAACGGTATGTTTCTACCAGCATCATCGTCATACCTTGAGTGAAATGGGATAAACCAACTCAAGTTAGGGTGTCCTATATGTTTGTTCCATGCAAAAATCGTTCGGACGAACGATTTTTGGAAAAGACACTTAATCTTGATTTCCTTGAAAACAAAACCCAGCATCTAATGAACCAAGATTTCCCACGGTGACTGTTTGCACCGTTTACGAACTGTTCAGTCCATTTTCTGTCTCAAACTCAATAAATTGTTTTATTGGAGGCCTTGCAAATCTATATGCTCCATTTAATTTAGACCCTCTCTCGGTACGGGGAAAGCTGGATGGTGCTATATACCTGAGCTGTTTTGTCATCTCACCTGGCGTAATAGCGTGCACTGGGCACGAAGTCACTGAAGTTACCCCCTACCTCCCCGGTCTTGTAATGGGCAGAGAGTGTTTTAAGATTGTCATTGGCGTAGCCAGTACTCGGTTGGTAGCTTTCCATGACATGGTAGTCCATGGATTGATGAACGGCTGCAGACTCAGATGTAGATTCATTGGCTGCTGTTGATGGCTGAGGCTCATAACCCTCATCGGAGGAGAGGATGCGTTTGACCTCCTGATGCCGCCAGTGCCATAGATAGGAAGCATCTCTGCTACTCTGGAGGTAGTATAGAAACCTTTTTCTTTATAATCAAACAAGAGGGATTTCGGTGTTTTTGTTTTTACATTTTTACACTAGAATGTTGACAAGTCAAATTTGGTTAGATCTTAAGGATGGTGGGGGTCAATTTTCAAAAAGATATCCGGTCGTTGTTTTACTAATATCTGGATAAATACACGATTTTTACAGGCGGGAAAAAATGTTAACGGTATGTTTCTACCACCACCATCTTCATACCCTGTACATAGAAGTTATACGTTAATCTGTGAACATTTCTGTTTTGGTTTCTTACCAAAGTATGATACTATACCTTTAATATTAAAATTAAATAATGAGCAACAAAACCAAGAGCATCACTCACTACTTTACTTTTGAATGCGACTTACATCTTTTCGTCCGTCTGAAAGTAACAGGTCATCTTCATGGCGCTGAAGCAACTCCTTCTTCCCAGCCTGCCTGATCACCGGATTCTCTTCGCAGTAGTCGCCGTAATATGGACCACCAGGCATCATTGAGACAGTGTGGTAGTTGTCCCGGCCACGAAGGTGATGCAGTGGAGGATTCTTGGGGAACAAATCCGCGTTGAGATGGACCACGGCTGATCGTTTCATGGATAGGAGTGTGTCCGCTGCATCGCTGTCTGCGGTGACTGTCAACCATTCCCTGTCCTGATACAGCTTGGGATCTACTCGACGTGGGTCAAAGCTGAACATAAACGAAACGACGACCAATAAATGATCTCTTTTGAAATGAGTCAAGCTTTGCAAGGTGGGCTGACACAATTATTATTATTGCTTATAAGCAGGTATCTCATTGAGCGGCGAATTGTTACGAACGTTGCGAATTTTGGATTTGCCAATTTCTGACGAATGTTGGCGAGTGGAGGGGAGGGGGGTGGCGTTCTGTCTCAGCCGGGGCCTCGGCGTGGACCTCCCCTGTCCTCCTAGGGGTCTTTGCTCTGCTATACCTTGTTTTCTCGGCATGACGATCTATTATGGCGAATATTTAACAGAACAAGTAATTAACTGCTGCAAACTGCTCATCAGCCAAAATAATGACCTGAAATGTATAACTTTCGCCTGGGCATCTAATGCTTGCGAGCGTAGCGAATTTGAGGTTTCGCCATGGTTCGTAAAAGGTTGCAAGAAAGTTCGTAAACAGTTTTCGTTGTTGCAAACTGTTTTTTTTTTGTCGCAAAGAAATTTTGAACATGTTCTTTGCCAATCTATTTTTCCGCAAACAGTTGCTACCATTTGCAAAACAGTCGTAAGCCTTTGCAAACGGTTGTAAAACGGTGTCGCTGATTAAATTCTTTTTGATTCGCCAATATGCTAGCGACTACATGACCATATGGTTCCTTTACTTGGCCCGTACTCGGTCAGGAGTACTCGGAAAAAAACAAGTAGGCTACTTGGCCCGTACTCGTAATTTCGTACTCGAACTCGTCCCCGAACTTGACAAATTGTACTCGGCGAACTCGATCCCGGTTGCAAGTACTCGAAAGAAAATTAGGATTTTTTTATATTAATTTTCGATAATAAAAATAATGATGAGTATATTGCGTTATCGACTCTATGCAGCGCATGCAGTATATCTGGTGCATATTTTTGTATTGTCCTATTCCTATGAAACACTACAAAAATATCAGCGAAATAAATTGCAACCTTCTTTCCATGGATGGACTGCATTTGCATTTGCACGCAGCATTTTCTAACTAACAAGGCGAAAAAAGATGGGGGAGGCTGTGCACAAAATGTTCTCTAATTGTCGCATGGCGCAATAGTTAAACAATGTACTCGATGTCTTTGTACCTGAACTTGGCCCGTACTCGGACTCTGAAAAACTCGAACTCGGTTGTTTGGTCCAGGACTCGATTAAAAAGTACTCGGATTCGGCCCGTACTCGGCACTGTGTGTACTCGGAAAACTTGGTATAGGCCCTACTCGAATTTTGATACTACAACACTGCACTGGAGTGTAAGTCTAACTGAAACGCGGCATATACTTTATGCGGGAATAGTCGTGGTTTGGGCAGATTTAAAATAGTTTGCCTTACCTGTACCGGTCACGATCGAAGGATGGTTGCATTTGCATCATGAAGCGATTCTGCTCCAGAGGTGGTTGGATAGGATGCAGTCTCGTCAGATTCTTCGTTCCTGTGGCATCAGTCATCGCGCCAACCTTTACAGGGGGCTCGGGCCGGTCCTGCGACGCCTTTCCTGGTGGAGGTTGAGTCTCCTGCTTGTTGGCGTTGCTAGTGCTGTTACTCCCAGCGCTACTGCTGCTACCCTCGCTCATGTAGGAGTCGTTGCTCATTTGCGAGCCGCAGAACTTCATGCTTACCCCACTGGTCTCAGTTGTCGCGATGGAAGTGCCAACCGCCGAAGCCGGCTCCGGAAACTGTCGCCTGATGTGATCCCCGGATAAGGAATCACTCATGTAGCTGGACGGCATAGGATGGTACACGGAATGAAGTGAGTTCCATAGCTCGGTGTAACTCATGCCACTGTGATAGGAAGGTGCTCGACCCATGGAAGAAACTGCGGTCTCCATTGCTTCGCCTTTGTCAGCAAACAAAAAAGAATCCCCAAAACTGTATAATTATGCGGTATAACTGAAAGGTAGTATCATACTTTGGTAAGAAACCAAAACAGAAATGTTCACAGATTTACGTATAATTTACAGAGCATGAAGATGGTGCTGGTAAGAAACGATATTCGTTTGTCTGACACAATGGGCCGGATATAATCGTTTGTCGGACAAAATGGGTCGGACTCGGACATAATCGTTTGTCGGACGTAATGGGTCGGACATAATCGTTAGTCAGACGTAATGGGTCGGACATAATCGTTTGTTGGACGTGATGCCTTGGTCGGACATAATCGTTTCTTGCTCGCCAATATCTGTTGTCGGACGTTATCGATCAAACGTGAACACACGGGCAGGATTTAAACTTAACTTGCGGCTTCATAGGCCTATATTATATTTACCAGTACAACGAACACATTTTGTTTGATGAAATAATTATATCATTTTAATCAGATTGCTTCTGGTAAACATGACCCTCCGGGTTTCGCATTTTCAGCGTTATACTAAGGCCTAGGCTACACGCCGTGCATGCTACTGCCATGCCATGCCGAATTCAAAATAATTTGACATTTTCAAGTTTGGCTCGTCACATTGAGTTCGGCACGGCAAGCTCATTGGCTCGACAGGGTCTACCGCGCTATCGGTATTCGGAACGGCAGTGGCGCGACAATTTCAAAAGCTCGGCGTTTAGCGCAACTGCCGTGTGCTACTGCTGCAGCTGCACTCATTTGATTTAAAGGTAGTATCCGTACTTTGGTTTTTATCAAAGAAATACAGATTCATGGGCAAACATTTCAAGACATGTACAGTAACAGACATCTGTGAAAATTTCAGTCCCATACGGTGCCCATATTTTTTGAGAAAACAGTGAAAAACAGCCAGCACCATCTTCATACCCTGAAAGTTATACGTAAATCTGTGAACATTTCTGTTTTGGTCTCTTACCAAAGTATGATACCACCATTAAGTTCGGCACGGCAGTAGCACGGCGTATAGTCTTGGTCTAACAAGGCAACAAAGCCTTGGTCGAGGGTTTAAAGGTAGTATCATACTCAAGTAAGAAACCAAAACAGAAATGTTCAAAAATGTACGTATAAATTACATGCAGGGTATGAAGATGGTGGTGGTAGAAACATACCGTTAACATTTTTCCACCTAAAATGGTGTATTTATATAGAATTATTAGTAAAACAACAACCGAAAAACTTTTTGATCTTTTAAAGATCAAAAATAAAAGAGAAAATAAATACTGTGGCCGTTTTTCACTGTTTTCTAAAAAAAAAAAAAGCGGGCATCGTATGGGACTGCAATTTTCACAGATGATTGTTACTGTATCTCCCGTGATATTTTTGCCCACGGATCTGCATTTCTTTAACAAAAAACAAACAATGTATGATATTACCGTTAAAGGTATTATCATACTTAGGTTAAGTGGAAAGAACGGTCTATTCATAATTTGATTTGTCAAGTAAAAACAAACTCAGTTGGAAACAGTATAGAAAACAGTGAAAAACCGTTCAACGAAATTGTTAAGTGAAATTGTATACGGTAATTGTATTGTGACGTGACCCGTTCACTGTCCGCTGATGACGGTATTGTCAACGCCAATACCGCCCGACAGGATAATGGATAGGACACCGCGGCATGATCCAGTTGTTCAGTTGCCTGGTGAAGGCTAACAGTTATACTAGCAGTCGAAACGTCGATACCAGCAACACGACATCGCGTGACTTTGATTACCTTTTCCTCAATTGTGGAATTGTTCTCCTTTTGTTTTACTCATTTTTGGCATGCGGAAACATTTTAATGGTATGTTTGTACCATGTTCATCTTTAAGTTATTTGTAAATCTGTAAACATTTCAGTTTTGTTTTCCTACCAATGTATAATGGTATAACTTTAAAGGTAATATCATACTTTGGTTTTTATAAAAGAAAATAGAGATTCATGGGCAAAAATATCAAGGAAGATACGGTAAACAATGTCAGTCCCATACGGTGCCCACTTTTTGAGAAAACAGTGAAAAACGGCCACAGCATTTCAGTCTTTTCTCTTTTATTTTTTATCTTTTAAAAGATCAAAAAGATTTTCGGTCGTTGTTTTATTAATTTCTGGATAAATACACCATTTCAGGCGGAACATTTTTAACGGTATGTTTCTATCACCACCATCTTCATACCCTGTAAGTTATACGTAAACATGTGAACATTTTTGTTTTGGTTTCTTACAAAAGTTTGATACCACCTTTTGTGAAATTGTTTTCCTTTTGTTTTACTCATTTCTGGCAGGCGGAAACATTTTAACGGTTTGTTTGTACCCAGGCCTCATTTTATTGTGGATCTGTTAACATTTCTGTTTTGTTTTCCTACCAAAGTTTATGTTAAACAATACCTATACTAATTCTTACCTTCGTTCTTTTCCCTTGCCTTCAAAATGTTTGTCGGGCTTCGGCCAGCCACAAGACAAGTCGGTTCACGCCAATTCCGTTTTTGATGTAAAGATCTCTGCGATTAATGACCACCGTATACCGACGAAGCTTCAGTTTCTTTGAGTGTGGGCCTTTTTGGAGTTCCAAGTCGTGTACGAGCTCTTTTTATTATCTAGTGCGGGTGGCCTTTGATGACGCACTCAAATATATCAGTAACGTCAGCAGATTTAAAGAAACCCCATTATCAAACCCCATGTCCGAAGATTCTGAGACAATGAAACGTCTCTCTCTCGCCCCCCCCCCCCCTCCCCACCCATTATTTCATAAGGGGGGGGGGTATCTCTGGTTAAGGCCACAATATACCCGTGTGATTGGGGAGGGGACTAAGGGGAGCATGATGGGGGAGGCGACTAGAGGGAGCCTGTGATTGGCTCACTGACTCTCATGGACCCTGATTAAGAAAGGACCATTATTTCTTTGATGAATACAACAGCGAGGCTCGTCCATGTGACCATACTGAGTCGAAAACAACCTGAGCATTTTGAAACTTCTTAATGCGTGGTTTCCCTTTTCATCAAAACGTGCACGCAATGGTTTTGTTTTTTTGGTTTTTGTTTTTTTGAGAGAGAAGGCCTTCTGTGTTTTCTGTTAATGAGCGCGCGCGACGTGGCTCACTAATTAAGGTCTTGGACCACGTTTTATCTATAACTTTGGTTGGAGAATATTGGTCAAGTCAAAAATAAATGCAACTTCTTCTGTGGTTTCTCCCTTTATTTCAAAGCAGGCATCCGTTGCACGTCATGTTTTTGAGAAACAGCACGAGGCCATTATACTGTGTGGTCGTTAATGAGCGCGTCGTGGCTCACTAATTAAGGTTTTGGACCACGTTTTATCTAACTTTGGGTGGAAAATATTGGTAGTCAAAACGTGCAACTTCTTCTGTGGTTTCCCTTGATTTCAAAGCGCGCATCGTTGCGCGTCATGAGAGAAGGCCTATAATAATGTGTTTACCCGTAACGAGCGCGACGTGGTCTTTTGGACCACGTTATCATCTAACTTTGGTAGGAAAATATTGGACTGACAAGTTTTAAAACTTCTTCCGTGGTTTCCGTATATACTGTGTCTCAATATTGTTTCCGTACGTCATGTTTTGAGCTGAGAGAAGGCCAGTAAATACACTGTGTTTACCTGTATCGTACCTAGCGCGGCGTGGGCCTCACAGAAGTCCACGTTTCGCTATTTAGGTCTTGACCCAACGGTGGGAGAATATTGGAAGGACTGTACCGGTACCACGATGTGCTATTGCATTGGCCAACCAAAACCACACTGTGCCATCTTGAATCAAAATAATGTCTGTATAAATTATTAAATGTAAATAAATTATAAATTATGTATTAAATTAATCGAGGATGGGACCTTAGGGAGACTTTCCCATAGGGTCGTGCACAAACTTTACTTTATTTCTAAACATCCTCCAAACCAATGAACTTGAAATTGACATGTTCATATTGAGAGCATTCTCTGATATCAGGTTTTTTTGCCCACGAATCTGCATTTCTTTAACAAAAACCAAAATAAGCAGAGTACACTGTCAACCTGTCAACATTTTTACGGTAACAATGTCTTATTTCTCCATAGTCACATGTTGCCCAGGTATACGTTGTTGCTGAAAATGTTGTCAGTGTACACAGAGCCAAACGAGTTGGGTAACATGTCGCAGCAACATCTCGGTAACATGGTGGCCAAATATTGTGAGTGTGTATACACAGGGCCCAAAGTCATGTTGCCTAGGTGTGTTGCCCTATGCATAATGCAACATGTTACCGAAAATATTACCGAAATTGTTGAGAGTGTACAGTCTGCTTTAAAGGTAGTATCATACTTTGGTAAGAAACCCAAACAGAACTGTTCACAGATTTACGTATAATTTACAGGGTATGAAGATGATGCTAGTAGAAACCTTTAAAATTTTCCGCCTGAAATGCTGTATTTATCCAGAAATAAGTAAAACAACGACCGAAAATCTTTTTGATCTTTTAAAAGAAAAGACTTAAGAAATACTGTGGCTGTTTTCACTGTTTTCTCAGAAAGTGGGCACTGCATGGGACTGACATTTTCACAGATGACTGGTACTGTATCTGTCTTGATATTTTTGCCCATGAATCTGTATTTCTTTGATAAAAACCAAAGTATGATATAAGCCAAAGAGGTGCGCTTGTCAAACTCGATCAAGCATGGAACTCACTATGAAAAAAATACCAGCATTACAAAGCGTGTTCATCAACTAATAATATTCAGATAACTCGATACTCCAAAAAGTTTAAGGGAAGCCATTTTCGATTGTATACTTCGTTCTTTACTCAAAACATCTTCAGGAACGATTCAAGATGAAGATGTTTTTAATAAAGAACGAAATGTAGGATCAACAAAAAAGGCTTCCCTTAGTCTTTTGGATGGGGGCCACGCGCTATATTGAATCACAAAGCCCATGATCTTCTTGATTCCCACGGAACTGTAACTGTCTGTGATGGCCAAATTATAGGCCAACACTGAGAAGCATAATACAGGTCGTCTTTTCTATCTATAATCTCACCCAATCATTAGTGGTTAATTCGCTTTTCAATGAACTGCTAAAGAGCAATTCCTTAATAGGACTGGACGCGTGGTGGGCACGCGACGCTCCTTAGTGTAAACTATCTAATGTGAAGACACAATTAGCGATTGAAACATTTTTCCCCTGGACCCCGCCGATCAGATTAAAGATACAACTGGCTTTTGTGGAAAGGCTCACCGCAGACGCCTCAAGACCTACCAGAGAGACTATGGGATGGACTGTCACAGTCAGATGGACAGATGGAACAAAAGTTGATGCGGATTATTTCATTGCCCAGTGTTTGCAAACAGAATAATTGCTACCAACTGTTGGTCATTAGATGTAGGTGGCGTGCGCGCATGTTTGACAACATGGCGCCGTCCGTAAGAATTGTGCTATAATGCTGGCTGCACGCACATGGCAGTGTTATACCAAATCTCTTCCGTTTTTCCCTATATTTTGCGGATGTCGCAATATGTTCCGCAAAGGACCTCATTTTTTATTTTTTTATTATTTTTTTTTGGGGGGACGTCTTAAAGGTAGTATCATACTTTGGTAGGCCTACTGAAGAAACCAAAACAGAAATGTTCACGTATAACGTATAACTTTCAGGGTATGAAGATGGTGCTGGTATACCGTTACAAATTTTCCGCCTGAAATGGTGTATTTACAGGGTGTAAAGATGGTGGTGGTATGGCAGTTTGTCACTTTTTTCTCAAAAAGTGGCCACCGTATGGACCTGAAATTTTCACAGATGACTGTTACTGTATCTGTCTTGATATTTTCGCCCATGAATCTGTATTTCTTTGATAAAAACCAAAGTATGATATTACTTTTAACAAACTGCTGCAAACAACTCATATCAGCCAACATTTATAAAATGCTTGGAGTTAGGAGGGCCATGGCGCGTTCCGATCCCGATCTCTATCGAGAGCGTATATAGGCCCTCCCAACTCCAAGCATAATGTAAATGTGATAATACTCTATGATAATGATTATTTTTCTAAATTGCATAATAGGGAGACAGGTTAGCATCTGAAAGTTAACATTTGGGAGACACCGGTCAATAGGGAGACATTTTGTTGTCTCCCCAAATATATTTCTACATCTTAAAGACATATTTATATTATCATTATTTAACAAAGAAAAATTGTCTTTTGGCAGAGTATTTCCGTTTGACGAATAGTTTTTAAAAGTAAATGTGTGGTCTCTTTTATACCATGTTGACCAATCATTAACGAAGAGTTTAGTTGATAATCAACAAAAAAGAGAACACCACCCAAAGTATTTTTTTTAATTCACTGTATTGACGGATATGAAACCGTCGAATTATAATCCCCTTTGAAATTAGATTTTTAAAAAATGTTCCAGGGAAGTTCAAATTCTGTTTATGTCAATAATGATTGCATCATTGTAAATTGCAATGAATGAGAATTACCTGGGTATGTGCATAGAGCTGGTATATGTTACGATGATTTCGAGAAGGGGGCAAAGGAAATTATTTTGACTCGACCACAGGTACTGAATCTGATACCATTGAGTCGATTTTTCACGAAGCTCTACGATCGAGTCGTAAGTATAGACGAAGTACCGAAAAACCTTGAAAAACCCAGCATCATTTTTTCTCATGAACCAATATTTCGCATGGTGACTGCAAGGCGCGGTTCTAGAGCCATTATTATTATAATTATTATTTTCTTGGGGGGGGGGCTAGAAGAGCCATTATTTTTTATTATTTTTATAAGTTGGGGGGGGGGAGCTAGAAGACCCAAAATATATTCTTCTTTTTCTTTTTTTTTTTGGGGGGGGGGGGGGGGGTAGAAGAGCCTTTTTTTTGGGGGGGGGCTAGACCCTTCTTCTATAACACTCGCTTCTGCTATGTCTTAACTGGAAAAACAAGCACCTGTGGCCTACACCACTCGCTTTTTTTTATGTGCTTAATAACTGAAAGGATCCAGTTTTTCCAGAATTTCTTTTGCAATTGCATTTTTCCATTGGGGGGGGGGGGGGGGGGATCTGGTGACTGTTTGCATTGTTTACGAACTGTCTCAAAACTCAATAATGTTTTTGGAGGCCTTACAAATCCTGTACGCTGCCTTTAATTAACATACAGTGTGGCTATGACTATGAGTATTATAAGCTTTCTCCATTGCTCATAAAGAGCAAGCAGCGGTACCTTATAACCATGGGTGTCGATCCCGGGGGGGATATATCCCCCCCAATATTTGAGGTGGAGGGGATGGCGTGTATTATCATCCCCCCCCCCCACTATTTTGAGGTTGAATGTCATTCAATTTTATTATATAGAAATATTACATTGATCCTTGTTGTTTTGTTAGTCTTCGAAGTGAATTCATACTGTTTAATTCTTCTGAATATCGTTTTTAAATGCTCTAAAATGCGACTTTTATGCTCTAAAATTCGACTTTTCGACTCTGTTTTTATTAAAAAGTCCCTGGTTTGGAAAGGGGGTATCCCACCTCCCACAGCCTCCACCGGCTCGGTCGCTTCGCTCCCTCGCATAGGACACCAAATCACCAATCATCCCCCCAATCATGAACAGAAATCGACCCCAGTGCTTATAACACAATGTATGGATCATGGTGGAAAGCATTCGGTGGATTATTATCTATCTGCACATCATGGATCTTGGCGCCTTAGCTTCCCTCCATGAGACACATGTCTATTTTTAATTATGTCATTTATGAAATAAATAAAACAGATAAAAATTAACAAATGAGATGAAACAAATAACAGCAGCACTACATTTCGAGTACCCGTGAAAAATAATTTATTTAGGAAGTTATAAGAACCGTTGTATGTTATTCTGCTCATTCCCATAAAAATTAATAGTTTTTTTTTTTTTTAACTCTATGGACCATTCCGTAAAGCGCCCTCTAGCGACATTTTCCCAATTATCGTTAACAAAATGGCGTTTGCAGGGCGCCAGTTTCAATCTTTGAGGCGCTCTTTCCGAAGAAGTGTAAGAAAAAGGACGTATGATTTTGAAGAAGCCGCACGCTCCGTTGCCAAGAAAAGCAGATATGTTGTGGACGAGAACGTCGAGCTTAAGAGCAGTAGTGTGGAGGTAAATTTTGTTGAAACCAGGATGTCATAACCTAGGCCATGGAGGAAGGAAAAGACCTAGGCTAACTAACTTTACACGTGGGTCTATCCACACGATTACAAGTCAACTCGCCCCCTAGCCGTTTCGCCCCTTATCGACTCGCCCCTTACCGACTCGCCCCTTACCGACTCGCCCCTTACCAACTCGCCTCCTAGCCGACTCGCCCCCTGGCTGACTCGCCCCCTGACCGACTCGCCCCCTGGCCAACTCGCCCCCTATTTTATTCAGAAATGAGATGCAAAATGTGAAGTTAGGCTAATTGTGCATCATAATTAATAACCAAATGCTTCTGACCCCTTTTGTAGGGCCTACTAATGTGTTTATGTCAAACATTTTATGATTAAGAACGAAAAATGCACAAAGTCCACACACAAACTCAACTGCATGGTTCGATTGCAGTTCAAGCAAATTTAATATTTCCTTCTCAGAACCAAAAACATAAAAACTTCAAAAACGCAACTTAAAAACAAGAAAAACAAGTGAACAAACAACACTTAAAACAAACCATAGAACAAAACATATCGTCATAATAAAAAAAAGTCTACAAAAAATGTGAACAATAACACTTAAAGTTAAAGCAAGACATTTTAAAACAAAACGATAACAAAATATGCTAAGAAAGAACATCGAATAATAAAACAAAAAATTGTTATTTTTATCTCAAAGAGTCACCAAAAAAATCAAAAACATCGTAATAAGGACAAAAACACAAAAGTCGGTCAGGGGGCGAGTTGGGGAGGGGGCGAGTCGGTAAGGGGCGAGTCGGTAAGGGGCGAGTCGGCTAGGGGGCGAGTTGACCTGTTTCCATCCACACTAATGCCATGGCCTACCTTTCAGGCTTTTGTGTACAAAAGATAACTTTAGGGGTGTAACATGGGAAGTGGATTTAAGATCAGCTTTTTTGCTCATTTTTGTTTCCTAAATATTCCTGTATTCATTTGTGGTTGTACTGAAAATAAATAGGCTGATTCACTGGATATGTAGGAAATTACAACCTGTCATCTTTAACTTACATGTAACTTGATGAAATGAACGATTATGTTCATAACATGAACAAACAGTGTTATAGGCCCCAAATAGAGAACTTGCACGTGACGTCACTTGACAGCTTATCGGCCATTTTGGACAGCACGCGTACACACGCACGCGTACGTACGAGACAGCATCATGATCATGCACGCACTTCTGCGTACGCATCCGATTAATTTGCAAGCTACGCAAACGCACGTGGGTTAATACATACACTGTACGTACGTGCATTATACACGTGTTCAGCGTTGCCGTCCAAAATGGCGTCCTGATCACGTGACTGCACAAATTCTATAAGTATTTTTCTTGTTATAATTAATGCAGACTTGTTCCATATATATTACTTGTTCAATGTTAACTTGTCATCACTCAAAATTAAAGCAACCTATTTGATATTTAAGACATTAGGGTGTGTCTTGAACAATGTTTGTAACATGGACACTGGACAGACATTTTGTGACAAATGTCCGTCCATGTTATGAACATTAAATCTTGAAGATGTAGACCCTCCAGTTGCTAAAATACCTAGGCTAGAGGTAATAGACTATGATTGGCCAGTGGCAATCCCTCAATGGATAGCTCTGCTGTAGAAACAAAACTTGGGAAAATTAATTCATTTCATTTTTAATTCCCAACACTTCATGATGAAATGTCTGTCCATGTTACAAACATTACATCTTGAAGATGATCCCCTGTAATATCTCCGATACTAAGGAATTTATCAAACTTTTTGGCTGGCCAAGTTCTTACAAGAATGTGGGATGTAGTGAAAGAGAAAACATGGCAAATTACTTGATGTATCAACTGATGTCCTTGGTTCCCTCTAAATGTCACATTAAATGTCCCCATTAGTGTGGACAGACCCACTTACACTGACTGTAGTGTTAGTACAGTGTAACGTAGGCCTAACCGCTAAAGTCATGAAAGTGTAGTGTTAGTAACATTTGACTTTAGGCCTAACTTTTAAAGTTTAGCTGTCTAGGGGTGCACGACACTAGATAAACTCCCATTGACGGGGATTGGGAAAGAATTCCACTGACGGCCATGACGGAAACAGGGTTAGGCTATTTCCTCCAAGACTTAACTTATTTGATGCAAGTCGTAATAAACTTCAATCCCAGGTAGCTTATATAAATCTAAAAAGTGAGATTTTCAGGGTTTTGTTTACCTACAATTATACACTTCGAATGCAGCGGTAGCCATTTTTCTCAAAACGCCCTCTGTCGGTCCCATTGGTTTGTGCAATGGCCGTCAGTGGAATTCTTTCCACCTTGGACTTGGTCCTTGGTTTGCTTAGTAGGCCTAATATTAAATAAAAGAGGACACAGGTAAGGCAGGCCTTGATATTTAAGGAGAGTGAGAGTGAATACTCTCCTCCGCTCTCCTTAATGTTTTCCAAGGAGAGTGAAAAAAAGAGCTCCTTAACAATTTAAGGAGAGCTGCAATTTTTCAAAACATCACATACCCGGTACATTATCAGCCAACATTTACCCTTTGCAGAAAATACAAAAATGTTAAACACGACAAGCAAAATTTTGCATGTTTTCTTTTTTCCGACCCCGGACACATGCGGAGACTTGGTTTTGCATGAGCAAACTGCTCTCTTTATTCACTAGTATGAGTAGGCCCTATAAGGAGTTGGATTTGCAGCTCAAAACTTTTTTTTGTTAGTGAGAGCAAATCACTCTCCTAAATTCTCTACGTTGATTTAAGGAGAGCAATTTGCAGCTCTCCTCATTTTTATTAAAATGAAGGCCTGGTAAGGGGTAAGTAACTTTTCAAAAAGCAGTTTTCCTTTCCTTTATAGTTTTGGGACCCATCTTATCACAATTCCCCCATTGACCTTCTCTTAGTGTAAAATCCCTCAACTTCACAGTTAAAAAAAGCCCAACAGGAGTCCCTCAGTTGTTGGTGCAATACTGTAAAATGGTATTGGTAGTTTGGACCCTCATCGATGTCATCTGTACTCAATTCTTTTCAATTTTCGGATTTTTTGCTAATTGTCCCAAGAAAAAAACACCCCCAAAATGTCCTTTTTTCCATTAATCGACTTGCTACCACAAAGTACCAGTTTTCATGAAGCAACCCTCCACGTTCAAAACAATGTAGGACCAGATTTTGAACCAAAATGTCTCAAGTCTCCACAACAGGCTGAAGCACTGAACCCCCAGGTTGTGATAACCAGTCAATAGACCGATCCATTAAGCCCCGCCCCATTTTGCATTGACCAATCACAGCCGCGAAAATCTGATTGTCACCATTTGCAGCAGCCATTTTGGTGATCTCATGCTAGCGATAAGCGGTATTGATTACAGCGGTGTTTACATTTACGTACTGGAAAAACAATCAATACCATCCTCTGCAAGTGCAACACAAGTGCAGTATCTTAATACTACAAATTGATGGTGTAAATATTTTCATTGTAATTCTGACTCTCGATGCCCTGGTAAGAGAGGAAGTGTACATGACCTTTTCCAAAACCAGAGTCCAATGGAGAGAAGTGCTTTCGGTGAAAGGCGTGCAACGCGTGTGGGCGATCAAAATACATTACTCGCACGTGCGCGCCATTGCATGGCCGCTGCTATGGTGGGCGTGGCCTACTGGATCTGTGTATTACACAATAGATTAATTGCACGACTCCCCAAATAAAAACATTTGAGGGTAGTACACAGGATAATAATCAGCTCGGCGCATTGATTTTGGAGCTTTTAATAGTGTGGTGCACCCCTAGGCCCAGCGCAGCGCAACCTCCGACCTCGCCACTGTACACTATGCTCCGCTAGCATTCATGCTGAACCACTATGATCAATCAAGGCTCTGTGCGCGCTCGTCTTAACTTCAAAAATGAGATACACCCAAACATTGCTAGTCTGAGTATCACCCATTCTACTCCGTGTCACTACGTACGAACGTCTGATACATGCGTGCATGCACATTTTATGCAACGCGGCATATCAGCCAATCAGATCTGTTTTGAGAACATTTCCGTCAGGATGGTGACGGAGGATGTTGATTGGTAAATTTCGCGCGGCAGCAGCTATCTTCGTGATAGACGAACTCGCCAAACGGTACGATAGTAGATGCCACCTGATTGGTCAAAACTTAGACTCAGTGCTGGGTTGGTTTGCATTATTAATCAGGGAATCTGCACGCATGTGATAGACGCTTGCTCGCTGTATGGTGAGTGCGTCTATCACATATAGACTAAACGTTGCTGGAGTGGCGCTAATGTTCTCGCTCCCCCCCCCCAACTGCAACCATTCTGTACTTCACACTAGTGCTGGGCAAAATCGAGTAATTTCATATCCAGTTACTGATTGCAAAAAAAATCAGGTTAACCGTTTACCTACGTACACATACTATATAATCACGTGCAATGTGTGCGTTTTATGGTACACGTCTTCTTCAATGTGATTGTCACTTTCGGAATGCTTTTCATTACGATGTCGTTTTTTAGATCAAGCATTTAGATGTAGTACAGTATGTTATGTTCCTTTCAGATCCAGTTTGTGAAAAGCGTGTTTCTACTTGGCAAAATTGACAAAATAACTGACTGAAATTCTACAGTTTACACTTTTTGGGTTGTTGAGCAATGAGCCAAACGTTGGCCTCTGTTTTTTCCCTTTCAGTTTCGGTTAACGGTTAGTGAATATCTGTAACGGGATAATTACATCCGGGTCGGTTAACCTATAATAATATAATAATAATTACATTTATTGTGCGCACGATGCATAATAAATAATGTTCTAATGCGCATTACAAAAATTAATCTTACAATATATTTAAGAAATAAAAATACAAAATTAAAACAGTAAGCAGCGTAAAACAATTAGAATAAAAACAAAAACACAACAACAAGAGTAAAAACAACATTTCCAGAGTATACTGTTTCTTAATTTAAAAATGACAAAACATTAGTTAAAAGCCTTATTGAATAAAAACGTCTTCAGGTAATTTTAAATGACAAGATGAACGAAGGGAATATGAAGAATCATGCAACTGTATAAGATTACAAATGTACCTGGGAGCAAGGTTGTGAAGTGATTTAAAAACAAACAGTAAGATCTTAAACCAAATGCGGTATTTCACTGGCAGCCAGTGCAAGTCATACAGAATTGGAGTGATGTGACTATATTTTGACTCACGCCGCACTAGTCGTGCTGCAGCATTCTGTACTCTCTGAAGTTTCAATAGATTACATTGTGCTATACCTACATGTATATCCAGATAAAAAGCCCAGAACTACATGTTCAAACACACACACGCACACACTGAATGTATTGTCTTATGGTACATGTACATGTACATACTGTGTACACTGTACATGCTGCCAGAGACAAGGGATGTTTTTTTATGAAGTCTTACATGAGACTTATCCACTGAGCCGGATGCTTTGCCACATTAATTGGGAGATTAGCCTTGATCATGGGTTTCCTTTTGTCATTACGTGTAAATGTAAATAGAATACCCTTCAAGGAAGGGTATTAAATAATTTCCATAACCCAGGTTGTTTTTGTAAATAAAGTTTTGTATAACTTTTATATGATTTGGGGCATTACGTACATTTAAATGACGTAAGATTGGTCAGTTGTTGGTCAAAATATTATTAAAAACTGCTAAAATGTTTTGTAATTTTTAAGCAGATTTCCTCATAAAATGTTACCAACAAAGGAAAAAGTTATGTTAATTTCCTTAGAATTTAGGGAGGCTTCTACCAATTGACTGAGGTGCATCACATACATGTACAAATATAGAACAAAATACTCCTCACTATGTGGGATAGACATGTAAGCCGGCATGGCCTGCCACTTTTGTGCCAAAGCCCATATAGACTTCAACTTGATCAAGGCAAGCCTTGAATTTAACGGAAGCCACAGAGGCCATGGCCTTCGTTGCCCTTGTTCTTGGCCTTCGTGCCCCCTTCAAATGTTTCCATAGACATTATGATTTTCCAATGGAAGTGCCCCTTGCATGCCTTGCAATGGAAAAGTAGCCTTGCCCTTTTCAGAACCAAATTCAAGGCCTGTCAAGGTACATGTACCGGTATCTGCGGGGAGGGGTCGTCACTAGCCATAACTTAACTTCCAATGTGGTTGGTCTAGCTCGACATCACCAGGGGGTGTTGATTTTGTCAAAGGTTTGGTTTGATTCGTGCCCAGCAGAAATGATTGTTGCATTAAGTGAAAGTAATGAAATCCCATTAGATATGGATGGAGGCCTGGAAACCAAATCCCACAGACAAATTTAGGACTTCACATATGCCTACATGGGTGTACATGCATATACTGTAGACCTGTATAGGACATGTAGGAGGACCTGGTATTATGTGTAGCTGGCTGGGCCTTAATGGGCTTCCCACTGTCTCATTCTTGTCGACCTCAACCACCCACTCCTCCCCCCATGATGATGACAGTGAAGTTGGCTTGTGTGTCTAGCCGTCTAGGGGTCTATAACAGTGGGACTAGGCTGGGTGTGCGGTCTTTACAATCATTCCTTCGTCTGGTCAGAGCACAGAACCACAAAAAAAAACCACAGTCTTCATTATTTTGTGCTTGTTTTGGTTGTGTACTTTGATCATGGAAATGCAATTTGAAAATGTTTTCAGATTGTGCACACGATACATGTAGTATTTTGTGTACAATGTACATATTTTTGTACGTGTTTTCATCAGAAGAGCACAGTGTATCTTGAGTGGATTCATAGAGTGATCAAGAGTAATGTGCATATGTGCAATGTAATTGTATATATCAACTATCAAGTACAAGTTTATGGACTGACCCTCCACTTTGGATAAGGTATACTGTATGTATGATTATGAATGATGCATGTCATCATACTGACCAAAGGTAAGTTCAGTCTTAAATTAAATGTTACATCGTCATTGCCAATTCATGATTTAGTGTTACACATACATGCAGGGGCAACAGGGCTGGAAATAAGGTTTGGTGAGGGCCAGTCCAATTTTCCATTGCAAAGGGGCACTTCCATCTGGAAAATCATAATGTCTATGGAAACATTTGAAGGGGGCACGAAGGCCAAGAACCAGGGCAACGTTTATTCCAGGCTTGCATGTACATTATATGTATTGTTTCAAACTTGGTCCGATTTCATGGAGCAATTAGTTGCTATGTTTAAAATTGCTTGCACTTTTAATACAACACTGACAGTGTACCACATTGAACTATAAAAGGCCTTTTCACACTATGAACGTCCAACCCGTGTTGAAGTCTACAAGGGTCCGATCCGTGTTGAATTCTTACAATTTCAACACGGGTCACTTGCATTTGCTCGACACGTGTAATGGTTCGACCCGTGTATTGCACGATCGTTTCACACTACACACAGGATCACACTTTCAACACGGATACAAAAAGAAAATTCCCCATACAGTATCGCTGCACGCTAGGCCTTCACTCCCCAATATGGCGGCGCCCAGTAATTTTCAGACAATGTTTGTGTTGTTCATGTATTCCGAGTTGTAGCAAGCCTGAGATATAGGCCTAATATTGAAATGAAAAAAAAAAAAATCGCCAGGAATTTTTTGACAAGGATCGCTTACAGCAGGCCGGTCAAAGTTTAATTATTTTCTTTGTTGCATGCAAACCATAACCAAAGATGAGCGCCGCAAAGCTTTATCTTTGATGCTACTTCAGTGCTGCCACACAAAATGTGCACTCGGCCGCTTCGAATACAGTATCGAACTCAACCCACAGACGTTCACACTACAGGTTTCAACACGTGTCGGACTTCTCAACACGGGTCGAGAGCTCTCAACCCACCTCCCGAGCAGGGTTGGTTTCAACACGGGTCGATGCCGTGTTGAAATCTTGCAGTGTGAAAAGGTCAGTCATTGTTACACGTGTCGGACCCGTAGTGTGAAAAGGCCTAAAGTATTTGCCTTTAATTGGTGTTATTTGTTCAAGACATACATTATACATACATGTACATTTTATGCATACATGTGTATACATACAAAGTAGGGAGGAATGATACCACATCTCAATTAACATCCAGTTCAATCTGTGCAAAGTATACAGACAGACAGGCCAATACTGTACACATAATTCGGATTAAGTTGATCTGACAAACATGGGCTTGATTTAACAAGTGGTGTTGGTGATTTTTGTGACACGTGTATTGTATAGGCCCTACTAGATGTACATGTAAAAGGTATGTACTACTGTACTGTAATGTAAAATGGCCTTACAGTACATGTATGATCAGACCTGTTTTCCAGTTTGCCTCAAATTATTAAATCATGTAGGCCTTTTCACACTGTACAAATCTCGGGGTTGAAGCAGGGTTGAAATCGGCGGGGATTCACACTGGAAAATGTTCAACCCCGCGCCAACCCCGCGTCAACCCCGAGATTGACTTCAACCCTGGTTGAAGTCAACCATGCTACGTACAGGTAGCTGGGTTGAGATTTTTCGCCCCGGGTTGAAACTTTTGCCCCGGGTTGAAAAGTGCAGTGTGAATTGAATCGGGTTGAGTTTGCCCCGGGTTGAAGGTGGGTTGGCGAGAGGCAAGTGTGAAATGACGCTGGGTTGAACGCGGGGTTGAAAAATCTAATTTCAACCCAGGTTGAGAATAAGTTCGCCCCGGGTTGAAAGCTTGCAGTGTGAAAAGGCCTCAAATAGCTAGAACATTAAAAAAGAGCAGCAGCATTGTGCTACCTTCGTACACGTATGTACCTAGTAGCTGGACAACATGATGTGTTAAGTCCTCATAATGGAAGAGATGTGGTTCTGAGAATATATAAAACAGGTATTAAAGTGTGAACTGACATTTTGGCCAGTGCACTCTGGCCATCCTTAGGAAGTTTGGGTGACATTTAATACATGTCCTTGGTGTGCTATCCTTTTTCCTTTATGAGGTCTGTGGCTCACTTTGAAAATACGTGTAACTCGAATCTTGTGTTCTTTTTAGGGAAGAGTTAGGGTTTCAGGGTGTGGAACTTAAACAATGGCAAATGTACACACATACACACTGACATGACTGAAGAAGGTCGTGTACAATCTATTGGTACAAACATGTAAGAAAATACAACATTTCCTGTTTTTTGATAGTTTAGGTGAACCACAATGAAAAAGAAAACCCCAAAGCAATCAGATAAAGGAAACAACTGATCCGTTGTGTACACTGAAGATGCCATATTTTATATGCAGCACTTTCTTTTAATACTTCAATTTGTTATAATTTTGTAAGTTTGAAGTTGCGTTGTAAACTTCATACAGAAAACATTTTTGTACAGGTACATTTATTTACACATGGTCAGTTAGTGCACGGAGCTATTAAACAGACAGCTCCATGGTTAGTGATACAGCAATTCACCGAATTTAGTTGAGCTGTCTTTGAGCATATCACCATTTGTGTATACCGGTATAAAAAAGTGTCCATACATGACATCAAAAATGTTATGCCATAGGGCCTATGTTATGTGTCCCAAAGATCGTAAAGATCGATACATGTAATTGTCCAGATACAGGTTTGACCTCTGTTTATAAATCAGAACAACTCTTTACCTGATTTCAACCAGGTTCAGATTCAAAACAACCTAAGTTGCTGAAGACATAAATTCACCTACGAGAACAAATAGCCAGAGACATGTCGCAAAATGATCCAAAACACGTAAACATGTTTCCCATGTTTACAGCAAATGAGTAGGCGGTATATAGGCACACCTGTAAACAGGATTATGAGTATCAGGGGCCGATTTCATAAAACTTACGACGCGTCGCAGAGTTAAGACGCATCCTTTCTCTATGGACTCACCATGTAGATGCGACGCGTTGCAGCTAGGACGCGTCGCAAATCGAGTTGCGACGCGTCGCAGAGCTTTATGAAATCGGCCCCAGGACTCCTAGAAACGTTTTTTTTTACCTTTTCTTGATTATCGTCATCCATTTGTTCAATGACTTTAAAATTCAGTCAGTTTCCCTTGTGGTTATTTGATGAGTATGTTAATTAAAAAACCATATATCCTCTTTCAGTGATCCCCCACCGTTCCCAGGTTGCAGCATTGCTGCGTGTATCATTGAAACGATCCGTGGGGTAATGGTGGTCAGGCGGTGTGTGTGTGGTTTCATGGCTTCTGACTGCCAAGCAAACAAAGATAATTGACTATTGGGGGTCACCACCAACGTAGGGGCTGGATGGCTCAGCTGGTAGAGCGCATGTACGGTTTTCAGCAGGTCGGCGGTTCGAATCCCGCTCCAGTCAATTTTTCTTTATTCACTTTTCAGTTACTTTAAAATTCAGTCAGTTTCCCTTGTGGTTGTTTGATGATCCATATTTGTTGAAATTATTTAATTTGTTTACAGTAATGTCAGTTACATATGTGGAATAAAATCTATAAGTCCTACAAATATCCCTGAAATCTGAATATGCCTGAAATCTAAAGTACTTTCCTGGAACAGTAGTTGATGTAAATGTTTTATGAACCTGCACAGTCAGACAGTACACTCTGGTGGGCTTAAAATTTCATCCATTTTTAATGTATAAATCAGTCAGTCTATTCATGTACACGATATGTATTTCATTGATGACTGTGAAGAATAATGTTTGCAGTAGTGCTGGGCATAATAGGGTAGTTGCTAATTGCAAACAAAATTAGGTTAACATGATTAACGGTAAACCTATGATGTAATCACGTGCAACGTGCACAATGTGTGCGATTTATGGTACATGGTACGTTTCCTTCGATGTTATCGTCGCTTTCAGAATGCTTTTTACGATGTTATTTTTTAATATCAAGCATTAATTAGATCAAGTACAATTAATGTTGCTTTTAGATCCAGTATGTGAAAAGCATGTTTCTACTTGGCAAAATGGACAAAATAACTGACTGAAATTCTAAAGTTTACACTTTTTGGGCTCGTGAGCATGAGCCAAATGTTAGTCCTTTTTTTTCCTTTCAGTTTCGGCTATTCCAGTATGTGGAAATTTGTAATTAACGGGTAATTAAATCTGAGTCGGATAACCTATAACCGGATGAAAATCCCAGCACTAGTTTGCAGATTTGTTTTGTTGAAATTAAATTGATCAAACCCAAGAACTTGAAAAAAAAAACGTTTGTAGAACTAGAAACTGCTTGGCTTGTGTACAAAACTGTACATTTACTTGTACTTTTCTCCTCTCTTCAGTAAGAACTACCCCCTCATCAGCCTGTTGAATAAGGACATTGACATGTGGAATACATTGCTTTTTCTTTGTCTGTTTGCACTTTGTATTCCCTACAAAAAAAATCAATAAACTAGATTCATTATGGCACCCGCTGAGACAAGGGATTTGATTCACTTCGCTGACCCCAGCTAGCTCGGTGGCCTAGCGGTATGGCATCTGCACTAGTAAGCAGGAGATTGTGGGTTCGAATCCCACCTGAGCCAGCGCATGATTTTTTCATGTGCTCTCAAAAAGCATATTTAGTGAAATGCTTAAATCTACGTCGGTGAAGGGCAATAAATTATTTGCATAATTCGATCTATACCCCTGACGAAAAAAAGCATCAATAGGCCTAACAAAAGTGTTTGCACTTTGTGCACATACACCAGCTGTGTAATACGCGAGCAGCTCGCACAAGAACGGGCCAAATAATGATTTTTAATATAATAACTCCGGGCAAACATCCTCTCCGCTAGAAAATGTGTTTGATTAATTTGATCACCCGCCATAATGACAGGCCCTACTATGTCATACGTATGTATTTTGAAGTGTAAATTTAAAGTGTTTAAAGCCTGTACAGTATTCAGGAGGTCGCTGGTTCGAATCCTGCTCCAGTCAATTTTTTGGGTGTTTAAAGCCTATAAGATATTATCTCCAAACAGTCCCAAGGGAAACAGACTGAATTTAAAGTCATTGAAAAGTGAACAAAGAAAAATTTCCAGGAGCGGGATTCGAACCGGCGACCTCAGGTATTCAGGAGGATGCTGGTTCGAATCCCGCTCCAGTCAATTTGTTGGTGTTTAAAGCCTAGTATTAGATATAATCACCAAACAGTCACAAGGGAAACTGACTGAATTTAAAGTCATTGAAAAGTGAACAAAGAACAAAATTGACTTGAGCGGGATTCGAACCGGTGGCCTCCTGAATACCTTCTTAAATTCAGTCAGTTTCCCTTGTGGTTGTTTGGCATGTTTGGTGATTATATTAATTAAACAGCTGTATCCTCTTTGAGTGATGCCCCATGTGCCGTTCCCAGGTTGCAGCATTAAATGCTGCGTGAATCATTGAACCGATCCTTGGGGTATGGCGGTGTGTGCGTGGTTTCATGGCTTCTGACTGCCAAACGAACAAAGATAATTGACTATTGGGGTCACCACCAACGTACATGTACATGTACATAGTAGGGCGCGGCTCAGTTGGTAGAGCGCCTTTACTGTATTCAGGTCATCGGTTCATATCCCGCTGCAGTAAATTTTTCTTTGTTCACTTTTCAATGTCCTATTAGATATTGTCAACGAATTGATACAATTTTGCTCAAGTATAGGCCTACATAGGCCTGTAGCGGTTCATTATCGTTATTTATACAGACAGTTCTTTAATTTTATATTTTGATGAAGCCTGTTTACGCATTTTTAATCCTTTCATATTATTATTTCTACCATTCAATGTAATTATCACAATGCATTTTTGTTGGTCTTATCATGACCTATATGTGACTGATTTATACATGTATATGTAACCATTTATATTTGCTTATTTTTACCTATAGCATTTCATCATAATAGCATCCATTAGTAATGATTACTCATGATTGTCATCCTGATTTCCAAGTTGTGATCACATACTTTCACTTCCTGGCATTGATTGACACAGGGCTGACCACTGTGACCAGTGACCCTGGGTGACTCAGTGTCCAGTGACTTGATTCTTAGTATCATTGTAACTTCTGACTAGTATGATTCATTCCTTGGAAATCAGGATCATTCCGTTGTTTTAAGCCTCAGCGTCTGTTATAAAAAGGCTGCTGAGGGTACATTTCATCAGTCTTACTGCCAGCCATGTGACTTACTGTTTGCCATCATTCAAACAACATTACTTAGTGCCACATGTTGACGAACTTCATACTTGGGTTTCTAAAACTCAGAGCAGCACATAATCATGTATTCAACAATAAACTCTGAAGTACTGTATATCAACCCGAGTATTTAGTGTGTAATCATTCGGAGCCTTGCACGCTAAATTGGTGACCCTGACGTGATCCAACATGGCACTTCCATCTCAACCAGCACCAGCAGTAGACTCAACGGCCACTCAACAACCAACCATGGCAACGGTGCTGCAACAACTGAGGGACGCCTGCAAATGCCAGCAGCCATGCCCCTACCAGAGCCAGACCAACGGCCAAGCCGACAACTAGAGGAAACCAGCCCTACCGGCCACATCAAATCTCATCCAGTCGCCTAATCGTCACCAATCGCCACAATAAACACTGAATCCTCATCGTCACTGGAGCTGAGGTTAACGCTACCCCTCCAGACTCGTGAGCAACCAGCATGTCTTCATGGTCAAGATCTCCAAGCAGCATCGCTACTTACGGTGAGAGATCTTTTCCTTCACTTGACATTGGTCTTCGGCATCCAAGCCACTCGGTGTTTATTGTGGTGCATTATGTACACGACACAACTATAGGCGCAGATTTCCTCAACACATCAATTTCCTCAACCAACGTTCACAATTTGAGGCTCATCAACACCACTACCAAGCATCAACGTAACGGGCCTCACCGATCAAATGCATCAGCGAACAGTCCAATCTTCTCAGCATCAACTCCATCACACTTTGCAAACACCTCAATCAGCTAATTAGGCTTGCATGGAACGACCAAGCAACAGCCTCATTTGAACAGATTAGCACTGCACTTTGCACATTCTACCCACATTGCAACATCCCAAGCAAGACGCGCTTGCGTCACGATAGATGCTTCGGATACCAATGGGTACATAACGCAAAGCAGCCAATCTCGTTCCCCTCCAAAAAGCTGCAACCTGCTGAGACGCACTACAATACCTTCGGACGTGAACTATTAGCGGTATACCTCACTACCCGCCATCATCTCATCGATCTCAAACTCCTCACGTTCGCAACTTTGCACCATTTTCAGCCGCCAACACCTCGCACACAGCAACGTCACACTGTGCATGTTCCCTGGGACATCCAGACATGCACACATGTTTTGTGCGTCGTGACGCACGGTTGACGCGGTACGCAAACTCCAACAACTGCCCTTCTACGGACCCTTCCAAGTGAACAGTCGTACCAACAAACATTGCACACTCGCATCGACATGATGCGCATCGATCGACTGACAAGCATCAGCCACATGGACCACACAAACTCCGGACATCAGTTCTATCTGCCAGCACAACGCGCATCACATCCAGCACCCCACATCATTGCGGACATCGCAGACACACCGAGGTGCCACCCAAATGCACGACCCATTCTGGTCGCATACGCGCAGTGTTCATCGGTCTACATGCTACATGCTACAAACATTCGTTCGTTACTTGCCACTTACTCACTGGAAGGGGGCTCCTGTAGCGGTTCATTATCGTTATTTATACAGACAGTTCTTTAATTTTATATTTTGATGAAGCCTGTTTACGCATTTTTAATCCTTTCATATTATTATTTCTACCATTCAATGTAATTATCACAATGCATTTTTGTTGGTCTTATCATGACCTATATGTGACTGATTTATACATGTATATGTAACCATTTATATTTGCTTATTTTTACCTATAGCATTTCATCATAATAGCATCCATTAGTAATGATTACTCATGATTGTCATCCTGATTTCCAAGTTGTGATCACATACTTTCACTTCCTGGCATTGATTGACACAGGGCTGACCACTGTGACCAGTGACCCTGGGTGACTCAGTGTCCAGTGACTTGATTCTTAGTATCATTGTAACTTCTGACTAGTATGATTCATTCCTTGGAAATCAGGATCATTCCGTTGTTTTAAGCCTCAGCGTCTGTTATAAAAAGGCTGCTGAGGGTACATTTCATCAGTCTTACTGCCAGCCATGTGACTTACTGTTTGCCATCATTCAAACAACATTACTTAGTGCCACATGTTGACGAACTTCATACTTGGGTTTCTAAAACTCAGAGCAGCACATAATCATGTATTCAACAATAAACTCTGAAGTACTGTATATCAACCCGAGTATTTAGTGTGTAATCATTCGGAGCCTTGCACGCTAAAGGCCTACATACATGTACATGTATAGAAAATTGGTCAATAGTTTAAAACTTGATGATGGTACTAGCCTAACATGATATTGTTATGATCAGGGACTTAGTTGACAAATTATTTAATACAGTACAGGTGTAGGCCTAGGTCATGAGTGATGGACACGTTTGAAAAGCAGACACGCCAACAGACAAATTAATACATTTCAATGTACATGTACTCTGATTTGCTGTAGCTATTACATTGGATTTTAATTACCAGACCAGAAACAGATCATTAGTCTCATTCTTGAAATCCACAGCCATGCAGCAAATGCAAATGAGGCTTGCATGTTCATTGTGTAGAGCTTGGCAGTCTGGACCGGATAAACAAGATCGAGCCTAATTATGGCTCTTACTTTTCAAGACGTAGCCCAGTCTACGTGTACAATGTAATAGTACATTTTTACACACACAACGTGTATAGTGATAGTCGTCTTGTAGATCCTTAAATTGGGGAGAAATTATCACTGATGAAGTTATTCCTTCCTGTTCAGCGTGCATTCATCATGCAAGCTCCACGTACCGATTAAACAGCAATTTCCTGCCGATGGAAATGTGACTCCTTCAGAGGAAAAGGGTTGGGGGATGATTTAGACTTGCCCTTAGTCCTTTCCCAACCCAATTATATTGATCATCTATACCATTGAATCAAATGCAATGATTTGGAAAAATGGCTTTCATTAAATCTTTCTAAATATCAAAATAACGTGATTGCTACTTATTATAGGCCCACACAATAATTTTTTAAACAGATATTCTTGTTATTCAAACTAAATTCACAGATTTGGCACCAGGCTTCTGTCGTGACTGTTGGCTAGTCTAAAACTAGGATAAAACCAAAGTGACTGCCTGGCCAAAGCACGCAGGAAGAGCAAATTCCCTGTCCCAGAAGCGGGCAGCTTATCTCAGTCCCACTACTTGGGGATTTTTCATAAATAGGACACTCACTCGTGTCCAGCAGAACGTTCACTTTTATTTTAGTCATCGGACGGCTCTCTCTTACTTGCAAAGTTGTCGGGGGGTTGTCGTGTTGGCTGCAACACTTCCGATATTTTGTCAGCGTTTGGAACTTTTGAAGGCTTCTGGCTACTTTGCCTTGGTTTTATTTTGATTTTTAAAGTAGGTTTTAGTGACTTCAGTCTATACTTTGAAAAGCATTTTCCAGTGTATCTGAATCTGGATTGGAGTTTAGTCTTGTGTGACGGGGTTGCTCCCTACCCGGCCTCCTTACCCTCAACGGATTCTCTGAGACACTTTGAAGAAATGCATTGCACAAGACTCTCTCTGCACCTCTGCCATTGCTGTGTTTCAAACAGTTTGCTTTCACAGTAGTCAGTAGTCCATGCTTAGCACATAACTGTGTGTGCATGCACCACATCTTTGTCAATCATTGTCACATCATTCATCGATTGCATCCCGTTTTCTCCTCTTGTCTCGGCCCTGGCTTCATTTTGCCAGGACCCACCATCTTCACAAATGCGCCTGTGGTCGGGAAGCAAGAACACGGACACCACCAGGGATATAGTGGAGGATCTGGACGTGTTCTACGTCAGGCAGCTTGCAGTTAGCTTACAGGTAATATACACTTCATGATTAAAGGTAGTATTGTACTTTAGTAAGAAACCAAAACAGAAATGTTCATAGATTTACGTATAACATACAGAGTATGAAGATGGTGATGGTAGAAACATACCGTTAAAATGTTTCCGCCTGAAATGGTGTATTTATCCAGAAATTAGTAAAACAACGACCAAAAATCTTTTCTTTTCTTTTTTTTAAGATAAAAAATAAAAGAGAAAAAACTTCAGAAATAATGTGGCAGTTTTTCACTGTTAACATTCTCAAAAAGGGGGCACTGTATGGGACTAACATTTTCACAGATGACTGTTACTGTATCCGTCTTGATATGTTTGCCCATGAATCTGTATTTCTTTGACAAAAACCAAAGTATGCACCACCTTTAAATGTTTACATGATTGGTAATGGTCACAGAGCAGCACGCACACTATTCCAGCATGTACATGTACATGAAATAATAAACCTGTTAAAATGAGAGCTCGATGGGACATCTGAGTCAATCAGACATCTGAGTCCTGGGAAAATAGTGAAAAAATGACTCCTTTTTTTCTTATGAAATATAAAGAATTTTTTTTATCTAAATGTCAATTATTTTGTTTTACACTTTCCTCAACAAATATAGCATTTCAGACAGAAATATTTTAGCCGTTGTATTTTTTTATCATGTCCATCTTCATACTCTGAAAGTAAATCTGTTAACATTTCTGTTTTGGTTTGTTACCAATCCTGTACTGTACCTTTAAGACATGCATGCTGATGCAGCTTACAACAAAAAGAAAAAACGAACAAAGATAGTTGACTATTGGGGTCACCACCAACGTAGGGCTGGATAGCTCAGTTGGTAGAGCGCCTGTACAGTATTCAGAAGGTCGCCGGCTCGAATCCCACTCCAGTCAATTTTTCTTTGTTCACTTTAAAAAAAAAACACCGCCGCTTGCACATCCATCATGTCCATGCTTAGCTAACCATTTCAACCTACATACAATGTACATCTGTACGCATATCATTGTCAGCATATATGTCAACTTTTGCATTTTGTGCTGTGTTTATTTGCTATCTGCTATGTTTCCCCTTACAGCACGTGTACTCCAATCTCATTTTAAAAACTTACTACAATATAGGCTAGAACAACTGTAGATTAGACTGTGTAAAATCAAATAGTTCTTACCGGTAATTTTTAACTTAAACATTTAAAACTTCACATTAGGCTTGGGCGATTCCAGCATTTTCAGAATCGATTCCAATTCCATGCTGGAATTATCGCGATTCCACTCGGAATCGGTTCCAATTTTTCGCTGGCAAAAATACATGTGTAACATTGAAATAATGGCAAACTTTGGGAGGTGACGTGCGGAGTTCATATCGAAACAGCACTATTTGTGGTTTTGCAGACAACACTCAGACAGTGCTGCACGGGGTCAAGTTCTTCGATGCGTAAAAATCAGCCAGGCTTTATTTCTTTGAAGAATGTCAGAATCGTTTCAGTTGGTTCAACGATCCAACAACCCAAGAATAACTCTCAGCGCATTTTGGAATCGAAACTCAAAACTCAAAATCGATTCATAGAATTGATTCCTCAACAAAGTGGAATCGCCCAAGCCTACTTCACATTATAAAACTTTGTGAAGTGTATGGTCATAATGTTGGTACACGTCTACACGATACGTAATAAATTGCTGATGTCCATACATGTACAGCCACAGCATTGCCCATACTGTATGAGGCACTTTGATCACTCTACCCCTATTCCCCTAAGTTTAAATTTATGTATCAATAATGCCTTTGACATAATTTGTAATAGTATGCATGTACACTTTATGTATGGATGTACACTAACCCTCCAAATGTATTTGACGTACTTGCGTGGCGTGTGACTCAGACCCCTCGTGTCCAGATATTTAAAGGGCTCAATCCGATTGCGAAGGGTTTTTTTTTCCCTCAGATCTCTTTTGAATCCCCATCCTGACCTGCTTTGAAAATCCGAAAAACTATTAAAGAGGCAAAAAATTATATTTTCCGGGCCTTGATTTTAATAAAAATGAGGAGAGCTGCAAATCACTCTCCCTGAATCAACGTAGAGAATTTATGAGAGTGATTTGCTCTCGCTTACAAAAATCAAGTTTGAGCTACAAATTCAACTCTTTAAATCAACATAGGGTCGACTCATACTAATGAATAAAGACCAAGGCTTGAATTTAACGGAGGCCACGGCCTTCGTTGCCCTGGTTCTTAATTGGCCTTCGTGCCCTCTTCAAATGTTTCCATAGACATTATGATTTTCCAATGGAAGTGCCCCTTGCAATGGAAAAGTGGCCTTGCCCCTTTCAGAACCAAATTTAATGCCTGAAAGACTAAAGAGAGCAGTTTGCTCTTGCTTTTCAACCAAGTTTACGCATGTGTCCGGTGATGTTGGAAAAAGAGAACATGCAAAATTTTGCTTGTCCTGTTGAACAATTTTGTATTTTCCACAAAGGGTAAATGTTGGCTGGAAAAATGTATGTGATGTTTTGAAAAGGGGCAGCTCTCCTGAAATTGTTAAGGAGTTTTCATTTTGCTGAACGCCACATTCATCAATAAATTACATCAACAGTAAAAAGAATTACTAGCTTACTGCCAAAATGCAAACATTTTAATAATTCATGCTCAAGAGAACTGTTGTAATTCATGACATTGTGTAAAGCACATTGTATCTTAAAGGTACAATTCATGATAGGTAAAGGGCACTCATACTGTGTCTGATCAAAACATGTACATGAAATAATAAACCTGTGAAAATTTGAGCTCAATTGGACATCTGAGTGACAAGAAACTAGCGAAAACCCGACTCGATTTTTCTTATAAAACATGAAGAATAGTTAACTTTATATTTGTTCCAAAAATCGTTCGAACGAACGATCTTTGGAAAAGACACTAAATCTTGCTTTGCTTGAAAACCCCAGCATCTGATGAACCAAGATTTCCAATGGTGGCTGTTTGTTATTTTGCACTGTTTACGAACTGTTGAGTCCATTTTCTGTCTCAAACTCAATAATGTTTTTTTGGAGGCCTTGCAAATCCTATATGCTCCCTTTAATTCATTTCTTTTTCAAGAACGATTTTCACCAAAAGTAGGGCCTCTTAGAGGCATATTAAGTTCATGCAGGACCTTATCCACACTTCCACAGCAACTTGTATTGCTCCATCATGTTGGGGTACGAAACTCGACCTTTGAAGTCAAAATAGGATGCTTCCTTATTTCTCAAAAATTAGTCAAAATTAGTCATATTATAATCATAGTTTCTTGGTCAGTTAAAAGAAAGCCTACATGAATCACTGTATTACTACTGCCTTCCCTGATCAATATGATTTTCTTTTTCAAATTTTGCATATATCTGAATATGAACATGTATGCATTATAGTTGTGCATGTTGATGGTTTTACATGTAAGTTTCCTTCTCAGTCATGTCAGTATACACGTAATTGTACACTTTTTTACATAGCAATTATTTTATTGGGCAGAGCAAATGTAGGCCTTTTGATTTACTTTGGTTTTATCAAAGAAATACAGATTCATGGGCACAAAATAATATCAAGACAGATACAGTAACAGTCATCTGTGAAAATTTCAGTTCCATACGGTGCCCACTTTTTTGAGAAAACAGTGAAAAACAGCCATGTCAGTATTTCTTAAGTCTTTTCTCTTTTAGTTTTGATCTTTTGAAAGATCAAAAAGATTTTCAGTTGTTGTTTTACATGCACTCGTTTCTGGATAAATACAGCATTTCAGGCGGAAAAATTGTAACGGTATGTTTCCGAGGCTACCACCACCATCTTCATACCCTAAAAGTTATACGTAAATCTATGAACATTTCTGTTTTGGTTCCTTGCCAAAGTATGATACTACCTTTAATACAGAGATATGACTTCAGGTGTGTACATGTACATGTCATGTATTTCAACACAAAACACTAAGAATAATCTCAACTTTGAGCTGTCAATGTGACCATATAGTGGTTTGTAATTGTGACATCAAACTTTGCTTAGCAATGACATGAATGAGGGTTCTATTTTCACATTATCAGATAACGTGCATCGTGAAATTGAGTCATAAAAAGTTTGGATCCAGGTCTTGAATCATACATGTATGACTAGAACATAAATAATTGAGTCACATTTGATGCTTTCAAGTTGGGCTTACATTTTGTTCCACTAGCAGTACCGTGAAAATGAAACGGTATGTTCCGTACAGGAAATACATGTATAGCAAACATACATGTACCATATTTTTAGTCAAAAGATATACCCAGGTATCCTTTTTTTTTGTAACCTTGACTTGACATGCTTGAACTTCAGCTTGAAGTCTTGAACTCGAGGGCGAGGCTATTTTCACATCCAAGGGCAACTTCTACGAAACCAGCTTCAAAGGCCTTACATACGTACATTACTTGGCACAAGGGCATATATGTGCGTAGAGGCAATTTCCTATGGTAATTGCCTCTGTGACTAGTGCACGGCATGGGCAGGAGATTCCAGCCAGCTTTAAAGGTAGTATCATACTTTGGTAAGAGACCAAAACAGAAATGTTCCCAGATTTACGTATAACTTAAAGGGTATGAAGATGGTGGTGGTAGAAACATGTCATACCGTTAACATTTTACCGCCTGAAATGGTGTATTTATCCAGAAATTAGTAAAATTAACAACGACCGAAAATCTTTTTGATCTTTTAAAAGATCAAAAATAAAAGAGTAAAGGCTTAAGAAATATTATGGTTGTTTTTCACTGTTTTCTCAAAATGTGGGCACCGTATGGGACTGAAATGTTCACAGATGACTGTTACTGTATCTGTCTTAATATCTTTGCCCATGAATCTGTATTTCTTTGATAAAAACCAAAGTATGATATTCTTTTTAATAGCTGTATAGCGGGAAACAATGTCAAGGATATTTGTTGGTCAATTCTCCTGCCTCCAGTTAGTGGACAAGGCTTTTAAATACAATAAAGCTAGATTTACAAGCAGGCCACAAAGCTTGTAGTCTATGTGATAGACACACTCGCCATACATACAGTACAGCGAGCAAGCATCTATTACATGCGTGCAGATTTCCTGATTAATTATGCAAGCCAACCCAGCACTGACCTCTCTAAGTTTTGACCAATCAGGGGGCATCTACTACCGTACCGTTTGGCGAGCGCGTCTATCCTGTAGATACATGTAGCTGCTGCCGCGCGGACGCTCGAAATTGAACAATAAACATCCTCCGTCACGATCATAATGGAAATGTTCTCAAAGCAGATCCGATTGGCTGATGTGCTGTGTTGCATAAAATTTGCATGCACGAATGTACATTGTACATGTATGTATAGGCCTATCAGATGTTCATACTGTACACTGTACCTAGGGAGTAGAATGGGTGATACTCAGACTACAAAGCTTGGGCCCCACTGCCCTGAACTCATCATATCCCTGGACTGGAGCTAAAGGAATTGTACAAATAATAAACTGTTGCAAACTGCTCATCAGCCAAAATAATGGCTTTAATTATATGTTCTTCATCTTCACTTCACAGAGGATGTATTCCTCTTGTCATCCAGCCTTCAATAAATATCCTGCTAGGATCGAAACGTCTGGCCCTTGTATAGCTAAATGATTTGTAGTTGATTCAGAAATTGCATTGAATTTGATTGTCAGGACAGCCTGCATCCACCTGGTCAGGATTTTATTTTTTCTACAAACCTGTACATAAAACTGTGGCTTTTTTCTGTAGGTTAAAAGGTAAATTTTCCTGTAATAAAAACTAATAATTGTCTTAAATTCAGAAGTGACAGGCTTGTTGCATTTTCTTCACAGGTCTGTGCACATATGCATGTTTTTTTTGCTCTGCTTTATTTTGCGTTTTTTTTTTCTCCAGCTGCACTGCTAAATCTTCTTCATGTAAAGGTATTTTATTTCTGGCCCTTTTTATCACCAGACACAAGCTGCCAGATGCTACAGTAAGTGCAGTATTGCACTAGATATAGTACACATGTAAATTGTATTTTGTTGCGGCATTATTTTGATACTTTTTCAGAGAAGGCGTTGATCATGGACATGTCTGGCCACCTTTGTCCATGTTTTCAATAGTGGCTTATATACAGTTTGTATAAAAAAAAACAAATTCAAATTTGCGAAGATTGTGTAAATGTGTTAGCTGTACAGCAAAGTGAGTAGTATCACTTTGATATTGTAAAACTAACAAAGAATCATTGATGTGTTTGATGCTCTAAGCCGTGTGGAAAACTTGGTCCCAAGTCCATTCTGACCCATTGTAGAAAAAGAATGATTACTCAGCCATCCGTGACCGTGTATGAATAAAAAACATCATTGGAAAGAGGAGAAATGTGGCTTTAACATGATACTACTCACTTTGCTGTACAGCTAACACAATCTTCACAAATATAAATTTAAATCCATTGCGTTTTTTTGGTTATACACACTGTATAGTATTCAACCAGTGGGCTGCCACACATGCGCAGCACATGTATGTAAGATTAGACAAGTGCTGTTAAGATTGACTAAGCAAAAAGCATGAAAACCTAAGAAGAATATAGCTAGTCTAGGCCTGGATTAACTTCTGCAAGGGAGATCATCTAGAATCTGTGAGATAATTCTGGAGTCTGCACACAGTCTCTTCTCATATTATTTATGCCTCACTAGATGATTCTTCAGATTTTCACAAGTTTGTGACCTACAGCATGTACGGTACATCTCTACACACGTTTAGTGTGTACCTACTTGAGCCTAGGCAGGCTAGATATAGGCCTATCCAAGAGTCATAATTGGGCAAGCAGTCATGCCAGTCTGGGGTCAGCTGAACCACAGGATGCCAGTAATGGAACAACAGGAGGTCGACTGCATCTGCCAAATCTAATATATCGCATATGATGGGCTAAATTATCATATCACAAATCAAAAACTCCTTTTTGCAGTTTTCATTTTGTCAGACTTTGAATTTCAGTTAAAAAAAAAATTTGTTCTGAAAAAGCACATTTAAAGGTAGTATCATACTTTGGTTTTTGTCAAAGAAGTACAGATTCATGGGCAAAAATATCAAGGAAGATACAGTAACATGTAGTCATCTATGACAATTTCAGTCCCAAACAGTGCCCACTTTTTGAGAAAATCATGAAACACGGCCACAGTATTTCTTAAGTCTGTAGTGTACTCTTTTTTATCTTTTAAAAGATCAAACAGATTTTCGATCGTTGTTTGACTAATTTCTGGATAAATACACCATTTCAGGCGGAAAAATTATAATGGTAGGTTTCTACCACCACCATCTTCATTCCCTGTAAGTTGTTCATGTATGTATATGTAGGTAAATCTGTGAACGTTTCTGTTTTGGTTTCTTACCAAAGTACATGTATGATACTACCTTTATTGAAAATACACTTGTAACCTATATTTTCAGCACATGGATGTCAGAGCTGGAGCCTGAGCCTCCATTTCGTAATCGCCCAAGACTCTGACTATCGGTAATGGGAGACTTTTGACTAATCATCGTTAACCTCAAGAGGGCGCCCTTCACTGTTCTCGGGGAAAAGTGTGTCGTGTTTGTTGTCATTGCTTTCGTGCACGAATATTCGTCATAAACACAACCAGCGTAAAATAAGTGCTTGAAAATGCCTAGTACATATACATGTATGTATTCTGTGCATTTGTCAGAAATTCCCTTTTTTTTTTGTATTCTTTTTTTCGGGTGGCTGCTCACCTTGGTGAGACATGGCTTTGCCTCCACCTACATGTCCAAATGTCTTTTCTGTGTGTCTGTCTTAAACCACTTACATTGTTACGTGTGTTTTTACTGTAATTATTCAGTCCCTCCAACCGAATCCTTGTTCACCTAATTTATATTCCCCCCCTAGGTTCAATCGATCAGGCCATGAGTCTTCTTCCTTATTGTTCTTTTTTGGGATATCTACACCCCTGGTGTTACCAGGCCCCCTTTACTCAACCTTCTTTTGTATTGTGCATGGTGTAGTTGGGACTCCCAAGTCAGTAATGGGCCAGTGATTGTGTTCTCTGTCTTATATGCAAATTTATTTAGATTTCTTGCTTAATGTGCATGTACATGTACATGTACATGTACATGGTTATATGTGATATGTGTATGTGTGTGTGTGTAGATCATGACATGATATTGATTAGAGAGGTTGTTGTCTGTTAAGTGAACGTTGCTCCAAAGAGAAGAAGTTGGCCACTGGCAGTTTCCTAAAGGCAGTTTTGCCAGACAGAAAACACAAATTCAGGTGTTTTAAGGCAGCAGAATAAGATCTTGCCCCTAGTCTTTCAGGGCTAAGGTACATTGCCTATATTGTGTCAAGTCGGGCCAGGAAGGAACAGTCCTCAACCTATAAGCACCAATTTCGAGAAGAACTCGTAAGTGTCATTTTCTTTGTATAATATTATTAATGATTATATCATTGTATTCAATTGATTTTACACCAATATTTGCTAGAGATGATCATATTGTAAGCCCTTGTTTAATTCATTATATGACAAAAAAAAGAGTGTTTATGTTTGTATCCTACTTAAGGATTGTAGGAGGCTCACCCATAAATTGGAAGTCATACTAATGTAATTTTGTAAGTGAATAATCTTCGTAGTATTTTGAAGATTATTATTGTATTTTAAAATGTTTAGATGGCCTCAGAGTGGTGATGCAGAAATATACAACGCAATCTCTTAGACATCCCTGGGGTTTACGGAAACCTGAAGTTGGCGGACGATAGACGAACTTGTCCCCCCATATCTGAACTGTAAACCAGAAGAGAAGGGACTGCTCTCTGCCAAGTGTATATTTGCCACTATATCACCAAACTAAGGAATGTAAAATTGATCTTTGTATTTATTTTGTTGATTTGTTCTTTTTTTTTTAAAAACTGTCAAGTCGACAGCGTCGGAGAAAATTAAGTATAAAGATTTTCTTTTTTTTTTGAATTTCTGATATAGAAATTGCAATTGCATTCTGATAAATTGATTTATTATTTTGTTTTCTATACAATTGTGTAGACTTGGTTGTTTTATAATAAGTATCCTGAAGGAGGATTAATAACATCGATTATAACAACTTTGAATAATAACTTAATAGCTTAAATTAATTTTATTTTATTTATTTTTGCGTAATATAAATCATGGGAGACCAGCGTTCTCTCCCCTTTTTATTCCCAGTGTAAATAAACTGTAAGAAGTATAGAAGTGTCCTTTGACAAATACTTTATTTAAGTGTCGCATTCTTACAATGGGGGCTTGTCCGGGAGATTGAAAAACAAAACTGAACCCAAGATTGCGACATTTTAAATTGGGAAAGGACCAAATTAAAGTAATTTTTAAAAAAAAATATTATTCCATAAGATTCTTTGAAACTATGTAACGGAAGTGTAATGTTATATACCTTGTTACTCACAATTTTGCTTTTATTTTTACAGGTTGAGAGTTGTTCCATCCCTTGCCCGAACTTGACAACCCAAACCAGATATCTTCCATTCATATACCGTCCGTGGCTAACGAGTAAGTGTAAGTGTGAGATGGATGAAGAATTGGAAAAAGTGAGAGGTATTTCTGAAGCATGTGGTCTGACAGGGAAAGATTTGTTGGACTTTCTCCGTCAAGAACGTGATGAAAAAAACCAAAATGTGCGAGATGAACGAGCTTACCAACGCGAACTCAAACGTTCTGAATTTGAGAATCTTGAAATGCAGTTGCGAATTGAAACACTTAGAAAAGAGAATACTGATAGACTTGAAATTCAATTGCGTCTCGAAGAAAAGAAAGAAAACACATCAGCTGCACATTCTGCTAAGGGTGGTCACCCAAATATCCCAATTGCACGCAGTCCAAAATTGCCACCATTTGATGATACACATGATAATATTGATGCATACTTACAACGTTTTGAACGTTATGCTAAATGTCAACACTGGGATGAAAACAGTTGGGCATTGAATCTTAGTGCATTGTTAAAAGGCAAAGCACTAGAAGTTTATTCTCGTTTGACATATGATGAAGCTCAATCTTACCCCACTTTGAAAGATGCCTTGCTTAAACGGTTTCACTTGACTGCACAAGGCTTTAAACAAAAATTTAGAAGTGCAAAACCAGAACGTGACGAAAGTGCCCCTCAATTTGTGGCTAGGTTAGACAATTGGCTCACGCGATGGGTTGAACTTGAGAAATGTGAGAAATCATATGAAGCACTGAAAGATCTTTTGTTGCGTGAACAGTTCATGAACAGCGTTGATCCGAATTTGGCAATTTTTCTAAAGGAAAGAACACCCAGTACTGCTGATGAAATGGCTAAAATAGCAGAACAGTATTGTGAAGCTCACAGGGGGTTTAACACACAATCAACTGAGAGACGAAGTCAGCCAAATTATAAAATGCAATCCAAAATGAAACATCAGGTTAAACCTGAAACGAGTTTTCATAGACCACAGAGTAAACCCAATACCTTTTATGATCGATCCAGAAGTACAGATAGGACTTGTTTCTTTTGTAACAAACCTGGTCATATTGCACGAGATTGTAGAGCTAAGAGTGCATCTGCGACAAAAATTGCAAATGTTATTGCCTCTGCCTTAACAGGTTTTACTATTGACTCCTCTGATGTTGATATGTCTAACACAACCATGCCAACTAATGCCAGTGAAATGAATAACACAGAACAAAAACCAGAAACAATTGCCTGTATGATGACCTCACATAGCTGTAGTCATACATGTGAAAAGATGGTTACATAATGCTTTCTTGTGGACATTCACTTCCTGTCATGAGTGCTGCATGTCGGGATAAAAACCCAAATTGCATGCCTGTCTCTGATGGTAAGGTGAATGAAACAGTGGTAAAAGTATTACGTGACAGTGGATGTAGCGGAGTAGTAGTCAGACGTAAATTAGTAGCTGATGAGCAATTAACTGGACTAGTTAAACAATGTATTCTTGTAGATGGTACAATTAGGAAGGCTCAGGTAGCAAAGATTAAGGTAGATACACCGTATTACATAGGAGAGATTGATGCATTATGTATGACTAACCCTGTGTACGATTTGATAATTGGTAACATTCCAGATGCTAGAGAACCAGATAATCCTGAACCCACCTGGAAACTTCATCCAAATCAGGCTGTTAGTTCTTCACAGCCACATGTGAGTAATGTGGAAAACAAAGAAACTCATAAAGAACAAATGGGTGCTGTCTTAACCAGGGCACAGGTAAAGCAGAGTGAAAAACCACTCCCAAAACTGAAAGTTCCTAATATGTTGCCTGATATTAATCAGAACAAACTGAGAGAAGAACAGAAAAGTGACCCATCACTTCAGCGAATTCATGAATTGGTACTTGATGAAAATCCAAAACAAACAAAATATGGGGCAACCTCCAAATTTTTTGTAAAGGATGACATACTTTACCGAGAATTCAAGTCCCCAAAGATTGACTTTGGACAGCAGAATATTCAGCTCGTAGTCCCAGACAAATTTCGCAAATATGTCATGCAAATTGCACATGAATCTATCCTAGGTGGACACCAGGGTTCTCAAAAGACCGTAGAAAAGGTACTTAGCAATTTCTATTGGCCTGGAGTTCAAGCAGATGTAGTCAGATATTGTCGTTCTTGTGACTTGTGTCAACGTACTACACCTAAGGGACGGGTAACTAAAATACCGTTAGGAACAATGCCATTAATTGATACACCATTTCAACGGGTAGCCATTGATATAGTTGGACCCATCTCACCAATTTCTGAAAGGGGAAACCGATACATATTAACACTTGTAGACTATGCAACTAGGTATCCGGAAGCAATACCCTTGCGGAGCATTGAGACCACTCGTGTAGCCGAGGCCCTAGTCGACATTTTCACGCGTGTGGGTATTCCCAATGAAATTCTCACTGATCAAGGTTCACAATTCACATCAGGACTCATGAGAGAAATTAGCAGAATCCTATCAATAAAGCAACTCACAACGACCCCATATCATCCAGCATGCAATGGTTTAGTTGAAAGATTTAATGGGACAATGAAGAAAATGCTCAAGCGACTTTGTGCAGAAAAACCACGTGATTGGGACCGGTACTTAGGTCCATTACTTTTTGCCTATCGTGAGACACCTCAGTCGAGTACTGGATTCGCACCCTTTGAACTGTTATATGGACGTGCTGTCCGAGGCCCAATGGCTGTTTTGAAAGAACTATGGACTGGGGAAAATACTCCAAATGATGAAACTCGCACTACCTTTGAATATATCATAGACTTGAGAAATCGAATTGAAGAGACATGTAAACTTGCTCAGGAAGAACTAAGAAAATCCACTGAACAACAAAAACGCTACTATGACAGAAAAGCACGCATGCGAACTTTCAAACCTGGTGATAATGTTCTCCTTCTCTTGCCTACAGAAAAAAGCAAACTTCTACTTCAATGGAAAGGTCCTTTTGAAGTTGTAGAGAAAGTCAGCCCTTATGACTACAAAATCAAGCTGGGGGATAAAACCAAAATCTTCCATGCCAATCTCCTGAAACTGTACATTAGTCGTAGCCCAACATTAGATGTACAACCCACTGATATCCAAGCTCACTATCTTGCAGAAAAAGATGACGTCACTACTATTCTAGAATGTGCCACAGTATCAGTAATAGAATGTGAATTTGATGATGCAGCCACAGAATCAAACTTAGGAAATGACATTGTTTGTCTTCCTTTTGGGTCAAAAGAGACCATTGATGATGTAAGCATTAGTTCTGATCTTTCTGATGATCAAATCAAAGAAGTAAAAAGACTTCTGGGAAATTTCCGTGATGTCATGACTGATATTCCCAATGTTACTAATCTTGGTACCCATGACATTAACTTAAGGTCTAATGAGCCTATCCATAGTAAACCTTATCCAACTCCTTATGCATTGACTGAGACAATAAAAACTGAAATACAAACTATGATGAATATGGATGTCATTGAGAAATCAGATTCACCCTATTCGTCTCCAATTGTACTGGTTAAAAAACCAGATGGTACAAATCGTTTCTGCATAGATTTTCGTAAATTGAACAAACTCACGATTTTTGACTGTGAACCAATCCCTAATCCAGATAAGATTTTTGCCAAATTAGCAAATAAACACTACTTCTCAAAAATTGACCTGAGCAAAGGCTATTGGCAAATTCCCATGGCACCAGAAGCAAAACCTAAAACTGCCTTCATTACACCAGTTGGCCTATTTCAATTCAAAGTCATGCCTTTTGGACTTGTAAATGCTCCAGCGACATTTAGTCGAATTATGCGAACCTTGCTTGCAGATCTAGATCATGTTGATAATTATATTGATGACATTCTTATCCACACACAGTCATGGGAGGAACACATCGATATTTTAACGAAACTTCTACTACGATTAAGGCGATCATCACTTGCGGCTCGACCCAGCAAATGTTCCATAGGAAATCAAAGCATAGACTTTCTTGGACACATTATAGGTCAGGGGAAGGTAGCCCCTCAGTTAGACAAAATTGACAAAGTGAAAAATGCACCAATACCAAAAACAAAGAAGCAATTGCGCTCATTCCTAGGTCTTTCGGGATATTACAGAAAATTCATTCCAAACTATGCAGCCATTGCTGCTCCATTGACTGATAAGACCAAAAATAAGGAACCTAACAAGATTGATTGGGGATCTAGTCAACAACTTGCTTTTGATGCACTGAAGAAAACTCTTGTATCACCTCCTATCCTGCATCTTCCCAATCTTGACCAATCATTCATACTACGTACAGATGCATCTGAGAAATGTATAGGTGCTATACTCCTACAAGAATATGATGGAAACAAATTTCCTATTGCTTATGCAAGCCGAAAGTTGTTATCACGTGAATGTAACTATTCAACAATCGAAAAAGAGTGTCTTGCATTAGTGTGGGGAGTTCAGAAATTTCAGCAATACTTGTATGGAAAAACATTCAGTATTGAAACAGATCATCAACCTTTAGCATACATGCAAAAGGCCAAAGTTGTCAATTCAAGAATAATGAGATGGGCACTCGCCCTGCAACCATACAATATTCACATTGTTGCGATTAAGGGATCAGAAAACATAGGAGCAGATTATCTAAGTCGAGCAGTGTAAAATTTTAAGATGTGTACATGTAAATAGTTGTGATTTATCGGAAAATGTGAAACATTTTCTCAAAAAGGAAGGAGTAAATGTCAGAAATTCCCTTTTTTTTTTGTATTCTTTTTTTCGGGTGGCTGCTCACCTTGGTGAGACATGGCTTTGCCTCCACCTACATGTCCAAATGTCTTTTCTGTGTGTCTGTCTTAAACCACTTACATTGTTACGTGTGTTTTTACTGTAATTATTCAGTCCCTCCAACCGAATCCTTGTTCACCTAATTTATATTCCCCCCCTAGGTTCAATCGATCAGGCCATGAGTCTTCTTCCTTATTGTTCTTTTTTGGGATATCTACACCCCTGGTGTTACCAGGCCCCCTTTACTCAACCTTCTTTTGTATTGTGCATGGTGTAGTTGGGACTCCCAAGTCAGTAATGGGCCAGTGATTGTGTTCTCTGTCTTATATGCAAATTTATTTAGATTTCTTGCTTAATGTGCATGTACATGTACATGTACATGTACATGGTTATATGTGATATGTGTATGTGTGTGTGTGTAGATCATGACATGATATTGATTAGAGAGGTTGTTGTCTGTTAAGTGAACGTTGCTCCAAAGAGAAGAAGTTGGCCACTGGCAGTTTCCTAAAGGCAGTTTTGCCAGACAGAAAACACAAATTCAGGTGTTTTAAGGCAGCAGAATAAGATCTTGCCCCTAGTCTTTCAGGGCTAAGGTACATTGCCTATATTGTGTCAAGTCGGGCCAGGAAGGAACAGTCCTCAACCTATAAGCACCAATTTCGAGAAGAACTCGTAAGTGTCATTTTCTTTGTATAATATTATTAATGATTATATCATTGTATTCAATTGATTTTACACCAATATTTGCTAGAGATGATCATATTGTAAGCCCTTGTTTAATTCATTATATGACAAAAAAAAGAGTGTTTATGTTTGTATCCTACTTAAGGATTGTAGGAGGCTCACCCATAAATTGGAAGTCATACTAATGTAATTTTGTAAGTGAATAATCTTCGTAGTATTTTGAAGATTATTATTGTATTTTAAAATGTTTAGATGGCCTCAGAGTGGTGATGCAGAAATATACAACGCAATCTCTTAGACATCCCTGGGGTTTACGGAAACCTGAAGTTGGCGGACGATAGACGAACTTGTCCCCCCATATCTGAACTGTAAACCAGAAGAGAAGGGACTGCTCTCTGCCAAGTGTATATTTGCCACTATATCACCAAACTAAGGAATGTAAAATTGATCTTTGTATTTATTTTGTTGATTTGTTCTTTTTTTTTTAAAAACTGTCAAGTCGACAGCGTCGGAGAAAATTAAGTATAAAGATTTTCTTCTTTTTTTGAATTTCTGATATAGAAATTGCAATTGCATTCTGATAAATTGATTTATTATTTTGTTTTCTATACAATTGTGTAGACTTGGTTGTTTTATAATAAGTATCCTGAAGGAGGATTAATAACATCGATTATAACAACTTTGAATAATAACTTAATAGCTTAAATTAATTTTAATATATTTTCTTTTGCGTAATATAAATCATGGGAGACCAGCGTTCTCTCCCCTTTTTATTCCCAGTGTAAATAAACTGTAAGAAGTATAGAAGTGTCCTTTGACAAATACTTTATTTAAGTGTCGCATTCTTACAGCATTGTCTGGTTGTGGTGGCGTTGGGGAATGGGGACATGAGTTCCCCAGAACAAACAAATGCAGAATCTGTTTAGATTGGCCATCAAAAGGGCAAGTTGCAAATGATCATGGTGGCCGACAGCAAAAATTGTACAGTCGACTCCCGTTACTACGAGCTCGGAAATAACGACAACCCGGATTTAGCGAGCATATTTCCCCAGTCCCGATCAATTTGTGCACATTACTATGGGGAAATATTTGGTTATTACGAGCACGGGCATTACGAGATTCCGGGTATAACGACGACTTTGGCTGACCAAATGCGAGCAAAAACATTGTTCTCAATCCATTTACAACGACATCTTTTCAAACCTTTTGTCGGCGATCTTTCAAGTTCCAATTCTGGCGACGTAGCTTCACGAGTGTGCCGATCTTAAATCTATTCAATGGGATGGCGTGAATTAGCGAACGCAGAGCCATGCATGTCAAGTCACTAATCCCCCCCCCCGCTGCGGTTTCCTTAGCCGGACTTGGTTCATGACTGGGGCGCCATGCCGCTGAGTAGGCATTGTAAACGGACAATGGGGATAATCAGCGTAACTTAGCTTTGTAAGAAGAGATTTAAAAAGCGTTGCTGCTGGAACATCAGCAGCGGTGGGGTGTAATTGCTCCAAATTGTCGTCCGTTGTGGTTATTAAAAATATATTTCAAAAATCGCACCCCGTCTTTTGAAAAAGGGTGATCGATAAAATGTTCAGCGGACGTCGTACGGTAGGCCTACGGGTCATCTGCGGCTGTCTGGGGGATCGCGGACATCTTTAACGCCGATGAAACTGATCTGTTTTATCGCCTGACCCCGCTAAAACCATGGCTTGTAATTGGGAGAGCAGTGCCATGCTGGTAAAAAAAAACAGGTTTAATAAATAATTGAATTTTCCCACAGAAATCATGTGACGCCAAAAATAATAATAAATAATCAGAAGCGTAAAAAATTATATTCCCCTTTTTAATGTAATATTATAGCGCCCTCTCTTGACTTATTATAACAAATAAAAACCGGAAGCGAAGTCACTCGGCACGATTTGTGCGAGTGACGTACTTACGGACGTCCGTGATTCTTCACAGCGATTCTTCACATCAGTTGATGCCGTCTACTTCCGATTCAGGTCGTCAATTATTATACTCTTGAAGCAGTATTATTTATTTCATTTATTCATCATGTTTTCATGAGTCCCCACGTGCGTTACACAATTACAAGACGCACGTGTAAATATAGCCCCACACATAGGGCTGTGATGGCTCTTTTTTAAAATCTGTCTCTCAGCCTGGTCGCCATTCACAGCCCTATGTGTGGGGCTAGTGTAAATATAGCACGTAACTTGGGCGCAACAAAATGGCGGAAAACTGCGCTCCGGTTGTAACGAGGTTCCGGTTACAACGACAAATTTGTGAAAGTCCGACGGACCTCGTAATAACGGGAGTCGACTGTATTGTTTTGTGCACAAGGTTTTTACTTTGGCAAGTGAGACCTAGCACATAATTCCTCGCCAAACATAAGAATTTCACCTCACGTTAATTGTGTTTTCGTACATTAAAATTGGGGTGGGCGGCAATGTGAAATTTAATGTTCACATCATTTTCCTGTGTTTTTTTGAGAGTTTTTGGGACAATCGCCGTACTTTAAAGCGTGTACAAAAGTTTTCACGGTTGTTAATTAATTGCTGCCCTCTATCGCCAGCCCGCTCCAAAAGTCTCCCATTTTTTCAAGACTGAGCTGTTTGGTACCGTAGGGCAGTGAGTTAATAACAAGTTATTAACATGGCCTACATTGTATGCTTTCTTGTCGTACTTAATTGAAGTCTGCTCTCGGTTCAGATTGAACTGAATCCAACTTGTTGGTTTCAGATGGCGTGATAATTAAGGCCACGTGTACATGTAGTAGTGTACACGTGTACATACATATGTGGATCATATCGATTTCTTTTCATGAATGGGGGGGGGGTGATTGGTGATCGATTTGGTGTCCTATGCGAGGGAGCGAAGCAACCTAGCGAAGGACAGGTGTGTTGGGGGACAGTCGCATTTTAGAGCATTTAAAACCGACATTCAGAAGAATTAAAGGTAGTATCATACTTTGGTAAGCAACCAAAACAGAATATGTTCACAGATTTACGTACATATGTATAACTTACATACTATGTACAGCTGTACAGGGTGTAAAGATGGTGGTGGTATATGGCTATTTGTCACTGTTTTCTCAAAAAGTGGGCACCGTATGGGACTTTAATTTCACAGATGACTGTTACTGTATCTGTCTTGATATTTAAACATAGTATAATTCACTGCCAAGACTGCTATTTTTTTTTCTCTCATGCTTATTAGAAATGTGGCACATGTCTTCGCTTTCTCGCATGACTCGCATAATTCTCTCTCACGCCTCACAAACTACCCACATCAAGATAAACGATGTATTATAAGAACGTGAATTATTATAAGAAAGTGTGAACAAGCAAAATTTATTGTCAAGTTCTACATTCCAAGCATGCTATTTTTTTTCATTATTTTGTTGGTACTTCAAAAAATGTTGGATGGATACATGTACATCCTATTGACCATTGAACATCCTTTACAGGGCAAAGCCACGCAGTGACTTTTCCGTTCTCACAGGAAAAAACAAGTTCATGTTTCTGATTTCTGACCTGATTGAAACAGATCCTACCCTCTTGTTACATATTTTATTTCAATGATATCTTTTTTCTTCATTTAATATTTTACGTAGAACTTACAGGGTATGAAGATGGTGGTGGTAGAAACATACCGTTAAAATTGTTACACCAAAAATGGTGTATTAATCCAGAAATTAGTAAAACAACAACCGGAAATCTGTTTGATATTTTAAAAGATCAAAAATAAAAGAGAAAAGACTTAAGAAATACTGTGGCTGTTTTTCACTGTTTTCTTAAAATGTGGGCACCGTATGGGACTGAAATTTTCACAGATGACTGCTACTGTTTCTTCCTTGATATTTTTGTCCATGAATCTGTACTTCTGTGATAAAAACCAAAGTATGATACTACCTTTAAGTTCAATATGTTGCTGGACTTGCACTTTCCATACAACCTTCAAATAAACCACTAGGTGAACTAGACCGGGTTAACCGACTGAAGGGCAGGGATTTGAACCAGTGATTTGCAATACATGTATCCCTGAGTGGTGCTCTACCAACTGAGCTGTAGGCCTATACCCTTTAAGGTACAAAACATGATTGGTAAAGGTCACAGGACTGCACTCATACTTTGTCTGATCAAACATGTACATGAAATGTGAAAATTTGAGCTCAATCGGACATCTGAGTCACAAGAAAATAGCAAAATTAAACCCGACTCGATTTTTCTTATAAAACATGAAGAATAGTTTACTTTATGTTTGTTCCAAAAATCGTTCAGACGAACGATCTTTGGAAAAGACACTAAATCTTGATTTGCTTGAAAAACCCAGCATCTGATAAACCAATATTTGCACTGTTTAAAAACTGTTAAGTCCATTTTCTGTCTCAAACTCAATTAATTTTTTTTTGGAGGCCCTGCAAATCCTATATGCTCCCTTTAACTTTACATTGTACATACATGTATGTACATGTACATTCTTCCAGTTTCCCAATAGGGCTTTGCGCTCGTGACGTCACATTCAGATGTTCGGACAAACAAGTCGCACATGGCCCAATTAACTTACACATAAATGTTGTGATATTTGTCCGAACATCCGGGTAACTATAGACCTAGCTGTTGAGAACAATGGGCGTATTCTATAAATAGCTTGAGCACGGAGCCCTATTGCTGATCATGTACCTGTAATTCATTGTGGGTCGAAAGTATTTCATGTACCAATTAATGATAAGGATGCACATGAAGTATTAACAAAAGGCCTTTTCCCACTACAGCACTCATCCCCAGCTCGAACTCACGGGGCCTTGCTGCGATTACAAATTTCAACCCAGGTCATCTGGTCCTGAGCAGGAGAAAGGGTAATCTCGAGGGTGGCTCATGGGTGACGGAGGGGTCGACAGAGGACCCCTGTGTCGCCCCCGGGCCATCCCCGAGATTGTTCAAGTGGGAAAAGGCCTAAAGAGGGTAGAGCCCATGATGTACATGTAGTTCTCAGCACATGACAATTGCATTAAGGCATTGGATCACATCCACCAGAATTTGGGGTATACTCAGCATGCTCAGCAAGCATTTTGCCAAAAACATGTAGGACCTATACTGTACAATACAGTAAAATACGTGCAGGACATAGGCGACTTTTGGCAGGGATGAATTTCTCAGATTAAAATCTGATTACAGATTTTTTTTTTTTTTTGGATATTAGATTTTTTTTTTCCTCACAGGCTGTGTACAAAAGTATAGGAGATTTTCAGATTTCAGACTCTTTATGCTCCCTGTCACTGTCAGTCATGTCAGTTGTTTTCAGACACTTTTATCATTGGTCATTCTCATCCCTGCTTTGGTAACAATTTGTATTCACCAGTGTACATGTACATATGATTATAATGAAATCAGGTTTTACCTGGAAAACATTACTGAAATTTAATTTGCACGTCGAGCCAAGAGGCTAATGCAGGCAGGCAATATGCCTGATGATAGGACATGCTAGCTATATACACTGTAGCTTAATCCCTCCGCCATGAGGTACAGTTCATACAGATGTAGTATCCAGGCTGAACAGGCACAGAGCAGAGTGATCCAGGAAAGATATCTGTCACTACTGCTTTATCAGCCCCCTGCATACTGTCCTGCCGTAACCAGTGTGCGTAAGTGTCAAGCTTAACCACTTTGAAATGGAGTAGTGTGAGCGATACATGTATACCTCCCCCCCATCCCCAGGTCTGCATGGCCAAAAGCCTAAGTAGCTAAATGTTTAGTGTGAGTTGATTGCCGTCTTCATTTCTGTCAAAATACTGTATAATAACTCTGTAGGCTGTTAGACTATTCATTTCAGCGCCCCAGTGTATTTAGCAGGCGCGGTTCTAGGGGGGCTGTAGCCCCCCCAAAATTGTGTCTAGCCCCCCCCAAAAAATGCAAGTGAAAAAAAAATTCTTGAATAACTGGATTTTTCCTTTTATTAAGCGCCAATTTAAAATGCGGTGTGTGGGCTATAATGTGCATACATGTTTTTCGACCCCTAATAAGACATAGCAGAATCGAGTGTTAGAAGAACCCAAAATATTGGGTCTTCTAGCCCCCCCAAAAAATAATGGCTCTTCTAGCCCCCCAAAAATGTTGGCTCTAGAACCGCGCCTGGTATTTAGGCTGAGTTGTCTGTTGAAGTTCCTGTTTTTTTTGTCTTGGCCTTCTTGTGCTGACTGCTGAGGTCTTCAAAATCTGGACAGTAACTCATTAAGAAGTTTATTCTTGATGCATTTGGTGTGTTTTCACAGACCAGTATATATGTATACTAGTGTATGTCCATGATGGGCTTTGCTGTGCTTCTCCAAAGTGAAAATTAACCATTGGATATGGCGGTACAGTACGTGGTTTCATGGTTTCTGACTGCCAAACGAGCAAAGATGATATTGACTAATTGCGAACACCACCAACGTAGAGCTGGATAGTCAGTTGGTAGAGCGCTTGTACTGTATATTAAGGCATGTAAGGAGGTCGCCGGTTCGTATCCCACTCGAGCTTGTCCGGTCAATTTGTCTTTGTAGACTTTTCAATGATTGAAAATGATCAGCGTTATAAAACTGTTAAAGTCACAAGTACATATACACTGGAGTCAGATATAATCCTGTATTTAGATCTGGGGCCACTTTCTTAGAGCTGCTTTTAAAAGCACAAAAGATGCTTTTAAAAGCATGAAAAGTCTATGTGTACCTTGATCGAACAGGATTGCCAACCAAATTTTCATGCGATGTGTACTGCTTTTGACTTGTATTTGGCCGTTGCTTGTTGAGCATATCCATTCTCAAAGAGTTTTGGCTGGCATACTGATTTTATTGACCAATGTTTTTGGTTTCTTCCTAGATTTATCTACATGTAACTTACAGGGTATAAAGATGATGATGGCTGAAATGCTGTATGTATCCAGAAAATATTAAAACCAGTGACCAAAATTATTTTTGATCTTTTAAAGAAAAAAATAAAAGAGAAAAGACTTCAGAAATATTATGGTCACTTTTCAATGTTTCTCAAAAAGTGGGCACTGTATGGGACTGAAATTTTCACAGATGACTGTTACTGTATCTGTCTTGATATTTTTGTCCATGAATCTGTCAGGTATACATTTCTTTGACAAAAACCAAAGTATAGTATTACCTTTAAGCAAATTTTGGTGCTTAAGCAGCAAAATCTGTCCATGAAATTGACCCCAGAAGTTTGTTTTAGCCCCTGGGACAGACCACTGTGTGTAGCTAACCACACTCCCCTTCCTTGCACAGGTACATGTACTTGTACAGGACTTAATGGTATCTGCCGATTCCCTTCCTCTATTAATTGGGGGCAATCTGTCAGGAAACTCCACTGACGTCAAACAAGGTGGCTCAGCAATTTACTGCCAATCTCACAGGCCATGTGTGTCTGTGTGTGGAGGGCGATTAAAAACTCTGCCGGGCTACGATGAGCATAAAACACCAATGGCTTTTTAAGTGTCAGATATGATGTACAGATAAAGAACGGACCCTCCATCAATCCGTAACACAGGGCCCATGATTGATGTGACTATTTCAGAATGCTGTTCTTGATCAACCTGTATGTCAGCTTGGTGTAACGGTGGTTTACACCGATAAGACTGGGAAGGAAATTCACAAGTTCACAGAATCATTCTTTGGATTATGTAGGCCTATGCATGGTGTTATTTTATTAAGATGTTATAATAAGAGTATGCGCAACTTATAATTAGAGGGTTTGCACTTTTCAAGGGGACTGAGATCTTATACGCATTTGCTCCCTCCATGGTCTGCATAATTTGCATACATCCATGTGGGTACCATATACGAATGTCAGACAAGTCAACTGCTGGACTCGACTCCGAGACAAGTCGGCTCCATCTTTGCCAATGCGAAGTGTGGTGTGCACAACATAGCAATGTAAAAATAAAATGAGCAACACCGAATGTGTCGCACACACATCGCATCAGCATACATGAAAATGGAATCGACTTGTCTTGGAGTCGAATTGTCTCAGAGTTGAGTTGTCTTTGCGGTCAACTTGTCTTTTATAATAGTCAAGTTGTCCCACGGTCGACTTATACAGTGCCCGCCACATTGTACATGTAGGAGGCAGTTATATACGTTAATGTATAGTTCTAACTTGAAGTAAGCATATTCAATATTGGATCATGTGCTGTCGTTTGTAGTACACATACATTATGTACAGTTGCACTTGAAAGAAAACCTGCCTTGGGCGTATTGGGTTTGAAAAATTCAGATATCATGTATTCTTTTGAACAATAGGGCTCCGCGCTAGAGCTATTTATATAATACATATGTACGCCCTTTGTTATCGACAGCTATAGTTACCCGGATGTTCAGACAAATATCATAACGTTTACATGTAAGTTAATGGAACAATGGGACTTGTTTGTCCGAACATCTGAATGTGACATCACGAGCGTGGAGCCCTATTGTACCAGAGTTTGACAAATGTCTTGGCCATCATTGTTAAATTTCTCTCCTTTTTGTTCTTCCCTTTGAATGTCCAAGGACTATGAGCTCCAGAAGAAGATTGATCTAGAGATCAAGATGAGGGAAGGTACGAGGAAGCTCCTGGCAGCTTGCAACCGTGAACTGCAGCTCCTAGAAGCTTCCAAGGCCCTGCTGGTCTCCAACACCAGGGTCTTGGCCTACATGTCGGAGCTGCAGAGACGTAAGACGGCCCAGTATGTAGAGAAGAAGGACTCCTTACAGACACCACCACGTAGCAGTGGCAGCTCTGAGAGTAGCCAGGTGGATTGTGCTATAGGCTCGGCCTGTCGGGGGAAGGTGGTCGTTTCAGGTATTACATGTATTATGTTTTGTTTGGATAATTTACTGATTTTTCTGTACAAGTCTAGCTGTTTAAGGGTGTTTTTACACATCATTCAGGCATGCAACTTTTCCTCGGATCAGCTGATTTCCTCTTTTTTTCACTTCATTCTTATGGCATTGAAAAGTGGAAAGCACTGTACAAAGTATGGTCAAGTTCTGAATTTCCTCGTTTTTTTGTTAAGTTCAAGTTGCATGCCTGATCATTGGTCATTATTAACTATTTTTCATTGAGGAGATAGAAATATATGCAGATTAGGCTTGCCCTTCACCGACATGGATGACCACTGCATACTCAGTGCTTTTGAGTGCACATGAAAAAATTATGTGCTGGCTCAGGAGGGATTTGAACCCACAACCTGCTTAATATTAGTTGCAGATGCCATACCGCTTAATCATTTATATTCATGATTAATTGAAGTCCCTGTTGCGATATTGGATTCGATTCACCCTGCCGACCCCAGCTATACAGTGTAGCTCGGTGGCCTAGCAGTGTTGCATCTGCACTGGTAAGCAGGAGGTCGTGGGTTCGAATCCCATCCGAGTGTGCAGTGTAGTAGGTGAAGGGCAAGCTTTATTTGCTCATCATAGATGTTTTGACCATCGCTTTCCTGAAGATGACATGGTAAAACAAATTTTACCTTGCAATACATCATGTACGTATGATACTGTGATTGAATGTTCAATTATCTTTTAAAAGAAACTGCTTGCCAAATAGAAAAGAAAAAAGTATTGTATTTTGTAAGTTGGTATTTTTTTTTGCATTTTCATGTGTAAAATTACATGTACATGTACTAGTTTATAGTACTCAGAGGTTAGTACAGTGGAGCCCTGCTATAATGAACATGGTGGGATGCATTTATAAATATTATCCGTTATATAACATTATAGTGACTATAGAGGGTGTGCAGTCACGTGATCAGGACGCCTTTTTGGACGGCAACGCTGTACTCATGTATAATGCACGTATGTACAGTGTTTGTAACCCACATGTGTTCGCGTAGCTTGCAAATCAACCGGACGCGTACGCAGACACAGAAGTGCGTGCATATAATGATGCTGTCTGGTACGTGCGCGCATACGCGACGTGCGTGCATACGCGTGTCGTCCAAAATGGTTGATAAGCTGTCAAGTGACGTCACGTGCACGCTCTCTATAGAACCATATTGTGCATGTATTGTACATAGACATTGGAAGCCAAGGATGATGTTTGGTATAGCGGTGTTTGTTAATGGGAGACTTTGGAGAATCAGTCTTCAAGTCAACAGCGCACGCTCACACACAACAGCGCAGGCGCAAAACAACGCGCGCATGCTCACAATTGCGTGCGCGTGCGCTGTTGACTTGAAGACCGGTTCTCCAGAGTCTCCCATTGGCGTTCCACTGTATTTTGTACTAGTTGCATACATCCTTATTTCAGTTCATTTGCATACAGTACATGTAGGATTGTGTATTTGTCTATTTAAACTGTGTTTAATCTTCTTACTGCATGTACACTGTACCTGTCTTTTGAGATACATGTAACATCTGAAAACTTTGAACGGAGCTTCCAGCATCAACTATATGCTAAAATTGTCAACAGTTCACTGATTCTTGTTTTCTTCCCGTATTACATTTTCGACCATTTAATTGTTATCTCTTTTCAGACATCAGAATTCCCCTTTTCTGGAAAGAAGTGGACCACATAAAGAACAAAGGAGGTAATCGCAAAAGTTTTTCCTACTTGAGGAGCTGGGCAGAAACGTATTTCTAAGGGGGTTTACAAAACGGAGGCTCAGGCTCTGTCATCCATATGTTGAAAATATAGGTGTAGGTTGTGTTCTTTCGTTGAAGCTGAAGTTCTGTTTTCCTTTTCAAACCAGAGAATCTAGCTACTTCTGAACCGCAGCCAAAAGTCTCTTACCCGTTATTTTATAATGGATTCATGAAATGGAGCCGGAGCCCAAGGCTCAGTTTCTTTAACCACCTATGTTTCTTAAGCAAAAACGAACCCCCCCCCAAAAAAATAATAAAATAAAATAAAATAAAATGTGAAAGGATGGACCTTCAATAGTGCCATTATGCATTTTTGTGGCCGCCATGACATATGATATTACATGTATGGGCGAATCACGACCATATGCACCCCGTTATTGCGCATGCCATTGCAGTTGACCGCTGTTATAATAACTTTTTGTTTACATTTCATTTGAGTTCCTCGTACCGTAACTAAGCAAACAAAGATTATTAAGAAAAATCATGAAGCATTAACAAATCAAGACAATTTGCACAGATATGTGATGTGCAAACATCGCAAATCACAAAATATGCGCAGATATTTGTTATTTTGTGATGTACGATGTATCGAACAGCACAAATATGTGCGCAGATATTTGTGATGTGCGATGTCCCTCCTGCGCAACCATTCTTAGCTGACTGGCACATGGTATGCATATTTCCACAATGTTAATGGTGTGAATAATGTAATGTGTGCCCCAAATTAGTGTCATGCGTCATGGCGACCACCGCATCTCGCCCTGGGTATGAAACCGCAGTATAGGAAATTCCTGGTATTGTGGATGTTGGCATTTTGCAGAATGTCAGACTTCAATTATGATTGATTCTACTTCCCTTCTTTTCAACAAAGATAATTGCCAGATCCTGACACAAACGACATGCAGGACTTAGTGCATTCATGTTTCTAGGCTGTGATTATATTTATTTGTGATTCATTGAACATTTTCCAAATGTATGACCTTTCAACAAATTGTTCAAGTTGTGGCACATAGAAGGGCCATTTGTTGTTATTTTTTGTATTAATTTAAAGAAAGAAAGGTAAAATGGCACATATTTAAAGGGCAATTTCACCATTGTCCACGGTAAAGTAAGTTAACCTATTTGACCTATTCCTTGATCAATCATTCTTGAAAGACTCCAATGGGAGACTTTGGAGAACCAGTCTCATGTCAACAGCACACACACGCGCAAAACAATGCGCGCATGCTCACATTTACGCGTGCATGCTCAGAGAAAGTAAAAAGAGACTTCATTCGACGTACATGTATCAAAAGTCTATGTATACTGTATACCATTTTTGGTTCCTTAAAATGCATTCAAATTTGCAAAAAAGAAAGAAAGAAAAAACAAGGTTATGTTCATAACAATTCGCCGGTATCTGCCAAACATGATTGCTCATGGCGCATATCAATTATTATCCCTGGTCATCAGGCCATAATTTACATTCCTGAAACCATCTCAACTCTCTGAGGGTTATACAGCCACGGCTGCCGTATTCAGCGCACAGAGGCTAATCAAACCACAAAGCCATCTCTACCCTCGCAGGTACCCATTTACACCTGGGTGAAGAGAAGCAATATGTGACAAAGCGTCTTGCCCAAGGACGTAAGCACCATTAAAGGTACAATACATGATTGGTAAAGGTCACAGGACTGCACTCATACTTTGTCTGATCAAACATGTACATGAAATAATAAACCTGCAAAAATTTGAGCTCAATCGGACATCTGAGTAACGAGAAAATAGTGAAAACCCAACTCGATTTTTCTTATAAGACATGAAGAATACTTTACTTTATGTTTTTTCCAAAAATCGTTTGGATAAATGATCTTTGGAAAAGACATTAAATCTTGTTTTGCTTGAAAAACCAAGCATCTGATGAACCAAGATTTCCCATGGTGACTGTTTGCACTGTTTACGAACTGTTGAGTCCATTTTATGTCTCAAACACAATAACAATTTTTTGGAGGCCTTGCAAATCATATATGCTCCCTTCAACCCATGGCTGGATTTGAACCCACAATCAGTAGATTGGCCACAAAACTTTGAATTCAACAAGCTAGGCCACAGCATCCCACTTGTAACTTATGTTACAAAATGTCGGCAAACCGTGTAAATGCCCATAACCACGATGGCAAACCGTTTTAGGGGCCGTCCATAAAGTACGTACGCACGGAGGGGGGGAGGGGGGTTGTTACCGATGCGTATGCCATGCATACAGGGGGGGGGGGAGGGGGGTTCAGGCCAATGCGTACCGTACGCAAACGAAAAATTTCGCATAGCATTATCACGCGAAAAAAGAGGTAAAAAACGTTAAAAAAGCACTGGTCAGGATATTGTTTTGTTTTTTCCTTTTTTTTCTTATTCAACATAATGAAAAATAGTAAAATACATCTGTAAATGTATAAAAACCTGTTAAACTTTAGTCATTCATTTCAGAATTTGAAAGTGACGTCCCAATAACGGTACCGGCCCGGATTACTGTGACATTTTAATGGTGCTAAAGCAAGGGACCACGAGAACTAAAAAACCTAATGTGGAATGCGTATGCGTACAGGGGGGAGGGGGGGTTGGGACCACTGCGTACGCCATGCGTACAGAGTTGGAGGGGGGGTCAAACAAGTTGGCATTTCGTACGTACGTACCGTGTGCTTGAAAAAAAATGACCCTAGGATTGTAAAATCATCATGCAGTACAAGTCTATGAAGCACGCGCATTTTATTCACTTTAAAAGGTCAGTGCTGTCGTTGATTTCATAGCCCATTGCAGGAAATCTCCTTGCAAATCCAGCACAGATGGTGATGACATGGTCAATGTCCTGGCTCCTTAAGGTGCCCCACAAATCTCAATAATCTTAGAAGCCTTGAGGTCTGATTTGAGTTCATTCTGATTGTATTTATAACTGAATATTGTAGGTTTAATATGCATGAGATGACCCAGCACTGTACAGTGTATTATGCAGTCTCAGGTGTTGTTTACTGACAGAATCAATCATGGGTCAGTTCCTGCCGTGACTAACTCAATTTTGGCCAAATTACGCCATACTTGGTATACGTAAATTGACTATAACATGTAAATTGTCCCGACACCACTAGGGCTGTAAGTTTACGGATAATTTTGTAACCGGTTGCCTGTCTGTAATTCTGTTACGGTTACCATACGGTTACCCGTAAGACAAAAGAAAGAAAAGAAATAGTAAGTTTCAGGGTCTTTTATGAAATTGGTTGATAACATTCTTTGTAATGACATTTGGCAGTGGTAGACAAACCAGTGGTAGATACATGTACATGTAAACCTGTGAGAATTTGAGCTCAATCGGACATCATGAGTCAGGAGAAAATAGGGAAAACCTGACTCAATGTTTCTTTTAAAACATAAAAAAAGGTTTGACTTTTTTCTGGATAATTTCACCTTTTCAAGTGAAAATATTTTAACAGTACGTGTATGTTTCTTCTACATTTCTGTTTGGATATGTTACCAATCCTGTACTGTACCTTTCAATGTGCACTTCAGTGTAAGACATGTAAGGCATACCGGTATTCAGCAATCAGATGGCATGTGGAAGAGTCTTGATGAAAACAGAGCTATGTTAAAATTATTAGAGCGCTGGCCCCGTGTACAGAGTGATGCCTGCTGGGTGCATCCATGTTTGTGCACAAACCTATGGAAAACACAAAATTGTGTAAGTCTGTTGTATTTGCATATATATCTGCATTTGTGTTTTATACGAGTGCGTAATTATAGAAGCCCAATCTTCAGTAAATGCTTGTTTCATTTTGCGCAGTGCGCGCACATGCTCTGCACTCAGTCACACACTTCACTTCAGTGTTGCGTATATACTTGCGCGTTGCATATATACTGTACATACATGCACGAAGATTTTTTACTCTTCGAAAAGGCATTCCTGTCACATTTTTCTTGTTCCACAGACACACACTCAAATTCAAAATGACTGTGCCCAGGGCGGTTTCGAAGCATCTCCGCACGGAGAATATGCTTGCACTCTAGTAATTTAAATATAGCTCTATGGATGCAAAACACATCTCAGTAATAATAACCACTGTATATCTGTACTTTTGCAAAGTTGTTATTCATGGAGATCCACTGTCTTTGTTTTTTTGCCAACAGACCATCACCGGTATGCGGTCTTCTGTCTGCTGAAGATTGGCTCAGAGATCAGCTGCACTCAGATGGTTACCAACGTAGACAGGACAGCAACTGATGTTGTCTTTGAGGATTCCTTTGTCTTGTAAGTTCAAAGATTGTTTCTTCCAGGCGCGGTCCTAGGGGTGGGGGGGCTAGGGGGGCTTGAGCCCCCAAAAATGTTGTCTAGCCCCCCCCCCCCCCCCCCCCCCAAAAAAAAAATGCAATTGAAAAATAAAAATTCTGGATCTATACAAAGTGAGTTTTGTACTGTTCATGTCTCTAGACTCCATTATAGACAAATCAGTCAACTCACTGAGCTGTGAGCTTCTTTACCAGTGGCCAATTCCATGGAGTTGCTAAGCACAAAATGTCTTGCTAAATAAAACAAACCACCATTAAAAATTTGATATACATGTACATGTATATGGTCAGCGAACAACAGCCAAAGAACAACAACAAGCGGTACACAAGACATGGACATTTGGTTGTTATTAATCCCATTTTTATTAAAACTTTTTCATGGTTAGCCAATTTTTGTGCTAAGCAGGGCCATGAAATTGGCAATAGACCAGCAGATAGTTTCTGCTGGTCTATCTGATGCCAGAAGCACTTATACCAGCAAATTGCCTTTAACATGTTTAATAATTCAAGCTATTTTCAAGACTGCTAAGCATGACAAGGGGGCTGTCGGAGTTATAAAGTCCATCATTTCCAATAACCGTGGCTGGTCATCTGAATCTGAACTGTGGTTATAAATACACGTACTTCCCGCCATGGCAGCTAGGCGACCAAACCCACCTCTGAAACCCTATATGAGAGGATTGGAGGAAGCTAGGCCAGGGCGCCTCGCAACCAAATAGTCGTACTTTGAACTCCAGCATCAAATGGCATTTTAATCAACACAAGAATACTTTGATTTAATATTGTATAATTTGTAAACAATAGCGCTCCACACTAATGACGTCGCACAAGTGATTTGGCCAGCGCGTGCATACATGTATGTACAAAATCCCCGGATGTCAGACAAACTTCATGCATGCACATTCATGCACACACGCACACCCACACACGTTTGCAATGTTTGTCTGAGATCCAGTGTGCTATTTTTAGTGCGGAGCGCTACTTGTAATGTTCAGCTACCACCATCCCAGGGTATGCAGGGGGTCTGACTCATAGATAACAGTTAATTGTGCCATGATTTTGAAGAATGAGACCGACCAAAATCTAATAATTCTAGAAAACTTACCGATTTATGATTAGAAACAATTAAGGAAATATAGTATTTGACATAGTCATCGCTAGTAAGTATATAGTGCATGTAGGAATAAGCAGATAGAGAGCTTTGGGCTATTGGGAAGAAAGGGGAGCTATACTATATAGGCCTTCATTTTAATAAAAATGAGGAGAGCTGCAAATCACTCTCCTTTAATCAATGTAGGGTGCATTCATTTAGCCAACACGGGTCAACACCAGTCAACCTCGTCCCCCACCATTCTCTCGCTTGTTTTGTGCAGTATAGCACGACCATTCCCAGTAAGGGCTGATCCGTGTTAGCTTAACGAATGCACCCGTAGAGAATTAAGGAAAGTAATTTGCTCTCACTAACAAAAATCAAGCTTGCGCTGCAAATCCAACTCCTCAAATCAACAGTATATAGGGCATACTCATACAGTAACAGTGAATTAAGAGAGCAGTTCGTTCTTGCTAAACCAAGTTTCCGCATGTGTCCGGTGTCAGAAAAAGAGACAATTTTGCTTGTCCTGTTTAAAAAGATTATAAAAAAAAATTACTATTTTTGTATTTTCCATAAAGGGTAAATGTCAGCTGGAAAATTGTATATCTTATGTTTTGAAAAAGGGCAGCTCTCCTTGAAGGTAGTATCATACTTTGGTTTTTATCAAAGAAATACAGATTCATGGGCAAAAATACCAAGACAGATACAGAAACAGTCATCTGTGAAAATTTCAGTCCCATACGTTGCCCACTGAGAAAACAGTGAAAAACAGCCACAGTATTTCTTAAGTCTTTTCTCTTTTATTTTTGATCTGTTAAAAAATCAAAAAGATATTCGGTCGTTGTTTTACTAATTTCTGGATAAATACACCATTTCAGGCGGAAAATTTGTAACGGTATGTTTCTACCACCACCATCTTCATGCCCTGTAAGTTATAGGTAAATCTGTGAACATTTCTGTTTTGGTTTCTTACCAAAGTATGATACAACCTTAAACCTTTTCCTCTCAGAACAAGTTGAAAACTATATGTGGATCACCAACTTTCATTTGTTTCACATTCCCTGTCAAATGGCATGTTTAAACCATATACCAAAATGTCCGATGGAGCCCCATTGGGCTGTGTGACAAAGGCAACATACACTTACCAAAAGCAAATCTTTTCTTGTCCTTCTGTGGTGTCCCGTTTTTTTTGCTTTTTACTTTCATGTATGTTGTACAAACTTGTACACGTGCGTGTCCATACTGTATTTAAGAACTTTTTTCATTGGCTAAAGCCCAGTCCGTTGCTTTGGCAAACAGTACGTCAGCAGATGTTTACCAGTTAAACTCTCATAAAAGATGCTACACGTACTTCCTTCCATACCATATAATAGCATATATATGACAGGATGAGTATGACGCCCAACTAGTTATTTTGCAAGTCTTGCCCTTGCATTCAGTAGGTCTATGCGTGCACTAATTGGTCGGCATTTTATGGTTCTATCCGCCATCGAACTCGGTGACAAATGTAAGTGTTCGGTTGCTTGTTATTCCATCGCCATGCAGGAGAAAACATCCGAAACTAATAATATTGGCCTTTGGTTTTGCATTGAGGTACATGTAGTAGTGATTTCAATATTAGCTACGGTAGGAACATGTATGTCAATTCTTTGTGTGCCTCGGACAGACTAAATTTGTTAATTTTTCAGGAAATTCACAGAGATTTACTTCTAAAGAGCCCAATTGTGTCCGCCATGACATATGACATTATTGGCGAATCGCAACCACTAACTGCATACCGTTATTGTGCTTTTAGCGACAGTTGACGGCTGTTTTAATAACTTTACAAGTGTACATTTCACTTGATTTCTAATTATCGCAAACTAAAGCAAATAAAGATTATAAAGACAAGACATGGACATTTGGTTGTTAGTAATCCCATTTTCATTAAAACTTGTTCATGGTTAGCCAATTTTTGAGCTAAGCAGGGCCATGAAATTGGCAATAGACCAGCAGATAGTTTCTGCTGGTCTATCTGATGCCAGAAGCACTTATACCAGCAAATTGCCTTTAACATGTTTAAGAATTCAAGCTATTTTCAAGACTGCTAAGCATGACAAGGGGGCTGTCGGACTTACAAAGTCAATCCTTTCCAATAACCGTGGCTGGTCATCTGAATCTGAACCGTGGTTATAAATACATAGTACTTCACGCCATGGCAGCTAGGCGACCCAACCCATCTCTGAAACCCTACATGAGAGGATCGGGGGAAGCTAGGCCAGGGCGCCTAGCAACCAAATAGTTGTACTTTGAACTATAGGCTGCAGTTTGTATCCGGTTAACCGGTTAACCGACCGTTCAAAGGGGGTACCCGGGTACATTTTCCCAGTTACATGTAGGTTCATCGAAAAGTATCTTTTTAATTGCCTCTTCTTTTTGAAACATAGACACTTTCTAGAGTTCACAAAGAAAAAAAGTCAATGATCTTTTGAAAATTGGACCAGCAGGCTTATGCAAAGCAAAGGCCAGACATTTTTCTATGTCTACTACTGCCAAATGTTGTGACAAAAGAATGTTGTCAACCAAGTTCCTGAAAGACCAAAACTTACTATTTCTTTGTTTTTCTTTGTTTTCTTTGTTATAGGGGTAATCGTAACCGTCACCGAAAAACAGACGGGTAACCGGTTACAAAATTATTCGTAAACTTACAGCCCTACTTTGAACTCCAGCATCACATGGCATTATCAACACAAGAATACTTTGATAATATTGTATCATTTGTAAACAATAGCTCTCTGCACTAATGATGCCACACAAGTGATTTGGCCAGCGCGCGCATGTACAAAATCCCTGGATGTCAGACAAACTTCATACATGCACATGCACACAAGCACACCCATCACACACGTTTGCAATGTTTGTCTGAGATCCAGTGCTATTTTTAGCGCAAGTGAGGAGCGCTATTGTAACTAGTATTCCGTGATCCCAGGGTATGCACGGGGTCTGACTCATAGATAACAGTTAATTGTGCCATGATTTTGAAGAACGAGGCCGACCGAAATCTAATGATTTGAGGAAACTGACTGATTTATGATTAGAAACGAGTAAGGAAATAAAGTACATTTGACTAGTCATTGCTACATGTGGTGGTGCATGTAGGAATAAGCAGAGAAAGACCTTTGGGCTATTGGGAAGAAAGGGGAGCTATACTAGGCCTTCATTTTAATTTTTCAAAATGAGGGGAGCTGCAAATCACTCTCCTTAAATCAACGTAGAGAAGTGAGGAGAATGATTTGCTCTCACTAACAAAAATCAAGTTTCAGCTGCAAATCCAACTCCCTAAATCAATATAGGGCCGACTCATAGATCATACTAGTGAATAAAGAGAGCCGTTTGCTTTTGCTAAACCAAGTTTCTGCATTTGTCCAGTGTCAGAAAAAAGATTTGCGCTTGTCCTGTTGAAAAAGATTATAAAAAGACAATACTATTTTTGTATTTTCCATAAAGGGTAAATGTCAGCTTGAAAATTGTATGTTATGTTTTGAAAAAGGGCAGCTCTCCTTAAAGGTAGTATCATACTTTGGTTTTTATCAAAGAATTACAGATTCATGGGCAAAAATACCAAGACAGTAACAGTCATCTGTGAAAATTTCAGTGCCATACGTTGCCCACTGAGAAAACAGTGAAAAACAGCCACGTATAGTTGTTTGAGTTTTTAGCTCAAACGAAAGGGGGAAAAGCCCTACCGTGAAATTATTGTTCACACAGGAACACATCCTCGTTAAAGGTAGTATCATACTTTGGTTTTTAACAAAGAAATGCAGATTCATGGGCAAGAATATCGAGACAGATACAATAATAATCATCTGTGAAAATTTAAGTCCCATACGGTGGCCACTTTTTGAGAAAACACTGGAAAACAGTCACAGTATTTCTTAAGTCTTTTCTCTTTTATTTTTGATCTTTTAAAAAATCAAAAAGATATTCGGTCGTTGTTTTACTAATTTCTGGATAAATACACCATTTCAGGCGGAAAATTTGTAACGGTATGTTTCTACCACCACCATCTTCATGCCCTGTAAGTTATAGGTAAATCTGTGAACATTTCTGTTTTGGTTTCTTACCAAAGTATGATACAACCTTAATCCTGTTCCTCTCAGAACAAGTTAAAAAAAACTATAATGTGGATCACCAACTTTCATTTGTTTCACATTCCCTGTCAAATGGCATGTTTAAACCCTATACCAAAATGTCCGATGGAGCCCCATTGGGCTGTGTGACAAAGGCAACATACACTTACCAAAAGCAAATCTTTTCTTGTCCTTCTGTGGTGTCCCGTTTTTTTTGCTTTTTACTTTCATGTATGTTGTACAAACTTGTACACGTGCGTGTCCATACTGTATTTAAGAACTTTTTTCATTGGCTAAAGCCCAGTCCGTTGCTTTGGCAAACAGTACGTCAGCAGATGTTTACCAGTTTACCTCTTATAAAAGGTGCTACACGTACTTCCTTCCATACCATATAATAGCATACTTATAACAGGATGAGCATGACGCACGACTAGTTGTTTTGCAAGTCTTGCCCTTGCATTCAGTAGATCTATGCGTGCACTAATTGGTCGACATTTTATGGTTTTATCCGCCATCGAACTCGATGACATTTGTAAGTGTTCAGTTGCTTGTTTTTCCATCGCCATGCAGGAGAAAACATCCCAAACTAATAATGTTGGCCTTTGGTTTTGCATTGAGGTACATGTAGTAGTGATTATTTCAATACTAGCTACGGTAGGTATGTCAATTCTTTGTGTGCCTCAGACAGTGTCAGACTGACTAAATTTGAAAATTTTTCCGGAAATTCACAGAGATTGTCTTCCAAAGAACCCAATTGTGTCCTTATGCATTTATGTGGCCACCATGACATATGACATTATGAGCAAATCACAACCACTAACTGCATACCGTTATTGCGCTTTTAGCGACAGTTGACCGCTGTTTTTATAACTTTACAAATGTACATTTCACTTGATTTCTAATTATCGCAAACTAAAGCAAATAAAGATTATTAAGAAAACTCATGCTACTAAAAGCACACTAAGATAAATGTGCGCAGATTTGTGATGGACGATGTATCGTTATACATCATTACAAACATCGCGTAACAAAACCAAAACTGCACAGATATTTGTGAATTTGTGATGTACGATGTATCAAACATCACAAATACATGTAAGGGAAACTGGCTGAATTTAACAAAGAACAAACAAAGATAATTGACTATTGGGGTCACCACCAACGTAGGGCTGGATAGCTCAGTTGGTAGCGTCTGTATGGTATTCAGGAGGTCGCAGGTTCGAATCCCGCTCCAGTCAAATTTTCTTTGTTCACTTTTCAATGACTTTAAATTCAGTCAGTTTCCCTTGTGGTTATTTGATGAAATATTTGGGAAGATATTTCTGATGTTTAATGTTCCTCCTGCGCCACCTTTCTTTGGCTTCTTGTGCATGATATGCATAATTAATTTCACACGGTAAAAAATGTAATGCGCGCCCCAAGTGTCATGTGTCATGGCGACCACCGCATCTTTGCACTGGGTACGAAACCACACTGTAATCTTTACTCTATTAAATTATTCCTTCTTTTTCTTTTCATTTTACAGCAACAACATTCCCTCTGGGTTTCAATTCACCATTGAAGTGTATTCCTACAATCTCCACGATGACATGACCATTGCTAGCACGCCCCAAAAGCTGCGCCGTAAAATCAACTCCTTGTCAAGTACCGTGGGGAAAACTGTTGGGCGGAAACTGCAGGCAAGCCTGTCCACAGGGGTAGGTGTAAAATGTCGGCACAATCCAGTGTTGGAGTCAAGTCCTCAAATCCAAGTACAGAGTACATGTACTCTGAGTACTTCAAGGTCCAAGTACTGAGCAGAGTCCGAGTACATTGCTGGCAAGTCCAAGCCCATGTTATCGAGTAAGAGTATATTTCAGGTCGAGTACAGGGCCGAGTCTGAATATCAAAGTTTGAGTCCACGTCCGAGTACATGAACAGCACCAGCAAACATGTTTAGAAATAGTTGGACGTTGTACCACTCTTCTCAGAAATTCTTGTTTTTCAAACCTTGCAAATGACACTGTGCTGCTTACTCCATTTGATACTAAGCTCCCGATGATCTTCATACTCCAATTGTACAATTTATCAGAAATCAACCTTGAAATTGTAACCAAAAAATGAAATTTGCACTAATATTTAGGGCAGCACGCTATAGCTACATCTGCATACTGTAGGGAAAATGTGGAAAAGCTTCACATGTAAACGTTAGTCCATGATATTGTCCTGAACACATTGTATCCATAAGTTAAGTTCTTGAGGGTTTAGAACTATCTCAGACAAGCTTGTCAATTTTTCACTTATGTTTGTTTAAATGTCTGTATACAGATATTACAGGCATGCAACTTTTCCTCGGATCAGCAGATTTCCTCGTTGTTCTCATGACACTCATGCCATTTAAAATAGAAAAACACTGTACAAAGTCATTTAAAGATTGGAATTTACTTGTTTTTTGTTAAGTCTGAGTTGCATGCCTGATATTTAAAAAAAAAAAAAAGATACTGCAGTCTCTTACACTTTGTTATCAGTACAGTAAATTTTTTTGCTGAATTTTTTGCTTGTGGCTGCCGGCTGGTACTCTAATTCTGACTTCAGTATGGAAATTCAGGCAGACATCCTTAATTTTCACTGTGATCTTAGTTTTCCTTTAAAATTTTCTTTTAAATTGTTTTCTTTCTTTTTTGGGGGTCAATTTTCAGTATTCCGAATCAGAGGATCCACAGGACAATCCAGGCACGCCCCAATTCCGGCTCGTTGCCCGAGCTAACCTGACAGTGGATGATATCAATCCTGTTATTAAGACGCACAATTTGAATCTGGAGACAGGTAAGAAAAGGAGAGCACCGGGCCCAATTTTATGGAATCCGTTAACAAACATTCCTCGCTTACGTTAGCAGATTTTTTTTGGTTAGGGTTATCGTATTTCACGGGAGAATTCTCTTTTTAGTAACGGTAAGCAAGTTTTTTTCTGCACTATATATATAGAAGTACAGCACGTTAGCAAAAAATAATCATGGTTACCCTAGAAATGCTTCACTAACCGGAAAGTCTTGCTTACGGAGTCCATGAAATAGATTTCACGCAAAGCAGTGTCCGTAAGCACAAAAATAAACTGTTACGGATTCCATGATACTGGGCCCTGCTGGTTCTTTGGTTGTGATGTGAGAGAGTTTGTTGGTTCGCTCCTTGATGAAGAGAATCGTTTTTTACATGTATGTCTGTGTTGTCATTAGCTCGCTGAGACCTTGGGTCAAATTCATAGAGCTGCTTAGGCACCAAAATTTGCTTAAGCACCAAAAAACCTTCAATATATAAATAAAATCAATATATGCCACTTTTGCTAGCCAAAAGTCCTTGCGAATGTTACACTCAGAATATGACCGAATATTAGTCAAAAGCAGTAAACATCACATGAATATTTGATAATCATATTTGGTCAAGGAAGACTTGCTTTAAGCAATTTTGCTTAATAAGCAGCTCTATGAAATTTGCTCGTTGGCACTTTCAATAACCCCTGGGGTTGATTACACAAATCCCTAAGATCGATCGTAACTGTAGATATGAAGGATTTATAACCCATTGCATCCTTCGACCTCTATGTAGGACTGCAATAAGTCCTACAATTGAAAGTAACTCTGTAAGCTATGATGAGTTTGGTGAAATTGACCCCTGGAGTCTATTTCACGAAGCCCTACGATCGATCGTAACTCCAGTTACGAAGGATAACCTATCGTATCCTATGTAGGGCTGCAATGCATCATAGGTCCTACGATTGATAGTAAGTTACGATGAGTTTGGTGAAATCGACCCCTGGAGACTTTGGTGGTTAAAATGCATTTAAATGAGCACAAGTTTACTTCACATAAACCCAAATACTTCTTTTACGTTTTCTTGTTTTTCTTTTTCCCAGATGATAATATTCGTCATCATTGCTTCCCTCTCTTTGGCAATTTTTGTTGTCGTCTGGCAGCTCAGCCTAACTGTATGGGGAAAAATCTATCTCAGGGAGTTCTTCACATGCAAGTTAGTTGAGCAAAACAAAGATTTCATTGTAACTGGACTAGTTAGTATTGACTGGCCAATTAGTTTGACTGGCTGTTGGGAATGTGGTTTAATAAAAAAACAACAACACTCTCTTCATTGGAAGGTGAACGTACAGAGAAAATCCACTGAATTGTTATTTCCAATAGCTCTTTCCACCGAGTGGGAACATAATTTGAAGGGTGTTTGTCAGGCGCAGTTCTGGAGACAATATTTTTGGGGGATTATTAGATGTCTTATTAGAAGTAGAAATGCCACCTACAGCCTACATGACGTGTTTTTCAAGTTATCGGCGCATAATAACTGAAAAGATCAAGCATTTTCCAGCTTTTTTTTGTGTGTGGGGGGGGGGGGGGACTTGACTCAATTTTGTTGAACCCCCCCTTTCATAAAACTGTCTTTTGTTGTGGTCTAGTTGTTGGGGAACTAATACCATCGGTTTCAGGCCTTGAATTTGGTTCTGAAAGGGGCTAGGCCACTTTTCCATTGCAAGGGGCACTTCCATTGGAAAATCATAATGTCTATGGAAACATTTGAAGGGGACACCAAGGCCAAGAACCAGAGCAACGAAGGCCAAGGCCTCTGTTAAATTCCAGGCTTACAGTTTGGCAGTGAATGGAAGTCAAAAGAACTTACACCGTCCTGAACTCATAAATACTGTTGTATATTGCCATTTTATACCATTAGATTGATTTTTCTGTAAGCAGGATCATCTGTCGTTGAGCAGTACATGTTTATTTAGAATTGACTGAGTTTGATTTTAAATCATGCAACTTTTACTCGGATTTCCTGATTTCCTCTTTTTTCAATAAAACTCTTACATGTCTTGTGTGACTTGAAAGTGAAAAACACTGTACACCAGTATGGAAAAGATTGCAATTTCCTCGTTTTGGATATAAAGTCCAAGTTGCATGCTTATACGTGGACATCATTCACATTATGTTTCAGGCATTGCCTTTTGGTTAAGAGCCACACTGTGCCTTTTAGCGTTGACATTTAGAAGCACACAGCAATGCCTCCATGTCATTTCACACCATTTGCAATACATTTCCAGACTATAACCGACCGTATTAATATGAATGTTCTTATCGCTCAGGAGAAACGTGCTGGACTTCCCATCTGGCAGAACAACCTATGGGGAGTCTTAAGGGACGGACACCTGAGACTATGGGACAAAGCAGAGGATGTTTCAATCATTTCTGAGCCTACTCACACAATCCCAATCTCTAAGGTAGTATCATGACCTCTCTATTTCTGTATATTCTCTTTTTCCTGTTCGGGGGCCAGTATCACGACCCTGCTTAGCAATTTGCTAACCGTGAAGTTTCTCTGTCATGGCTTCTGACTGCCAAACCAACAAAGATAATTGACTATTGGGGTCACCACCAACGTAGGGCTGGATGGCTCAGTTGGAAGAGCGCCTGTACGGTATTCAGGAGGTCGCTGGTTCGAATCCCACTCCAGTCAATTTTTCTTTAATAGTTCACTTTTCAAATTTCAAGTTTCTCTTTTGAAAGATAAAAACAGGATTAACAACCAAATTTCCATATGTTTTGTATCACTTGTGATTGTTCTTTGGCTGTTGTTCGCTGACCGTGAATATAAAATGGAAATTTTTAATGGTTGTTTGTTTTATTGAGCCAAGACTTTTGTGCTAAGCAGTTTGTTTGTGCTTAACAGCTCCATGATATTGGCTTCTGGTTGGCCGTAGTGACTGCTAAGCAGGCTTTTTCTTTTAGATGAAGTGCTCAGAGGGGATTAGGGGAATTGAAACTAAATCCCAAAGAAGACTTGTTTTTCTCTCTGGGTGCCGGAAATAAACTTCCTTCCTTGACATTTATTTTTGGCATGTAGGATAGTAGAGTAGGGGCCATTGATTTTCCACTTCTAAAAATATACAGGAATTCTACAAGGAAACAGACCAGTATGAGAAAAATTTGTTTCACCCTCACATGCATTACGTGTATGTGTCATGAAGTCTGCACCTCCTAAAGGTAGTCATGCTGGATTTTGCAACAGGATTTGCAATGAGAGAAACCTCTTTCTAACCTGTAAATTGTTTTTGTAATGAGCGGCTTGTCTAGAGAAAACGGGGCCCGGGGCAAGCTCTAAAAATTCGCCCCTAATTCCAACTGATGCCACTTGGAAAATAAAATCGGACAATTTGAAATTGGAATCTTTCTTCATGTTTGTTCATTGGATTATATTTCCAATAACTTTGACAGTACAGCAACCCTTTTTTCCCTTTTTTATTTTTGCCTTTGAGTTTTTTGCGCCCCCGAAATATTGTCGTCTGGGACATGTGCCCCCCTTGCCCCCATTAGATATGCCACTGCTTGTAATTGCAGAAGTTACATCAGAATTCTGTAAAGGATTTTTCATCTTGTCCCTACGGCTCTTCAGGTTTGGTTCAGGCTAAGTATACTTCTGTCCCTGTGTCATTCAAACCTTGAGAAGCATTGAAATCCATTTCAGTTTATTCCAGTTTTACTAAGGCAGTGCGTCAGCTGAACTGTTCTTGTCTTTCTTTGAACCATTTCTTTTCTGGACAAAAGTTCATAGAACAGAAAGATTTTTTTTTTTTTCTCTCTCTCTCTCTCTCTCTTCTGAGGATGGCCAGAGCACACTGGCCTGAAACGTCGAGATATTTTCTCTCTCCGGTCCTTCCCAGGACCACACACCTTCCCAAAACAGTACACCATTACCTGTACATGGTGTTTCCGCAAGTCTAACTTAGTTCAAGATTTTTTTAGGGTGAGATTCAGCCAGCATATGAAACCTTTTTCAGTGATTCTGCTTAAGGATCTTCGACATATTGAAGATATAGTGTAATTGATGCACCTTTTCCTATGTTTTTTCAAATACTATTGATGAATATAATTTTCATTTCAAATTCTTGTTGTTGTTTTTTTGTTCAGGACACCAGGATTGAACTTTCATCCCAGACCGGCGCGCCACGAGCCCACGTACTAGTGGTCAGTGGGGTTGAGGGTGAAGAGCGCCACCACTTGGCCGCAGAGAGTAAATTGGAATTGGAGAGGTGGCGAAGTGCTCTGGACCAAATGGTGATTGACCAAGGTACGGTGTGTCATTTTTGCCATCCAAGCAGCCCATTTTAAAAAGAATTCAAATGAAAATTGAAAATGCACTCAAAGCACAACTTGGTAGAGATTGGTTTACTCTAATGTACTCTACGGTTCTGAGACATGGATCCTTGGGTATGGCTGGTCGGACCATGTGTCCAACGAGAGGTTACTCAGGGTAGAGTCAGATGAGACCTATACCTGCATGATTGCCAGATGTGGCTGTACGGCCGTGTGGCTAGATTCCCTGCAAGTGATCCTGCCAGGTGAATTCTCTCTATGAGAGAACCTACTGGTAGGACTCGCCTAGTAGGGCGTCCACATGACAAGTGGTTGCATCAGATGGATCGTTATTTTGTTGAGATGGGGATGGGTGGCTGCCTGGGGGATGGCTATCGGGCATGTGTCAGGAGACCGAAGGTGTACCCCTCAAAGGTAGATGCGGCAATGCACTGCCACGGCACATGCTCCCACTGATTGATACCAACATTATTACATTAGCTTTAATTTTTGGAACAGGTTTAAGGTTTAAATCTGGGTTTCTTTGAAAATGTCTGCCCATGAAGAGTGCTCTGTGTAATTTCCGCTTTGTTTTTATAGGTGCATGGAGGAACGCGTGTCATTTTGCAGTGGGCATCATTACCCCAGAACCAAGAAGGCCCTCTATTGAATCAGATCGCACAGGGTCCCTCTATGATGAAATGTCAATAAGTAAGTCATGTTAAAGTTGTCTTGTTCACCTTTTTCATGTTCCTTCTATACAAAAAAGTCTTAGAAAGGGATTGTTAATGTCAAGAATTTTGTACTAATGTAGTACAGACACAAGTGTGTCATAATGTGCTGTCATACATTATGACAATTTTTTGTATTGAAATTGTAAAACTCATCAAAAAAAATAAAACAAACCACCATTAAAAATTCCATTTGATATTCATGGTCAGCGATCAACAGCCAAAGAACAATTACAAGTGATACACAACACATGGAAATTTGGTTGTTAACCCTGTTTTTATTAAGACAGAAATTTCATGGTTAGCAAATTTTTGTGCTAAGCAGGGATGTGAAATTGGCCTTAATTGTATCATTCCTTATGTAGCTTGCATGATGAGATTACAAATGTGAGAAAATATAAGAGACTGTACATGAGTAAACTACTCGAGAGAAATTACTCATAGGCCCTATATACCCTAAAGACGTTAAAGGTATAATACATGATTGGTAAAAGGTCACAGAACAGCACTCACACTTTGTCTGATCCAACATGTGCAAGAAATAATAAACCTGTGATCATTTGAGCTCAATCGACATGATCAAACATCTGAGTCATGGGAAAATAGCGAAAGCGTGACTCAATTTGTCTTATAAAACATAATGAATGGTTTTGATCTTACCCCGAGATCAAAACTGTTTTCAGTCTTTGCTTCACAGATTTTGGGATGAGTACACCATTTCAGCCGAAAACATTTTAACAGTATGTTTCTACCAGCACCATCTTCATATCCTGAAAGTTATACGTAAATCTGTGAACATTTCTGTCTGGGTATGTTACCAATCCTGTACTGTACCTTTACTAGGATTCTTTGTCCTGTTAAAACTCCAGGTGCAGATCTTCCCAGCCAAGAGGATGAATCAGATGATGACAGCATCTTCATCGAGGCACCAGCAACAAATCTCAGGTCAAAGCAGGCCCATCTGACTGCGGCCAAACCGTTTAAGAAACCCATGTTCACAATTCCTAAAATACTTGTCCGACGAGAGACCAACGTGTGAAGACAGTTCACCAAGGCCAATTGAAGACCAAGATGAGAGCTTGAAAGGAGGCATGTAGATAAGAAGTCTTCAGAACATTAAGACCTGGGGTGCGTTCCACTTGCGCAGACATACGCCAACATGTTTGCGCCGTTTGCGTTTTGGCGTTTGAAGTGGAATGCACACGCAACAAATGGCGAACATGTGTTGCGTACTGCGTCCATCTTTCATTCAATGTAGTTAACCAACTTCAGCAAACACCTCCTCTACACCGTTTGCTATGTTAGGCGAACGTTGTGTGCGTGTTTGGTGAACAGCGCGTTTCGGTTTGAAACTGGTGGCGCACATTGTGCGCCGTGCTCTTAGTTAGCTGGAGTGGAACGCACCCCTGGGGTCCATTTTAATAAGCAAACTCATCGTAACTTACTATCAATCCTAGGATTATGATGCATTGCAGCCCTACGTAAGGTATGATGAGTTGTCCTTCTTAGCTCAAGTATCGATCGATCGTAGGGCTCCATGAATTCATCCCACCAGGGTTCATTGGGCATTATGATGTAATATTATCATATGCCAATGTAAAGAAGAGGAAAATATTTTTACCCTTTAATTGTAAAATACTAAAATAGTTTTCTTGTTCAAACCAGAGAATCTACCACAGCCAAAAGCCTCTATTTTAATGCCTGTTATTTTAGAATGGATTCACGAAATGGAGCCGGAGCCAGAGCCAGAGCTGAGATTTAGAAAAGGGCCTTAGTCTTCACTGTTCAGGCTCATGAACTTACAGTGGTTATTGCGTAAGAGGCATCTGATAATGAAGGCTTTCCGTTTCATTGATAATAGGAAATCAGTGATATAATAGTGTAGATAGAGTTAAAGGTAATATCATACTTTGGTTTTTGTCTAAGAAATACAGATTCATGGGCATAAATATCAAGACAGATACATTTACAGTCATCTGTGAAAATTACAGTCCTATACGGTGCCCACTTTTTTAGAAAACAGTAAAGTCTTAAGTCTTTTTTCTTTTATTTTTGGTCACTGGTTTTACTCTTTTCTGGATAAATACAGCATTTCAGGCGGAGCGATTTTAACGGTATGTTTCTACCATCACCATCTTTATACCCTGTAAGTTATATGTAAATCTGTGAAGATTTCTGTTTCAGCATGCTACCAAAGTATGATACTACCTTTAAGAATTGAGTTGAAGGAAGTTTGTGTAAGGAGAAATCATGAAATGTAAATTATTATGGACTTTGGCAGAAGGAATAAAGGCAGAACAGATTGTGCAAAGTTATGTTAATACAGGCCTTGATTTTTAAGGAGAGTGATCACTCTCACTCTCCTCTGCTCTCCTTAATATTTTCCAAGGAGAGCGAAAAAAGAGCTCCTAAACAATTTAAGGAGAGCTGCCCTTTTTTCAGAACATCACATACATTTTTCCAGCCAACATTTACCCTTTGCGGAAAATAATTTTTTTTTCAACAGGACAAGTAAAATTGTGCATGTTCTCTTTTTCCGACACCGGACACATGCAGAAACATGGTTTAGCAAGACCAAACTGCTTTCTTTATTCACTAGTACGAGTAGGCCCTATGTTGATTTAAGGAGTTGAATTTGCAGCTCAAACTTTATTTTTGTTAGTGAGGGCAAATCACTCTCCTAAATTGTCTACATTGATTTAAGGAGAGCGATTTGCAGCTCTCCTCATTTTTATTAAAATGAAGGCCTGTTAATACTTTCCCAAACTGCTGTTAGAAGGATGGATTATGGTGAAAATTCAGTCATTTCCAGCGTTCAGTTGTAGTTACCTCTGTAGAAGGCTTTGGACAAGAGTTTATTAACAGTGTATGAAACTCTGTATTCTATTATTTTCTTTTGTACATACATGTAATTTTTAAATTTTAAGGCTGAATTTACATTGAACTTGTTGAAGGTAATCAGGTAATTTGAACAGAATAGTGCACAGTATTGCTTGTGACTATAGACAAGCAAATTAATCACGCCAGGGCCCAATTCCATGGAATCCGTTACCATAAGCAATAATTCTTCGCTAATGATGTAGCAGACTTTTTGGCTTGCGGTTAGCGTATTTCATGGGAGAGTTTTCTTTCTCGCTACGATAAGCAAGGACTTTTTGCAGAATGCATATGACAGTGCGTTAGCAGAAAAATAAGGTTAGCCTAGAAATTGTTCACTAACCGATTAAGAGCCGAAAGTCTTGCTTATGGTTTACAGGAAACAGATTTCATACTTTGAGCTGCCTCATAAGCACAAAAATAGGCTGTGGCGGATTCCATGGAATTGGGCCCAGAGTCCCATCTTGGATGTTTACCGTGGACCATATAATTATCATTCCGTAATTAATTTCCTGTGTTGTTTTAATAGTGTTTGTCTTTTCAAGTTGACTGATGTTTATTTTGTGTAGGTGGTTCGGTGCCGAAGCCGAGTTAATTCTTACACTATAAACTTCAGGAAACCGTGGAGAAAAACCAATGGAAACCCACAGTAAACCACTCACAAGTTTTACTGTGATGTGGGACAATGATTCCCAACAGAAATAGCAAACAGCGTCCCTTAACAATACAACAAAAGTGTGGGTATGGAAACATTGAGGGATGCACGTTGTCAGTCACATATCTTGCAGGGTATTATTTCATTGGATATTCTCATGATGTTATACAACGAATGTATGTATTAGTAGAAATAGTAACTTTTTAATCATTTATTTTAAAGAGGATGTTAAACACTCACCAAACCTCGCTTTATTTGTTAGAACTATAATCATTAAATGACTCTCCATGAGAAAAAAAACATATTTATTTTACACTGAACACAGAAAGAGAGTTTCCCTTGTGGTTATTTGTTGATTAGATTAAATTTCTAATAAAGATATTTTTTACCTTGGGCATAAGTGATATTATTAGATACATTTATAAAAAAGCATTTTTATTGGAATGCTGTTGACATTTATTATTTTAAAAAAGGTCAATTATTGACCAATTTCTCATCATCACATAGTTTTTCTTGCTGCATTTATTACAAATTGTTTTCTTTTTTTAAACAGTTGGCTATGTTTTTGAAAAAAGCTATCTTTCTCAAGATGGAATGCATGTGTGGAATTAATTTCTCCCATTTGCCATTTCTGACTATTGATCCGCAATTTTGTGGAACAAAAGAAGTGCCTCTTATCTGATAAAAGTATACTCATGAAATATTTTTGGATGATGTTTGTTTATTTGTTTGTTCTTATAATTAAGCTGATTTATCATGTTTATATTCCTCAGTGATTGTTTCCATGGTTCTGGAAAAACCACAGTCAATTTTGTTTTTTATTAAAAAGTGAACGTAAAGAAATAACTGGAGTGGGATTCAAACTAGTGACCTCCAGAATATCCTACCGGCACTCTTACTAACTGAGCTATCCAGCCCTATAAACGAACAAAGATAATTGTCTATTAGGGACACCACCAATATAGTGCTTAGTTGCTGTTGGTAAGAGCGCCTGTACGGTATCAGGAGGTTGCTGGTTCGAATCCCGCTCAAGTCAATCTTTCTTTGTTCAGTCAGTTTCCCTTGTGGTTATGATACTGTTTTTTATTAATATATATCATATTTATCGGTATACATGTACAACTGTATAACATTATAATATAGTATTAGTCATTATTTATATTCATAACCCATGTTAACATATTATAACATAATAGGATGTAATCCTCCGCAATTCTCCAGAATTTGAGGCCCAAGTTTTAAGTTATTCATGTATTACAACTTTGCTATTTTTAATGAATATGTTAAAAGATTTTATTTAAAATTTGATTTTGCAAAAACAGTAAGGGATTGTAGGAAAGCAACAAAATGTTGCATAATTTAGTTTTATCATGAGAGAACAGATAAAAAAAAATTTAAGGAATACGCAGTGGCTATTTTTTTTTTACATTTGATTCCAAAGCTTTTTCAAAGCGATCACATTATTATTTTTATATCCTTTGTGTCTGAAAATTCATTCAAAATGTTGTATTGTTTCTCATACACAATTTTTTTATTGATATTATATTTTTAGCCATCCCCTCGATACAACTGTATTTCGTAATTATTTTTTAACATGAATTAGCTATTCGTAACATTTTTGTTTGTTTGAAAAGTAAACAAAGATAAATTGACCGGAGCGGGATTCGAACCAGTGACCTAGGGCTTAGGTCACTGGTTCGAATCAGGGTTGCGAGTGGCCACACAAAAAAAAAAGAAAACTGAAAACCCCAAGGAAAAAGCTGAAATCTAAAAGTTCCTATAGACCGATCTGACAGCACAATATACCGTCCGCCATTACTGCAGTGTCCCCACCCATATTTTGTCCGGTAACAAAAGAATTTACGTTCTGCCACACTCCATAATTGCAGGGTGTATGTCTCATGATTAGGGGACATACACCCCGCAGTATAGATTGCGGCGGACGTAAACATTTTTGTTGCTGGACAAAATACGGGTGGGGACACAACAGTAATGGCTGGTGTTTCCAACCTCCATAGTCGCACCGTCGGATCGGTGTATACTTTTGTATAGACCAGGTGTACAAAAAAAGCTGAAATTCTGAGTTAAAATCTATAAAACAGAAAAGTAGGAATTCAGATTAAAATCTGATAAAAGTCTCACATCGCTGCTATAAGCAAAAATTACTGGAGCGGGATTCGAACCAGCAACCTTCCGGAGGGCACTGGTTCGTATCCCACTCGAGTCAATCTTTCTTTGTTCACTTTTCACTTTCCTTTGTGAGTATTTGATGATTAATGTTTTTTAAATTTTTTTATATTATATACATTCACAGATGCTCATCATTTATACACAATAACACAAATAACACAATAATCTTGTGTACATAATACTTTATGTATAGCTATGTAATCATTAAAACTGAGCACGTTACTCAAACTGAGCACTTTCCATAAAAATATACATGTACATGAGAATTGGAATTAAAGACAAGTCTGCCTCGAAAAAAAGATGTTTAATTTCACACCTAATTCTTTGTCTTCCTTCTTAAATTAATAATTGATACAAGTTGCTGCTTAAAGGGATGGTACAGAATTGGTAAGACAAAATACACTTCAAGATCACAGATTCACATAAAACTTACACAGTATAATGGTGATGATAGGAGAAAACATCCCATGAAATGTTTTTGTCTGAAATGCCATATCCGTTGAGAAAAAAATGAAACTATTTTCCGATTGGAATAAATCGCTTTGAAGCGTTTTATTATGAACGCATAATATCGTTGAAATGTGTAAACAGGTTTTTACTTTTTTCTCGTGACCCAGATGGCTGTTTGACCTCAAACTTCTACAGGTTTGTCAGTTAAAGGTTTACTGTAATCAAAACACATAAAATGTGAAATACATCTGTATTGTTCAGGCATGCAACTTTTCCTCGGATCAGCTGATTTCCTCTTTTTTTCACTTCACTCATGCCATTGAAAAGTGAAAAACACTGTACAAAATATGGTTAAGATTGGAATTTCCTCTTTTTTGGAAAGTCCAAGTTGCATGCCTGGTTGTTATAAAACTCAACCTGTCTATCATTGTTTGTGATAAAAAATATTGTATATAGAAAAACGAGGTATTTTAGACCAATAATTTAGCACCCCACTTTTCGCGACGAAAAACTTTGCTTACGTAACATGCAGAACGCCATGCAGTATACTATGGTGGACCCTATACTAGTTCTGTATGTGACATCACACACTATTGTTGTGTGGATCGGTTCCAAGGAGGGCTTTTTGGGGGGTGGGGCATACATGTACTGATTTTGTGTCTTTTTAGTCAAAATTAAGCACTTATATAAAAATAAAAATTTAAATAGTAATTAATTATACATTAAGTAATCATTTTAAAGCACTTTCACCCCTATACTAATTTTGATTACAGTAAACCTTTAAGGTATATGATGGATTACATAATGTGCTTTCATTGTCAGCAACGGTTTTGTCGCAAAAACCAGTTCTGTACCAACCCTTTAATATTATTATAAAATAATAATTGAAAAGTACAACTCTGTAGATGGCACTTCTGGGCATCCGTATTGTCCTCTTCAAAATTAAAGTTAATTATTAACTGGTGAGGGCGCCCTTTCTCTAGAGGCCTACGTGACGGATCTGGAAATCGAGAACTTAACTGCGTAACGTTGACGACGTTTTTCGCATTTTTCACAAGATTTGGAGGTATGTAAGACCATGGTTTAATTTATAGCAGTTATGGAGGTTATTGCCTAAAAGAAGACAATTTAATTTTATCAGTGTAGGCGTTCTAAAAGTAAAACACCGATGCTTGACAATTTCCATTTGATCAGTTGATTGTCCATTGGCATTGCATTGGGCAACGGGCGTTGATCTTGTTGATATGGCATGTGTGATTACAACTTACAAGTCAACTCGCCCCCTAGCCGACTCGCCCCTTACCGACTCGCCCCTTACCAACTTGCCCCCTTGCCAACTCGCCCCCTGACCGACTGGCCCCTTGCCAACTCGGCCCCTTACCAACTCGCCTCCTCGCCGACTCTAGGCTTGGGTGATTCCATGTTGGAATCGATGAGAATTGCTTCCAAATTCGGAATCGCGATTCCACTTTGTTGATGAATCGATTCTGTGAATTGATCGATTTTGAGTTTTGAGTTTCAATTCCAAAATGCGCTGAGCCATTCTTGGGTTGTTGGATCGTTGAACCAACTGAAACGATTCTGACATTCTTTAAAGAAATAAAGCTTTAACCTTTCTAATTGTTGAAGAGGATTTAGGTACATTGTAAGTCTCTTTAAAAAAAGTTATTCCCTTTATAGGTATCGTATCTGTTGTTATTGAACACTTACCGTAAACTAACTCACCTAAATACATGTAGGGGCCTATGTTGACTGACCAGTTGTGATGTCCTCTTCAATACAGATAATAGCAAGGTTAAAGTTGTTGGAAGAGGTCAGGGCTTTGATTTTTTAGGGAAATAATGGGAGTCTGCAAAATGGGGCTCCAAGTTGTGGACTAAACATGCTATTAGTACGCTAGGGCCTTTAGAATCCCGTGAAATGTTTCCTACCTAATTGTAGACTATAGAGTATAGACTACAGTGACACTGACAGTAGTCTAGGGCCTCCCCTAGGCCTAAGCTCCTAGCGGTATAAACACTATCCATCAGAGTAGACCTAAACTGGGGCTCTGAACTCCCTTTTTTAATTTTAGTAAGTGTAGTCATGGTTCTCCGCCATACACACGTGACTTCATGCTTGTTTCTAATTTTTAGTAATTGGCGGAGAGAGCCAAACCAAGATGGTGGATGATTCGAAAAAGTCTTAAATGATTGTCTGGATTTCGGAAATAAAACATTGATTTTTATCACATGGAAAGATCTTGAGCACAAACAAATTTAAGCTGCATTTCATCCTTGACATTCGGTATGTTCGGAGAAGATCAGATGGAGAGATTTTCAAACATATCTGTGATGTCTTTGATGTCATTTGGGGACTTTTTAGTACTGTGAAGTACATTTTTTTTCTGTGTACAACACATTTAACCCTATGGGATTCTCTGGGGCATTACACTGATCGTCAACCCCCACAATTAAAAAAAAAAGGCGTTCAGCCCAGCCCACTTACTGGGTCTATACTGAGTGCTACCATGACTACACTTACCAAATAATGCACTGAACCTAGGTACATTTCGAGACAAGCCATTCAGACTGACCTGAAGCACTGGTGATTGTGATATAAAGTCACACAGTAATCATTATTCTTTACTTCTTCCTTCTTTTTTTATGCAGACTCTTTCCTCATCCTATTCTACTGAATCATGGGTACTTGGCCTGGTCATGCTCTGCCAGGGGCTTTCTTCATATTATATGCCATCTGGTGGATGGTACAATACACCTACGAGAAGATTGCCTTAGACGGAGGGAGACTGCAACCGACCAATCGCATCCTACGGATTATCCATCGTCTACCAATAGAGGGCGTGACCATACTGACGGCAGGAATCATTGGGTTCATAGCCGAGATGATGTACCCCATTCCAAAGTGGACACTGATTGGCGCTGATGGCCAGTTCAAACACCCAGCGGAGTGGCAGCACTGTACCATGTACACGTTCTTCTCGGTGTACGGCCTGGTGGTCACCCTCTCCAAAACCTGCCTGCCCCAGGCCGAGCGCTACACCAAGATCTTTGGCGCCCTGGCCTTCTTCGTGGAAGGGATGTTGTTCTATTTCCACACCCACGGCAGGAAGGATCTGGATGTGCAGCTCCACTTCTTGCTGGTCATTGCCATTGCCTTCTGCGTTCTCTTCAGTATGGGCGAGGTCTGGCTCCCGAAGGACGAACGCATCCGCATCATGCGCATCACGTCCACGCTCTGGCAGGGCACCTGGTTTTTCATGGTGGGCACCGTGTTGTACTGGCCTCCGTCGGGCCAAGAGTGGGACATGGACGACCACATCAACCTGATGTTTGTCACGGTTGCCTTTGCCTGGCATCTCCTGTTTGATATCGTCATCATCATCATTGTCTACGGATTAGTACGGCTTGTCCTCAGCGTGACTGGTGCGTCCGCTGTGCGTTACCGGCCCATGAACAGTGGCCCTGAAGAAATGGAGTTTGAAAGCACCAAGCTCATGAGCAATGGTCGTGCCGCATCTGATAGCGAATAGATATATGAAGTTATTTACAATTTTACATTGATCATCAAATAACCATAAGGGAAACTGACTGAATGGGGTATGGCGGTGTGTGCGTGGTTTCATGGCTTCTGACTGCCAAACGAACAAAGATAATTGATTATTGGGGTCTATCACCACCAACGTAGGTCTGGATGGCTCAGTTGGTAGAGCGCCTGTATGTATTCAGGAGGTCGCCGGTTCGAATCCCGCTCCAGTCAATTTTTCTTTGTTCACTTTTCAATAATTTACATTGAATTATTTAAAGAAGGAAGATATAGAAATAATTCATAGCAAGAAAAAAATTGCGATCAAGCATTTTGTGATCTTATTAAACTTGACCAGGGGGTAATTTCATGAACCCCTACGATCGATTGTACATGTAACTAGAGTTACGAAGGATAACCCATCGTATCCTACATACAGTCCTACGATTGATAGTAAGTTACGATGAGTTTGGTGAGATCGACCCCTGACGATATTTAAGGTTATTTGGTGACATACAGTACATGTTCTTGTAGTATGGAATTTTGCATACTGTGTACATGTACATAAACACTGTCCACATCAAGAATTACAGGAAGTAGCTTGAGTGGAAGTCTACATAAACATATTATTTATACATGTACACTGTGTACAGTGACATGTATAGTACACTGCGTACTAAATTTTCCTTCAATACATTCCATACAGACTTCTCTGAAGTGTGAAAACATATCTGTGAGTTACACCCATACATGTACTATACACATTTTCTTAATTGGTGATAATTATAACATGGTATGAAAGATGATATAAAGTGTGTTTTCAAAAGAACAGGAATTGATTGTACACAAACTATCATGACTAGTTTGACTTACTGTATACATAGGTCCATTCATGTATAAAACTTAATTGAATCTCAAATGATATAATTCTAACCAGTGATATCGCTGTAATTATTACTTGTATTAATTAACTATACATTCCAACATGTCCAAAGTGTATTGATTCAACCAGGTAAGGGAATCTAATCTATTTGGCTATTGTACTTACTTTCAACAAAAAATGAGTTGTTTGTGTATTGCAGCTTAAATTGCTACATGTACATGTACAAGTTAATCCTAATAATGTGGAAATGCACTGTATACAACATTCTAGTCCAATTTGATGCACATTGTGTTGATGGCATTGTAGTATGAGCATATAGGTACATGTACATGTGTGCGCGTAGGACATGTTCATCATGATGTAAGTTTATGAGGATTTTACATATTACATGTAATACATGTACACGTAGATGCCAGTGTCAAACCATTACACTTCCAATACCTAATTGAATCTTTGAATCATTTGCCATAATATACTTTTCATTTGACTGCTTTTGCTACTATGGTGTAGTCTATCTGTTCTTAATTTGCTTTATCACGGAATAAGAACAAACCTGTAAAATTTTCATCTCAATTGATTATTAGAAGCGCTGGAAAACAGCGAAAAACCGTTGCAATGGGAGACTTTGGAGAACCCGTCTTCAAGTCAACAGCGCACGCGCATGAACAACAGCACAGGCACAAAACAACGCGCGCATGCTCACAATTGCGTGCGCGTACGTTGTTGACTTGAAGACTGGTTCTCCAAAGTCTCCCATTGTTAAAATTGCGAGGTTATTGCAATTGTGAGGTTTTGATCTCTTAGCTCAAAACTGTTTTCGGTTTACTGTCTGGTCTTACTCATTTCTGAAAAAATACAGCATTTCATGCAGAAACAATTAACGGTATATTTGTACATGTACCAGGTAGGCCATAACCTGTAGGTTATACATAATCGGTGAACATGTCTATTTTGGTTTCCTACCAAAGTAGTACGATACCTTTAATACTAGCAATTGAAATGAACCAAGATATTTAAAATGTATACATCATTAACATTTTGTTATTGTATAGATTATTTTGATGATTTTCTCTGTGTATTTCATGCAGTTTTTGCCAAGTGCTAGCACTTAAGATTATACAGTTCAATACATGGTTTAGGCCTACTGAATGGTAATTAGATTACTCAAAGATTGTATCATATGATCTAATGACACCAGCACCACAAAGTGACACCGGGTACTATCCAAAATTTGAAATGAATTATATACATAATGTGCATGCGCTAGACTGGTGCTTCGTCGGTGAAGGTGTGTCTTTAAAAATAATTTTGTCTTTCAAATCGTTGGTGATTTTCTAGTTTTCTAGCATTTGTGCACAGTAAATTTTAATGTTGAGTACATGTATATATTTTCAAATAATTTTTTTTTTATTGATATTTATTGTTTATTGAAAAGTGAGAAATAGAAGATTACGGTAATGATTAAGCACTGTACATTGACATTATTTCAGCATTATTTTGTTAATTATAATTGATTTAGGGGTTCAAACATGGGACACACTATATTTTAAAGAAAGTTCTATGAGTGAATTGTGTATGAATTATGCTGCATGCAGTTGCATGCTTAAATACATATCTCCATGACTGAACAACTATGCAGTTAGATGCAGTATCTGTGTGATGTATACTGAACCACATAAGAAACGCAAACGATGGGTCTCTCAATAGGGCTCCGTGCTTGACAGAGCTACCAAGTCTCACGCATTGTGCGTGAGACTCACGCATTTAGGGTCCGTCTCACGGTCTCACGCATGACACCCATATTTCTCACGCATCGGGACCCCACAAGGAAAAAAAGTAGCATTATTTGCATTGTTTCCCTTTTGTTTTTCAAAATAAATTTTAAAAAAGGAGAAAAAGGTCACTTAAGTATGCACCAGATCGCACCATTAAGAGCTAAAAATTGAAAAAGCTCCCTACCATGGGAGGGGGGGACACCCCCTCCCCCCACTTGGTTGCTCTGCTCCCTCACTTTCGCGCATGTGTGTGCGCTGAGACGCCGCGTCATGAAAATCTCACTCATGAAAAAATTTTGAACTTGGCATCTCTGGCTTGAGCTATTTATAGAATACGTCCTTTATATCGACAACTATACTTACCCGGATGTTCGGACAAATTGCACAAGTTTTACGTGTAAGTTGGGTAAGACATATGACTTGTTTTTCCGAACATCTGAATGTGACGTCACGAGCGCGGAGCCCTATTGATTGTCATGTTTTTGACATTTCATTGCGGCTGTTTAGATTTTATTAATCAAATTTAACAAGATTTCTGACTTGAGTGTTGCTCTGTTGTCATAAGTAAAAAGTGGTCACATGTCACAAATGTCGCAGAGAGGGTCAATAACGCCTGTGGCAATTAATTAAATGGACCCATCATTTGTTTGTGTTTCTTTTGTGGCTCAGTCAGTCACTGTCAGTAAAGATAGTGTTTGAGTGCAACCAGTCTAACAGTTGCTCATGAGAGTATGCCATAATTCTCCCCTAATTTGGTCATATACGAAATCATTTTAAAAGGTTTATTGTCTTGTAATAATATTATGCTCTTAAATTAAGAATGATTTGCAGGCATTGCTGGAAATGTTTAGCAAAGTTGTTTAATTTGTTTTTGGGGGGAACTGTATCTATTCTTAATTTGTTGCTGCTGGGAGAGTCACGTGTGTGCTGCGACTAGTGCATTGTTGTAAATGCATAGGGTTGCTGACATTGTCCTTCTCACTTTACTTTTGTTTGTTGTTGTTTTTTTCCATATTCTTCTTGTCTTTTCAAAACCCATAGACTTTACACAGGGGCATTGTCTGTCCCACTTTGGCCTCTTATAAACAGTTGATGTGAACCAAACTTGGTCCAAACAAAGTCACTACATCATTGGTTCCTATACATGTACCAGTAGTAAGATATCCTCGATGTACCGGTTTTCAAGGGTGTAAGCATTTATTCCAAGAAAGACAGAAACTGACATACAGAACTCAACTTTTGACATTGTAGTTTGGCTTGCGGAATAGGCCATGTAGCATACACAAAACAAATCATCTGGTTGTGTGGTACAGGCTTCCACGTCGCTACCAGTGACGTATAGAAGGCTAACCCTCAAAAACTTGATACATTTACCTCGAAAACAGGTGCACTGACAATGCTACATGTGCTTTTTGTGCAGTATATTGTACAGTATATCATGTCCTTGGCAGTCATCATGAGGGACACATTCTAGAAAATTGAAGTACATGCTACATTATGGTACGAGTAGTATCTACTAAAAAGGAATGCATCAAAAGCTTTGCTTTGATCATAATAGTACACACATGTAGTGTACCGGTTATCACTATGTACAGATGTACAGTATATATGGACCTGTACTGTACACTAGTAGTACTTTCACAACCAAACAGCACTTCACACTCAACAGTCCCAACACAAATCCAATCTGCATTGTTTGTACCAGTATATGAATTTACTTGTATGGTCACATTTGTATGGTTAATTTATATGTATTTTCTTTTACGTTTTTGAAAAGGTATTGAAGGTTATCAGTCATTGGCTCATTTGCTTCTCCATTTAAAATTTCATATTAAAATGAAGTGATAATAATTGTGAACAGATATTTTTAGTTATCAAATAAAATTGTCTCAAGCTTATCTGTCTTGCAAGTGTCGTTGTGTTAAAAACGTTAATTGTTTCAATGAAAGCTAGCTCATTGCCCTGTTTAAAGGTAGTATCATACTTTGGTTTTTGTCAAAGAAGTACAGATTCATGGGCAAAAATATCAAGAAAGATACAGTCAGAGTCATCTGTGAAAATGTCAGGCCGATACGGTGCCCACTTTTTGAGAAAACAGTGAAAAACGGCCACGGTATTTCTTAAGTCTTTTCTCTTTTATTTTTGATCTTTTAAAAGATCAAAAAGATTTTTTGGTCGTTGTTTTACTAATTTCTGGATAAATACATGTACACCATCTCAGGCGGAACAATTTTAATGGTAGGTTTCTACTAGCATACCCTGAAAGTTATACGTAAATCTGTGAACATTTCTGTTTTGGTCTCTTACCGAAGTATGATACTACCTTTAACTTGAAGTATGCTCCCTATTTAATGCCCCCATTATCTATTCCTAATGTCCCTGTTTTCATGGACACTCATTTGAATAGAATATTCAGTAGATTGAGTAGAATACATTTGCGCCTAGGGATGCAGACCTGTAACCGCGGAGCTCATTAATTTTTAGTAGTATGCCCTCATTTTTTTTTTTATAAAAGCATTTGCTGAGCCCTACATGGGAAGTATTGTAATACAGTCACCAGAGTTTGGACTTTCAGTTTTGAGCTGCTTGGATGAAATCAGGCCCTAAATGTCGCTGTATTTTTGCCATAATAGTGAAGGGTTAAATTTTTTTTGTCTCGCACTAGTCAATTTGGCAGTTTTAAGGCTATTTTTCTTTGGATGATTTTTTCTTAACTTATATGAGATTGAAAAGGAAATAAAAATTTGAAGTTTTCAGCTTTATTTTGCTAGTGATTTGCTTGCCTGGGAAACTTTTGAGTATTTCTAATAATATTTTTAATTCACCATTTTGCATGGAAGCCTATTATGGGAAATTGGTCTGCATCAATATGTCAAGTATTTCTCCAACTCATGGTGGCGCTGTTCATATGAATCACACAATGTTTTGGTTGGAAATCAAATCTTGAAAGCCGAGTCCTACCGGATCTTTGAGCAGTAAAATCAACTTATCAGCTGTCATCTTCGGTAATCGTTTCAGCTGTCAATGTTTTTCTTCGTATTTTAACCCCATAAACATGTGTATTTGCGTTAAATTGTTTTATTGGCATTTAGAATCGAGAAAACTCGACAAGATCATGCCTGGTGCCTGGTGCCTATTTTTATTATTTACAGAAAATTACACGTGTGTAGCCTACGTGTATTGGTCCCAGTCCCCATGTCAGACCCAGGGTTACGATCATCACAACTAACGTTAGTGTTAACCATGTTATGCTGGGGCCTAGCTGGGCCTACGTATGTAGCCTAAAAACTAGCCTTCATGTTAATGCCAGGGCAGGCCTACATGTACTAAACTAAAATAATAGTCCGAGTAACTTGGACCCTAAAAATCGCCGTTTTTAACATTTGGACATGGTCTGGCAACTCAGATCATGTCCAAATGTTAACTGAAAAGGTGATTTTTAGGGTCCAAGTTACTTGGACTACTGAAATAAGGGGGTTAGTGTGCTTTAGTCCACAAGTTTTGGAGTAATTGTAGAATATCCTGCCGCTGAAAAACCCAGCATGCTACATGTGTAGGTTTAATTTCAGACACCCATAAAAGTTCCCTCAAAATAAAAGCCCTGCCCTGCTCTCATTTCCACAAATTTAACCTTGCTTAATTATATTGAAGAGGAAATCACAACTGGTCAACGTATTTAGGTGAGTTAGTTTACTGTAGAACTACATTGTAAAAGTAGATAAAATAAGCCATGTTTGAAAATAATCCTTGTGGACTAAAGCACACTAACTTTAACCCCAAAATATGGGTGCATTCGTTTAGCTCCCCCGGGTCGACACCAGTCATCCTCGAACCCCATTCTCTCGCTTGTTTTGTGAAGTATAGCACGACCATTCCCACTTAGGGCTGACCCGTGTTAGCTAAACGAATGCACCCTAAGTTAAAACGTACCACACCCCCCCCCCCCCCCCCAGAATGTACTGTGTTTATGTCCACAAACGTGTATGGAAGTACGATCCAGCTTCAGGATCTCCCCCCGGCCCCCCCAGGTCTGAGGACTTGTCTACACTACTGTTTGTTGTGGACTTCTTCCTTGGCCGTGTGATGGTGCCATTGCTCCAAATTGAATCCCATGATCCTTTGCGGTTTGCATTTGTGATAATTAATATGATTTTAAAAGGTTTACGACCAAGGTGGGTTGTGATCATCGCAACTATAAAAAATTAGAATTGCAGCAAAATTACTGAAGTTAGACAGTTAACGATGTATGTGTTATTGTTTTGATTTAGGTAGTGATGATGGACATCAGCCGTTTGTCGACGGAAGATCATCATGAAAATTCATCTCAGGATGAGGATGAAGATAGCGACGACAATTTCCTTTACATTCCGCCCTCGATATCAGCACCAAGACAAGATTCATCTCCAGTCAGGTAAACAGGGGCGAATCCAGGGGTGGGGCCAGACATGGGCCCCCCTTTTCTTTCAGCCAACGCCCCCCCCCCCCTAAAAAAAAATTTAAAATAATAATTTGTACAGAGGGAGAGAGACTCAAAAAAAGAAGAAAAAAGGGGGAGGCAAAATATAAGGTATAATACATGATTGGTAAAGGTCACAGTTAACAGCACTCACACAGCTCAATCGGACATCTGAGTCAAAAGAAAATAGCAAAAACCGAATCAGTTTTTCTAATATAAAACATAAAGAATGGTTTTGATCTTACCCCAAGATCAAAACTGTTTTCGGTCTTTGTTTTATTTATTTCTGGATAAATAAACCATTTCAGGCACAAAAAATTGAACTGTCTACCATCACCATCTTCATACCCTGAAAGTTATTTGTAAATCTGTGAACATTTCTGTTTGGGTATGTTACCAATCCTGAACTGTACCTTTAATTGGGCAATTCACATCAGGCCTGCTGTAACCTGCTAGCCTCTTCTTCCTAAAATGCACCCATCGCTATTGAGTTTGCCAGTCATGTCAGTTCCGTGGCCCACTATTATGCTGGACATATATTTTTATTTCTGCCACCCCCCCCCCCCCTCTTTTTGGAAAATCCTGGATCATACGTGGAGCAAAATACTCCTTCATCTGCACACTTTATCATATTCTGACTTCACTGATGAAAAATGTCTGAATTCTGAATTCCAATTGTTTTGTTTAGATTTTGACTTAGAATTTCAGCTTTTTTTTGTACACCTGCTCTGTACAAAAGTATGAAAACTTTAAAATTTGAGCTTTTTCCTTGGTAGTTTCAGATCTTTTTGTGGCCACTCACATCCCCAGGCGACTTCTTATTAAAGCAATTCATTCCACAACATTGTAATGACCTGGCCTTGTTTCCTCAACACATGCTAATGCCTAAAACCAGAATCACATTTCAAAAAAATAGAAGGAATCCTAGTTGTAACGATTAGTATGAATTGCTGATTTCTTGTCAACAGATCCCAAAGTCCGTCTCAATCGTCGAAATCGCCAATAAAACATACTCTGGTAAGTCATATTTAAAAATCACAGTCCTGTTTCATGGTGTTTACAAAAACAATAACATATCTTTTTTTCTCTAAATTTTGAGAGTTTTAAAACAGGACTAATGGCTGTTTGTATTGTTTTTTGGTTAAATAGGAGTCAGGAGATTCGAGCCCAACCTATCACTCTGGCTTCAAGAAACTGAAATACACACTGGATCATATGGTGCAGCATAATAATGCCCAGGTATTGAAGGAGGTTTGTGTGTATTGAAGACAGTCTCTTTATTTGAACAAGAGCCAGGAATACTTGGTTTGTCCTATCAGTGGAAAATTTCTACTTGTCCTTCTGCCTTAAGGTACAGTCTTCTATGTGCTCTAGGATTGGGTGATTCCAGCATTTCCAGAATTCGGAATTTTCGATTTCGATTCCAAGTTTGAATCACGATTCCACTTGGAACCGATTCCAATTTTTGCTGGCAAAAATAACATTGAAATAAAGGCACCATTCGGGAGGAAACGTGCTGAGTTCATTATTACTGTAAATATCGGGATTTTCAAATATCTATGTGTCAGTGCTCAAATGTTTGCTCACGGTTTTGTTGACAAAACATTGATGGTGCCACTCACAAATTTTTCAATTCGTAAAACCAGAATCAGCCAGGCTAAAGAATGTCAGAATCGTTTCAGTTAGGTCGAATGACCCAAGAATCGCTGGGCTCATTTTGGAATTGAAACACAAAATTGATCAAATTCACAGAATTCATTCCTAAAAAAAAGTGAAATCACGATTCAGATTCCAAATTTGGAATCGATTCTCATTGATTCCAGCCCGGAATTGCCCAAGCCTAATGTCATGAATGTGCTCCAAGTAGACCGTTTCCCCTGGAGAACCTTACTGTTCCCATGGATGACCCGCAGTCACCCGCTTGGGAGTTCCGGCCGAGTATACCAATTTCTAATTGAATTCTAATTGATTTCCATAAGATTCACTTCTAATGATGTCACCACAAAACATATATTCTGGTTCATTGAGAAGAGTTGCCCCACTCACCAGTATAAGATAAAACAAAAACAGCCCTATTCCCTTCCTTGTCAATTTAATTAACGAAATGTAATGTATGCAATGTAATGGACCTTTCCCATGAAATATGTTAATTAGATACGCGCACGCGCAAATGCATCACTGGTTGGCAAGCTACATGCCCTCTGCGTTGTATGTGGTACGTACATGCCGAATGTAGCTGCAACTTTCTTGCCAACCAGAAGTGCATTTGCTCGTGCGCATATGTAATTAACATATTTCATGGGAAAGGTCCATTGTTGGGGCCTTCTACTTCCTCAGTTTATAAGTTAATTTACATAAAATTCATATGCAATTATTACTCTATAAGTATATAATACTTGGTGTACAGTATTCAATGCAATTCAGCTGTTGGCTGTGAATGAATGCTGTTATCATCATTGTATTTTTCTCTGTCTTAAAAGGATGGTACAGAATTGGTAAGACAAAATACACTTCAAGGTCACAGATTCATATAAAGCTTACACAGTATTATGGTCACAGTGATGATAGGAGAAAACATCCCATGAAATGTTTTTGTCTGAAATGCCATATTCGTTGAGAATTAAATGAAACTATTTTCCGATTGGAATAAATCGCTTCGAAGCGTTTTATTCATTCGTTGAAATGTGTACAGTTCTCTGTACACAGGTTTTCACTATTTTCTCGTGACCCAGATGGCTGATTGACCTCAAACTTGTACATGTTTGTCAGTTAAGGTATATGATGGATTACATAATGTGCTTTCACTGTCAGCAACGGTTTTGTCGCAAATACCAGTTCTGTACCATCCCTTTAATTGTGTTCTAATTTATGAAGTTATGAAATAAACCATTCAATCCATCAAAACCATCCACAACAAGCTATTTCAAATATCCGTACATTCTTTTCCCCCGGGGATTCCAGGACAAAAAAGATGCGGGACTTGCCAATCTACAGGAATCACTTCTCCACGACGTTGTCAAGGGAGGGATATTCAAAATGATTGAGGATGACGAGGAGAGACAACAGAAATTGCTGGATGGAGACGCTATAAAGCTGGAAGGAAGAGACCAAGAGGCACACGATGAAGCACTGGAATCAGGAAACCTAGCTGATGCAGCGTTATTACCAGAACATGAAGAGACTTTACAACAGGTAGGCTTGGGAAAACAAAAAGGGTTTTGCTTAGTGCCGGGATTCTTATCCGGTTAAAGGAAGTATCATATTTTGTTTTTTTGTCAAAGATATACAGATTCATGAGCAAAAATATCAAGGGAGATACAGTAACAGTCATTTGTGAAAATTTCAGTCCCATACGGTGCCCACTTTTTGAGAAAACAGTGAAAAACAGCCACAGTATTTTCTTAAGTCTTTTCTCTTTTATTTTTGATCTTTTAAAAGATCAAAAAGATTCGGTCGTTGTTTTAGTAATTTCTGGATATTAAACTTACACCATTTCAGGCAGAAAAATTGTAATGGTATGTTTCTACCACAACCATCTTCATACCCTGTAAGTTGTTTTGGTTTCTTACCAAAGTATGATACTACCTTTAAAGGTTAACCGACCCGGATTTGATTATCCGGTTATAAATTTCCGCAAACTGTTAACCAAAACTGAAAGGAAAAAAAGGGACGAACATTCGGCTCATGCTCAACAACCCAAAAAGTGTTAAAAAAAACTAGAATTTCAGTCAGTTATTTCACAGGTTTGTTTTTATTTCATGACAAATCAAGTTATGAACTGCAGCTGTTCTATCAACTGTATGATACTACCTGTAGGGGCTCTTAAGTACTGCATATTGGTTACTGGGAATTAATTTGGCAAGGCAAACCTTATATTAGTTATCATTTCGCTGATCGTGATATACCATCTGTATTTCACAGTATGCCATTGAAAATGAAAGAATTGCAACACTTCACCCAGGCGAGGAGGTTTTCTGTAATGCTGAATTTGGCAAGGTAAATTCTTTTATATTTTCAAAGTGTCTGTGCTGATCAAAGGCACATACATTACAGGAGAACTTGAAAGTAAAGTAAAGCATATATTTAATAAACATTCTCTGCTGCTTATTAGAAAAAAAAAGTGAAACAATAGCGCTCTGCACTTCGGATCTCACACACACATTGCAACCATGCAAGCGTGTGTGGGTGTGCACGTCCATGTACACTACGTGTGTGAGACAATGTTTGTCTGACAGCCGGGGATTTTGTGACGTCATTAGTGCAGAAAGCTATTGCTCATTCCTAGGAGGAGTTATATCTATTTTAATATAGGTATTCATTTTGCAAGCTGTCCATAGAATCTTAATGCTTGACTGAATCTATATCTGTAGCAAACGGTATTAAAGAGTATTTTTTAATGGATATGTACACAGCTAAAATGCCTACTTTATAATTGTTTTGTCAAGTATTCCATGGAAAGCTTGAAAATGAGGAGGAATAAGCAGGAGAGAGTGCTTGTGAAATACCGTGCTTTACTGAACTTTTGAGTGTCATTTATTTCTTTTGAAAATCATCAACAATTCCGGTCAAGTTCTTTTTCACTCACTCTGTACAATGAATGTTATGCAGGTTTAATGGTGGTGCAATGCCCAAATCTCTGGTTTCAGTTGCAAATATTAAACCCACCATGGGCCGATTTCATAAAACTTACGACGCGTCGCAGAGTTAAGACGCATCCTTTCTCTATGGACTCACCGCATAGATGCGACGCGTCGCAGCTAGGACGTGTCGCAAATCGAGTTGCGATGCGTCACAGAGCTTTATGAAATCGGCCCCAAGTCTGTGGAACTGGCTGATGTCACTGGCTCAGTGCAGTCATTGGCTAAGTGTTTCTATAGCAACCTTTGAAACTTGTGGCTGCAACCAGAGAATTGCACATTGTGTAACAGACTTGAATTGCTCAAGATTGTCAGTGCTAGTGTCTTACGTGGGTTTCTCCCTGTACATTTATTCTTGCAGCTGTTTAGGTTTCCTGTGGATTTGACTCTGTCTGGTAACCCAGATGCAATGGAGAAACTTGTCAAGAAATCCAGCCAAGGCAAGTTGTGAAATTCCACGACGTTCCTTCTCAAAGACTCCCAAGATGTATAATTGCTAATAGATCTGGGGCTGATTTCACTAAAGACTCCTTTTTCAATAATCGCAATGGACCTTTCCGGGTTTGCTCTTAAGCCCCGTCCACCTAATAGCAATGGCACATGTTAGGGAAAATGTCCAACGTTCAAAATCAAAAATGCTAGCAGCGGAAATTGTTTCTTGATCTAGAAAAACAAATTTCCCTGTCTAGTGCTGTGCTTTTTATTCAGATATAGATTAACCCACACGGATTGAACGTTTCCGTTTACTAATTTTCAAAAAAGATTAACCGAAACCAACACCAAAAAAATATGGACTCACCATAGCTCACGTTTAGTTCATGCTAAAAAAACATAACAGTCGTTTATTTTGTCCATTCCGCCAAGTAGAAACACACTGTTCTTATATTTGATCTAAAAAAAACATCATAAAGAGCCTTCCGATCGTGATCGAGATCCCTATTCTGACCGTCCTTGTACCTCCATGTTGAACTGTTCCAAAGTAGGCCTACCGTCATGACGCGTCAGTTGCATTTTTCTGACCAACTAAATCTTATAATTACTTGAATTTCAGTCGGTTACTTTGTCCATATCTCCACGTAGAAACACACTTTTACGAACTTAATCTGAAAATATATCGTGCAAAAAAACATCGGAAAGCGACGATCACTTTGAAGAAGACGTAAACAGTCAGCACGCTGTCTGAAAATGTCTGTAACTATAGTACCGAAGCCCACCGTAATAGCCACGATAATTAACTCGCACTTAGCGATATACAAATCAGATCTTACTCCATGTAGTCTGGAATTATTGCGCCCAATCCGTGAGCCCAATACGCTGCTAGCTTCAGTCATGTTGGTTGGAGGCGGTAAGCTTAGTATCATTGCACAATGTGCATGTAATTGTGTGCAACGCGGCATTGCATGCACGTGCTCTTAGCACAGTGAAATCAGCACGGCCAGCGCACGTATAGGCTTCAGTCATGAAGGCCGGAAGTGCAGCGTACGAACATGGAGTGGACATGACTTGTGTGCTGTCAAGTAGCGCTCTGGATCATGGACGGCATGGATAACTGTCGGCTTCGGTGCAGATTTTGCTTTAAGAAATCTGCTTTTAACGTCGCAACCAGCTACAAAATTTGCAGTAATCTGTTTGGTCGTCGCGAAAAGTGCAAAAAGTAGCTCTGTTAGCTCATGAGCTACTCTGATTTTTGTTTGTATAAAGTTGCGCCACCATAAAAATATCGCGATATTCCCGATATTTCAAATTTTTTTCCGGGGCCCGATAAGATTTTCTATATAAAAAAAAATATTGCGATATCGATAAATATCATCATATCAAACAAGCTTAATGTCCATACCGTCTGTCAACACTCAACACTGCTTTTATTCAGGCACTTTTCTTCTTCACTGAACATGCACGATCGCCGCCCGCTAGCACTGTCATTTAAAAGGCGATTAAATCGTATAACACGGATCCTTTTTTTGTTTACTTACATAAACAAATATCAAATTACCCTATTTTGGACAGCACTATCCCTGTCTAATCTCTGGCTGGTACTGTCCTGTGTCCCTCATAATCCTGCGGAATATGTAGATGCATTGGGAGTGGGGGAGGAGTGTAAAACTTTAAAGATGTAATACATGATTGGTAAAGGTCACAGAACAGCACTCACACTTTGTCTGATCCAATATGTGCATGAAATGATAAACCTGTGAAAATTTGAGCTCAATCGGATATCTGAGTCACAAGAAAATATCAAAAACTCAGTTTTACTTATAAAACCTGACTCAATTTTTCTTAAAACATAAAGAATGCTTTTGATCTTACCCCAAGATCTAAACTGTTTTCGGTCTTTGTTTGACTTATTTCTGGATAAATACAGCATTTCAGGCAGAAATATTTCAATGGTATGTTTCTACCAGCACCATCTTCATATCCTGAAAGATACGTAAATCTGTGAACATTTCTCTTTGGGTATGCTACCAATCCTATACTGTACCGGCTTTAATATCTGATTCAAGTTGATTGCTTGGTCCATTCACATACCCAGAGGAGTTGGAGGAATTACTGATGTCCAGGACCATATTGGATATGTATCTGGTGAAACGATGTCCAGATTCTGTCATGCTGTGGCTTCTGCATTTATGTGAGTACCCAGTAGGGACGTTTACGAAACAGGAGGCTCCGGCTCCGTCTCCGTCTCAGACTTCAGCTCCAATCCATTCTGAAATAACAGGTATCAAAATAGAGGCTTTTGGCTGCGAATCAGAAGTAGATTCTCTGGTTTGAAAAGGAAAACAGAGCTTCAACTAATAGACATAAATAACCTATAGACCGACAGCAGAGGGCGTGAGCGCGTAATTTTGGAAACGGACGCCATCTCGCGTGCGGCGAGCGCGGTGCACATAAACAATGATTTTATTTCAAAATCTCGCAAAGATTCTAAAAGAGGCCAGTACGTTGCACACGTAATCTCGCGCTACTCTCTTCTCATAAAATCAAGATGAAATTTCAAACACGAAAGTTTTCATTCAATCTTTCCATTATTTGAGAAACATGTATTACTGTGCAGTGGTACGTGAGATAAACCTAATGCTCCAATGGGTTTAAAGTTGATATCAATTCATTTTCATCTAGAATTTCCCGTAAAAGTAAAATTTTTGGCCCATAGTTTGGCAATAGTCGGGTGCAGTCACAATTATGGTACCCTGCCATACATTTGAATAGGGCGCTGTCGGTCTATGGGTTATTTATGTCTGTGCTTCAGCTTCAATGAAAGACCACATCCTATTTTCAGCATATGGGTGACAGAGCTGGAGCCTGAGCCTAAGCCTCTGTTTCGTAACCCCATAGGTGTCCTCTCATTGTAGAATGAGTGGAGAGTCTTCAGGGGGTCACCAGCCTGTTTCCAGGGGCCAATTTCATGGACCTGTTAAGCACAACAAATTGGCTTACCACAAAATATCTTGCTCTATAAAACAAACCATTATTAGAATTTCCATTTGAAATTCATAAGTGAACAACAGCCAAAGGACAATCACAAAAGATACACAACACATGGACATAAAGGGGTTGTTTATCCTGTTTTTATAAAGACAAAAACTTTTGTGCTAAGCAGGGCCGTGAAGTTGGCCCCAGATATTCAAAGGGCTTGATTGTTCCATTAGGATCTGGAACTTGATCAGCAATTATACTTGTAATAAATATGCTGAAGAGAAAATGGATTTTTCTAATGAACTTTACTTCCACATTGAATTCCCATAAAATCAAAAATGTTCACATGAGCTGCTAACTTTGCTGCTAACTTATCAGTGAAAACTTGTTGCCATTGGAAAGCAATTTTAGCTAAACTTCACTGTCAACTTCACTGCTAACTTCGCTGCTAAGTCCGAAAGTTAACAGCAGAAATTTGTGCTGTTAACTTCGCTTCCTCCGACTTATCACTGAAATCTGGGGCCGATTTCATAAAACAGAGTTAAGACGCATCCTTTCTCTATGGACTCATTGCATAGATGCGACGCATTGCAACTAGGACACGTTGCAGAGTTTTATGAAATCAGCCCCTGATACTTAAATAGCAACGCTGCTCACTGTAAATTGCCGTATGGTAGCAATGGTTTTCGTGACCTCTGCATACACTGATTGTGCAGTTAGCACTTATGAATGCGCCTTGTGAACGCTCGGTGAATTTTAGCTAAAGTTGCTTTCCCAATCGAACTCCTGCTGTGATATTTTAGTAGTGAAGTTAGCAGAGCAGTTAGCAACTCATATGAACATGCCCTATGATGTTCATAGAGCATTGGCTTGTATGTTTGTTTATTTGTCTTTTGGCATCTCTGCAGTGTCTGTGTGTGATAGTGTTATGACCGTTGGAATGATCTTTGATACCATGTGGTCGTTGATGAACTCATCACAGCATCTACATCCAACTGCCAAATCCTGGTGTCCAAGTCTTCTAGATATCGCTACCATCTTTGTCAACTATGGTAGGATTGATTATTTGAGACTTTGCATGGTGACAATTGGTATGTTGATCGGTTTGTGGAAACACCATGTGGTATTTTTTTTGTACTTTCGCACTTCTTATTTCGTTGCACTTCTGGTTAGGTCTCAACGTTTTGACTAGCTTGCTCTAGTCATCAAGATGACGACTAGAGCAGGCTAGTCGAAATGTTTGGACCTAACCAGAAGTGCGACGAAGTACATGTAAGAGGTACGAAAGTACCAACGAATATTACATGGTGTTTCCGAAAACCAATCCGCATATGATAGGATTTTCATACAGCCCTTGCCTTTATCAGTCAATCAATTGACTAGAAAGAAATAAAGACTGATACATGTACATGTATGCATTGTGGGTCATTCTGCCATGTTGGGGTAAAGAATGTACCCTATGTCTCCTTTTGTTGTGACGTCTACAATAATTATGATGCAGGCCTTGAATTTGGTTCAGAAAAGGGCAAGGCCACTTTTCTATTGCAAGGGGCACTCTATTGGAAAATCATAATGTGTATTGGAAACATTTGAAGGGGGCACCAAGGCCAAGAACCAGGGCAACCAAGGCCATGGCCTCCGTGGCCTCTGTTAAATTCAAGGCTTGATGATGTTCTGATACGAAATACATGTATATAATCAAAAGTGGCTTTCCGTGGTCTTTTTGGAGTATATGTAATATTGAAAGATTAACATTTTATTAATTCCCTGTTGTAATACAGGAGATTGGTGCTTCCATTTGCATTGGAAAACAAAAATACATATTTATGCGTTAAAAGCCCAGGGGTAGATTCTGCCAAACTCATCGTAACTTCCTATCAATCGTAGGACGTTTGATGCATTGCATTTCTACGTTGGATAGACCCCCTGCTCTGCGTTGGGTTATCTTTCATAAGTGGATTTAAGATCGATCGTAGGGCTTCGTAAAATCGACCCAGGTTCTTTCCAAACCTTCTCTATTCCACTGTGTTTTTCTCATTTCTTGTCAGGAGCAAGCTTGGATTCGTTGTTACCTCCTTCCCTCGTTCAGAAAAATTTCACACAAGAAGACGTTACTCAGAGGTAATGTACACGCTTTAACCATTGCTCAATTACTTGACATTTTGGCCAAGGGCCTGTTTGTTTCGCTGCAGATCTTGGTCGCCCATATTTTATCTTGCAAATCCACGTTGCAGGCAGGATACTACAGCTGTGCATTCTACCTGGGTACCCGAAATATAACCGAAACCAACCATTTCTTTTGATTTGAGTACCGTACCCGGAAAAAATAAAAACCATGCCCTTTTCACATAATAAATGTACATCACTGACCGGCAAAATTGGTAGTTTTTAACAAGTCAAAAGCAGATTTCTTACCGCATATCTGTACTGAAGCAAATCTTAATGCACAGCCTTTAAGGCTTTAATATACAGGATACACTAAAATGGGATCAGGAGCAGCTTTTGAGCGCTGATCACGTTCCAGAAACAAATAGTCTCTAAACTTCAGTCAAAAAGCGTTCCGCACTAATGATGTCACACCACGTGCGACGCGCACAAATACTTCCACTCACCACACGTTTGCATGGCCACGTTGCAATGTTTGGCTATTTTTAGCGCAAGTGTGCAGCACTATTGGGTTGGCAAGATTCATATAAAGTTATGGCACGGACCAAGTTGGACCCTAGGTGGATACTAGTTGTATTAGAATCCAACCTAGAAATAGGTGAATTTAAATTTGATGAAATTTATTTCCCTACCTTTTCAGATGGAAACAAGACAAAAAGGAAGCAGACCAATCCAGTTTGCAGACCAAACCAAGCTGTTTCCTGGCCTACAACATACAGCAAGTCATCAAGATTATTACACAGTGTTTGGTCTCACAGAATAGGTAAGTGTAAATTCATAATGATATACATCCAGGCCTCAAGACATTATGGTGTTATGGTCATTGATTGCTCCTTTACAAAATGTATGAAATAAATGACAAACTGAAAAGTGCATAAATTGATCAGGGCCCAATTTCATGGAATCCGTTACCGTAAGCAAAAAGTCTTTGCGAACGATATAGAAGTGCGAAAGTACGAACAATTCTTACATGGTACTTCCGAAAACCGATCCACATAAAAAATCTTTGCTTATAATTTTTTTTCTTTTACGAAGACTGTTTTTTTGCTTATGTCTAGCGTATTTCACAGGAGAGTTGTCTTTCTCCCTACGCTTTGCAAGGACTTTCTGCAGAATGCACATGATGCACATTTGCAGAAAAAAATCCTAGGTTAGCCTAGAAATTCTTTGTCAACTGATTAAGCACAGAAAGTCTTGCTTACGGACTCCATAAAATAGATCTCACGCGTAGCAGTGCCCGTAATCACAAAAATAGGCCGTAATGGATTTCATGAAATTGGGCCCAGAACTGGAGTGTATAACTCCATGGGGTACTGTGGCCTTGTGGTCTGGCATGTTGAACTCAAAGTTGTGTGGTCAATCTACAGATTGTGGGTTCGAATCCAGCCATGGGCTATTGGTGATTGCGTCCTTGGGCAAGATGCTTTGTCACATATTTGCTCCTCTTCACCTAGGTGTACCTACGAGGGTATAGAGATGGCTTTGTGGTTTGATTAGCCTCTGTGCACTGAATACAGCAGCCGGGGGCTGTATACTCCCCAGGGAGTTGAGATGGTTTCAAGAATTTAAATTATGGCCCGATGACTAGGGATAATAATTATTGATATGAGCCATGAGCGTCATGTTTGGTGGATACCGGCGCATTATAAGTGTCCATTATTATTATTAAAAGGTTCTTTTGCCTTCTGTCATAAAGGGATTGCTGCTAACTCCATGGTTGGGCCCAGTATAGTAAGGTATAGGTAAAAACTCAGCAAGGTACATGTATATAAAAGGGTTTGAAGTTGTTGGATACATCATGAAAATTCTGTCTTGCTGTTGGTATTTTCATGAATGTTTGTTGATAATTCTGTCAACAGAAGGCCCAGTTTGAGTCAGGAAGATCTGATCTCTCTTACGTACTTGGTCTGCAAAGTCTCATTGGATAAGCAGCTTGTAAGGTCAGTACCAGTCATCGACTTACATAATTATATAATGGGTACATGAATTTCAATTGACCCAAATCAGTAAATTTATATTGGTATTGATGACACAACCTGGCACAATCTGTTTAACAGTCTGACCAGGGGCCAATTTCATGGAGCTGTTAAGCACAAACAACTTGCTTAGCACAAAATGTCTTGCTCAATAAAACAAACCACCTGACCACCATTAAAAGTTCAATTTCATATTCATAGTTAGTGAACAACAGCCACAGAACAATCACAAGTGATGCACAACACATGGAAATGTGGTTGTGAATCCTGTTTTTTTTCTCTGAGCTTGAAACCCAGTGTGACATGAATGTCGTTGGTTTGATCTTAGGTGTCCATTCCAGACGGATTTTCAGCATTGTCTGGCTGCTATACTCAGCTGCTGTCATCACGACACATGGAAAACTCAGGTCTGTAACACCTAAAGACTGGAATTTCAGTCACATTTGAATCCATTTTAATGTCGTTTTCAGGTATTATGATCTGTGTGACCTACCATGGCCTAGATGTGTCATAGGCCTATGTGGTCTTCATAACTTTTTTTTATACCCAACAGAATCTCCAATATAGAAAGGGTGTAGACCTTTCCAACATGGGCTACAAATAAGTGTACCGGGATGCTGCATTTTGTATCCTAGAGTCCATTTCACCAAACTCATCCTAATTTACTATTTGGGGGCATAGGTGGCAAGTGCGTTAGGCACTCGCCTCTCACCAATGTGGCCCGGGTTCGATTCCGCCCTGGGTCATATGTGAGTAGAGTTGTGCATTGGTTCTCTCCTATGCTACAAGGGTTTTTCTCCGGGTTCTCCGGTTTTCCTCCCTCCACAAAAATCAAAATTTTTTATCTCAGGTTGTACACCGTAATCATATATGGGTTGATGTGGCTGGCAGCCAAGGGCGCCCATGAAAGCCTGCAACTCGATCACATTGAAGTCGCATCCTTCGCAATTCAGCACCCCAGCTGCGAGTAAGGATGATTAGCCTCCCAAATTCAATATTATAATTATTATTATCAATCGTAGGTCTTACGATTCATTGCAGCCCTACAGTACATAACTCCGGTTACGAGGAGCTATCATAGGGCTTTGTGAAATCAACCCCAGGGTCCTATTTCATGGAATTCGTAAGCAAGACTTTTGGTTAGCGAAGAATTTCTAGATTAACCATAATTATTTTCTGCTAACACGCTGTCATATGCATTCTGCAGAAATTCCTTGCTTAGTGCAGCCAAAAACACAACTCTCCTGTGAAATACACTGTAAGCAAAAATATCTGCTATCGTAAGCTAAGAATACTTGCTTATTGGCATGTATGGTAAGGGATTCTATAAAATAGCGTTCCGCACTAATGACGTCACGCCATGCATGCGCGCGCACACGTATCCCGACTCACCACACGTTTGCATGGCCGGTTGCAATGTTTGTCTGAGGTTCGGTGCTATTTTTAGTGCAAGTGCGCATTGCTATTGGGCCCTGGTTGGTTAACTCTGGACATTGTGTATTAATGTCATTAATATGTAAGTCATGATTTATTGTTCTGAATCATCAACAGGCTAGCAAGATATGTCAGATTGTCAGCCAATGCAGTGAACATCACCACAATCTAGTACATGTGATCCGATTGATGCGAACAAGCACGAACCGGGGTAAAGCAATCTACCCCCTGCTCAGGTAATCCACTAAATAATCTGATTAATCTTATTATTGTCATCTTTACCCTGTAATTAAGGCATTCTTTTCTACTCCCTAGCTTCTTACCTTTATCTTCTCACCTTTGTCATCATCAAGCTATTAAGCTTACCCACCTCTGTCCAAATCCTGGCAAATTTTTCATCAGTGTTTAAAGGTATGATAAATGATTGGTAAAGGTCACAGAACAGCACTCACACTTTTTCTAATCCAACATGTCATGCATGTACATGAAATAATAAACCTGTGAAAATTTGAGCTCAATCGGCCCTCTGATTCACGAGAAAATAGCGAAAACCCGACTCAATTTTTCTTATACATGTAAGTGTAAAACATAAAAAATGATTTTTGTTAATCTTGCCAAGATCGAAAATGTGTTTGGTGTTTGTGTATTTATCCAGAAATAGTAAAACCAATTTCAGGTGGAAATATTTTAATGGTACCGGTATATGTTTCTACCAGCACCATCTTCATACCCTGAAAGTTATACATAAATCTGTGAACATTTCTGTTTGGGTATGTTACCAATCCTGTACTGTACCTTTAATCACCAACTTATCACTATTTTGTTTTCCTCAGCCCCCCTAATATTATCCTTATTATTTTAATTTTATTACCTTTATTGCACAGAAACATTAAAAGACACGTAGTGCAAGAGGGAAGCCCTGAACAGGCACACAGGCCCACAAAATGGGGACCCTTTACAACATCAAAAACCAAGAGACAGACTGACAAAGGACAGGCACAATTAACAGGCAAACAACCGAGGACAAAGATAAAATAATATTCCTAGTAAAAAAAAAATGTTAAAAGATGGGAGATACTACTTATTAAAACTCCGGCAAGATATAGGAGATATGATAAAAAAATAAATAATAAACAGGTAAAGAGAACCCCAAATTTCACCCGTCAGTAGCTGGATTGTGTATCAATGGCTTGTGTGGTAGTGCTTGAATAGACCTTGTTTAAAAAAAGAAAACTCTTGGGAATTTCTTATGTTAGATTGGATTTCGTTCCAGGAATTGTATATGCGGTTAAAAAAGGTTTGCCTAAAAATACCAGTTTTACATTTGTTGGGAATAAGAGTAATTGAATCGGAAGATCTCAAATTGTGAGAATCAGTGTTGCGGAAGCTAACCTTGTCATCCATTATAATAGATGTCAAATTCTGGACGCCCTTGAAAAAAAGGACATTATCTTTGAGTTTACGACGATTTTCTAGGCTGAGGAGGTCTAAATCTTTTAGCCGCTCCTTATACGGGGCAGAACTCCTAAGAATAAATTTAGTGGCATGCCATGACAATCTGTCTCCCTTTATTCTGCTCCTCTTATCCAAATGTAAGCATTTAAACTTGTATAATCTTGTTCCACTGCAATCCAGCCTTTTATGAAAGTCCTGCCATATATATGCAGTATCACATATCAGGCCCTGCTAACTCTCAACAGCTTCTAAAGAACCCAGAAATGGACAAATACACTAAATAGTGATCAATAAGAATAAATCTGACAATTGTGTGTTTTTGTACAGAAAATGATTGAATGAGATTTTGTGTGTTTCTTTTTTTATTTCAGCCGTGTGTGTCTAGAAAAATTTATTAGCAAAAGTGACAGCGAAGAGCCGGCAAGCGTGAGAGATATCGAAAAAGTAGAGGTAATTTAAACATTTCCATTCTTCAAATTAAAGATGAGAACAAAAACTGCTGAAATGAACTTGAAGTGGATTTTCTGACAATACGTGACACTAAGCGTGCTATCGTGCCCTGCAGTTTCTGTCAAAACCTGAAACAGTTTAGGAGATCTTGAATGAAATGTTGCCTTTATTATAGCTGGACAGACTAATGAATCCTGATGACTGAATGGTTGGAAAATGACTGATGAGTACATTTTTAAAAGACACAATTTCATGTTCCTGCTTCGAGTGTAGAATTTGTACTTGAAGGTAGTATCATACTTTGGTAGCATACCAAAACAGAAATCTTCACAGATTTACCTATAACTTAAGGGTATAAATATGGCAATGGTAGAAACATACAGTTAAAATATTTCTGCCTGTGTATTTAATTGGAAAAGAGTAAAACCAACGACCGAAAACAATTTTGATCTTCGGAAGATCAAAAATCCCGTAAAAAGATGTTAAAATACCCTGGGCAAAATTTTCCATTGTTTTCTCAAAAAAAGTCGACACCGTAGGGGACTGGGAATGTCACAGATGACTGTTACTGTATCTTCCTTGATATATTTGCCCATGAATCTGTACTTCTTTGACAAAAACCAAAGTATGATACTACCTTTAAGAAAGCAGACAATAACATGTATTACACTCACAAGATTTTTACCTGTGTGCTTAGGTAGTTCACATAACTAGAGGTATCTCGCTTACTAGGTTAGCATACGGGTAGACGTTTTCTGCTAACCCAGTTTAAGCCAAAAAAATTCATAAGCACAGATTTCTGCAGTAAGCTGAATCATGAGATTCATTGTTGACAAACCGCCATGTTTACATCGTAGGTGAGTGACTTGATCCCTTTGGTGGCTGCTATCAAGCCAAGGCAGAGGACCGATGTTGATTTCTACAAACTGCACAGTCTAGTCAGACTCGTTGAACTTGCTATAGGATTTGAAAAAAAACTCCACAAATCATCTGACAAGGTGAGAATTCATTGTGTATATATCCCAAAATGACCGCAAATCTTTCAAACGACTCCTGGGGTCGATTTCACGAAGCCTTATGATCGATCGAAACTCAAGTTACGAAGTATAACCCATCGTAGGGGGCCTATACTATGTAGGTCTGCAATGCATCAAAGATCCTGCGATTGATAGTAAGCTACGATGAGTTTGGTGAAATCGACCCCTGGGGCCTTTTCCAAACCTTGGCTCTGGCTCAGGCTTTGGTCGGCTCCGGTTCAGCTCAGGCTCCATTTCATGAATCCATTCTAAAATAACAGGTATCAAAATAGAGGCTTTTGGTGTGGTTCGGAAGTAGATTCTCATGTTTGAAATGGACAAGGGAGCTTCAGCTTCAATGAAAAACCGAAACCTGTATTTGACAGAGACGAAGCCGAAGCCGGAGCCGGAGCCAAGGTTTGGAAAGGCCCCTGGGGTCAATTTCACCAAACTCACCATTGTCCATAACTTACTATCAATCATAGGACTGTATGATCCATGGCAGCCCTACATTAGATACAATGGGTAATCCTTCCAAACTAGAGTTACGATCGATTGTAGGGCTTTATGAAATCAACCCCTGAAGGTGTGCCCGAAGATCAGGTTCAAATCTCTAGTTCTTTCAAAACCATCTGTTTTCCCGCAAAGAATATTCATATATCACTAAACCTTACTGAATTTATATTACAGAACTTTTAAGGACATACACTGTATAAGACCGTATAGAGTTACAGCATGGTATCTGTATAATGGCGCTTGTTGGCCCAATTTTGTACAATATTGGTAAAGGTGACAGAGCAGCTGCAGGCTGCTCATAATTTGATTTGTCATGGAATAAAAACAAAACTGTGAAATTTTCAGCTCATGTTATCATCAAAAATAGTAGGAAAAAAAAAATTGCAATTGTTACGCCAAATTGTGAGGGAATAGCTGTGTCATTTGTTTGGTCTTCCGAAGATTAAAAATGTTTTGGTGTTTGGTTTTAAGCTTTTCTGGATAAATACAGCATTTCAGACAAAAAAATCTTCACAGTATGTTGCTACCATTACCATCTTTATACCCATATGCAAATTTGTGAATATTTCTGTTTTGGTTTGTTACCAATATTTTATATGCTCTTTAAAGGTAATATCATGCTTTAATTTTGTTGAAGAAATACAGTTTATGGGAAAAAATATCAAGACAGATACAGTAACAGTCATCTGTGAAAATTTGGTCCAATACGGTGCTCACTTTTTGAGAAAATTGTGAAAAACGCCCACAGTCTTTTCTCTTTTATTTTTGATCTTTAAAAGACCAAAAATAATTTTGGTCACTGGTCTTATTCTTTTCTGGAAAAATACAGCATTTCGGGAAGAACAATTTTAACGGTATGTTTCTACCATCACTTTCTTTATACCCTGTAAGTTATAGGTGAATCTGTAATGATTTCTGTTTCGGTATGACACCAAAGTATGAAACTACCTTTAAGGCACTGCACAGATAAATGTAAAGATGCAGAAACTGCCTATTACATATGATGTACAGACTCTTAAAGATATTTTGTAATTTGAAGAATTTGGGAAATTTGTCTTTGCTCGTGTTTGAAGGAGGCACTGATGAGATTAGTGATGATGCTGAGGGATATGGCAGGAGACATACGTGAGAGCCACAAGCACCTGTGTCGCACTCAGGTCAAAGATCTAATCATCCGCGTGGCCAGCGAGCTGGACTACTTGGAACAAACGCTGACATCAAGCAAACAGGTGAGCACTAACTGGAGATGTGTTAAACATGTTGCTGCAATCTTAAAGGTAGTATCATACTTTGGTTTTTATCAAAGAAATACAGATTCATGGGCAAAAATATCGAGACAGATACAGTAACAGTTATCTGTGAAAATTTCAGTCCCATACGTTGCCCACTTTTTGAGAAAATGGTGAAAAACAGCCACAGTATTTCTTAAGTCTTTTCTCTTTTATTTTTGATCTTTTAAAAGATCAAAAAGATTTTCGGTCGTTGTTTTACTAATTTCTGGATAAATACACCATTTCAGGCAAAAAAAATTTAACGGCATGTTTCTATCACCACCAACTTCAATACCTATAAGTTATATGTAAATCTGTGAACATTTCTGTTTTGGTTTCTTACCAAAGTATGATACTACCTTTAAAGGTACATGTATAAAACATGATTGGTATTTAAAGGTAACAGAACAGCACTTCCACTTTGTCTGATCCAGTACATAAAATGATAAACTTGTAAAAATTTGAGCTCAATCAGACATCTGAGTCACAAGAAAATAGCGCAAACCTGAGTCAATTTTTCTCATTAAACATGAAGAATGGTTTTGATCTCACCCTGATATCAATATTTTTTTTGGTCGTTGTTTAACTAATTTCTGGAGTAATTACAGCATTTCAGTCAGAAACATTTTAAAGGTATGTTTCTACCATCACCATCTTCATATCCTGAAAGTTATAAGTAAATCTGTGAACATTTCTGTTTTGGTATAGTACTGTACCTTTAAGAAGTGAAACAGTTAAGAAAAAACAGCTGCAACTTTTTTTTGGATCAGCTGATTTCCTCTTTTTTTTTTCACTTCACTCTCATACCTTTGGAAAGTGATAAACACTGTACAAAGTATGGTAATGATTGGAATTTTCTTGTTTTTTTGTCAAGTCTAATTTGCATGCCTGTTTAAAGGTAACATCATACTTTGGTAGCATGCCAAAACAGATATCTTCACAGATCTACCTTTAACTTAATACAGGGTATAAAGATGGTGATGGTAGAAACACATCAATCAGATTTTTGTGCCTGAACTAACATGTGATGTATTTATCAAGAAGAGAGTAAAACCAAAGACCAAAAACAGTTTTAATCTCAGGGAGATCAAAACTCCTGTGAATAGAAAATTTGTTTTTCACTGTTTTGTCAGAAAGTGAGCACCGTTTGGGACTAGAAATTGCACAGATGACTGTTACTTTATCTGTCTTGATATAGACTAGGATCCTCGAATGTGAAGACTGACGCTTTTGTATCGTTTCTTTCATCAGGCGTTTCTCCACAACTTCATGAAGTACGAGCAAATCACAGACTCCAAAACCATCAACAGTGTCGAGGATCGTTGCCATGGAAACGACAAAGCTGAAGATGTTGATCATGAAAATAAGGACAATGATGACAATAATGATGATAATAACTCTGAACGAGATGATGACAAGATGACAGAAAGGTGATACATGTACTTACAAGACCAACACCGATCACAACTCCTGGATATGTTTTATAAGGTACCTTCGTAGAATTCCTGAAAGCAGCAGATGATCAATGGACCGTTCCGGCTTTGCTCTTAAGCCCTGCCATGTGTGTTACATTACAAACCGCGTATAACTGAGTTTGACCGAGGCTTTCGTGGTCACATGATTTTAACAAATCTTAGATAAATGACCCCTTCTTGTTTATGAGAGTACATTCAACACATTTCCAGCAAGGAAACATCATGTTTGATCGTTTGAATTTTCGCCCCAAAATGACGAAGCCAAGGGGTACCCCTTGCAGTTTTGGTAAATGTTCACCGCCACAAAAAATGATATAAATGAATTAAAACGATCAAACATGATATTTCCTTGCTAGAAATGGGTTCTTTGTACTCTCAGACACAAGTAGGGGTAATTTCTGTAAGATTTAGAAACTTTGAATTTTGGGTGAAACTTTACAAAATATTTTTGCCATTTTTGTATGAAATTTTTAAATGATAACAATTGTATTAGAACGATCATACAAGATTTTTTCTTGCTGCAAATGCGTTCAATGTACTCTCAGACACAAGTAGGGGTCATTTCTGTAAGATTTAGAGACTTTGAATTTGGGGTGAAAAACCTTGCAAAAAGTTGCAATTTTTGTCATTTTTGGGTGAAAAATTAAAATATGAATGAAAACGACCAAACATGAACTGTCCTTGCTTGAAATATTTTCAATGTACTCT